>CM060407.1:24296012-24823628 GCA_030545235.1 Helianthus tuberosus | reverse complement strand
TGAAATATCAAGAAAATTGCCTCAAACTTCGTCTCTTCCTTTCCTTTTTGTTCTTCGAGTCTAGCCGACTTATGAACTGCTATCACTTTGGTGCTTTCATTCAATCATTCCTCATGCCCTCCTCGCAAAGGATTCCCCTACCTATGAATCCATTCAATTGCTTTGTGAGAAGTTTTGACCTGTTTTCTCACACAAAACTCGCAATCCATGATCAATCCTCTACTCGTTCAGCCGCCCAATTTCAGGGCCATTCAAACTACCATTCAACAACAAATGGAGATGTGCAAACAAACTGTTGCCACACTTTTTGAAAGGAAAAAGATAAAGAAACCCCCAAAACCGTTCCTTTGGTTCTTTCGGCCCTTCTAACACTGACCCACTCCACCTTTTGCCAACCAAAAATCTTGACTACCGTGTTCGACGGGTCCAACCCTTTGGACTGGATCTTCCGGCCAATAACTTCTTCCAGTGCTATCAAATTCCGGAACTGGAACGTACTACTCTGGTGCAGTTTTATTGCCTCAAACTTAGTCTCTTCTTTCCTTTCTGTTCTTTGAGTCTGGCCTACTTGGAGTTCCTAAAATTCTAGTTGATTGGTTGAGGTACCCTTGGAATTCATCAAATTCATTTAAGACTTTTTTAACGGGCCAATTTATTTCAAGTTTAGGAATTATTAAATCTTTATAAAAGTTTTATCTCATCTCATTATTTTTAAAACTATAACATGGTGACACCAATGTATAAAATCCAATAACTAAATTTTCTGGAAATCATTTAAAATGGTTCATATTTTAGTTTAGCACACACACTTAACCACATTAGTTGTTTAGTGATTAATTTTCCTGACCAAATATTATGAACAAGCAAGAAAAAAACTTATAAAACAAAGATTTGCCCAAACATGAAAGAAAATTACAATAAATGTGTCTCCTCCCTAGATCGAATTAAAGATTTGGCGACACAATACTCTCGACGTAAGTCACTTGCACGCCACGAAACCAACTCCTAGGATGTACACAGATGTAGTCATTTGTCTTGGTATCTATACAAATATAGTCCTTTTTCTTGATATCTATTTCATAAACAATGTGCTCCAGTCCCATGTCACAAGCCATTTGCCATTCCTCATTACATATGTTGGGGTCATTGAAAACTGCATATTCTCAATGCCGGTAAAAGCCGCCACCCTTCACCCACTTTTCTTCCTCCATCCTCCACAGATCAATCGTCCAGTCAAGGAAACCCATAACTAACAAACATGTGAAGGCGGTTTTCTACATCACTAGATTCGCATAGAAACTATCACCATCAGGATATCTTATATCTTAAACTTTTCCGAATTCACATCAAAACCTATTACCATAGTTTCACCTCCCCTACACCATTCTTCCACCGTGAAATAAAGGCTATCCCCGGAGAAAGTAACCGAAGACCACTTATAGTTGTAGATACGCTGATGCTTTTTTAAGAATTTTATATTTCTCCATGTATCTAATCTCCCGAAAAGATGTAAGCCCAAATGGTACCCCGCCTTAGTTTTATATGTAGAATCTTGTAATCGTTAGAAGAAATCACCATAGAACCCGGCAGTATCATAATCGACTTTGAAGAAGCCTTGAGACTTTGAGTTGGGCAACTTCTTGTAGGCACGCGTCAATGGATTCCAAATCACTAACTCGCAAGTTTTCTTTAGGCATAAACATACCAATCCGTCCAAACTTGCTAGAACCACAACATCTGAAGGACGTGCTTTGAATGGGATATGGTGATCGTGGTTGAGCCATGATTAGGGGATTCACAATCAATTGTGCGAATAGAAGGTGATCGCTTGTCAACATAGAGAAGCTTACGGCTGGCTGCAGCGCGGCAATGCATTGTGGCAAATTCTTGTGTTGAGAGGAATGATAACCATTGTTTGCAACACACTTGAAACAAACTGCGGATTTTGCAGGGAGTCTTGGTAAGATTTCAGAATTTATTATATCAATCGGAAGCTCTGGGGTGATGTTGTTGTGAGGTGAATGGGGTTCCTCCATGGTCTTTCTTGTGTTGTTAGACTTTGCAACTGAATACGTAACAAGCGATTTTATTAATGTATCTATGGAAACTATGTTATGTAAATCTACATGCAAAAGGATTGGTAATAACTTGGCGCCGAAGGAATTGCTACCAGATTTAACAAGTAATAAATAAAAGATTTAGTTTTATCTATTGTTTTTTTCTGTTTAAATAAATGTTCGTAATTTGCCAGTTAAAGAGCTCTATTAATTATTTTTAGATTATATAATATTTTAATCTTTCATATCTGTCATCTTATAAATCTACCGTGTCTAATATTACATACATTAAAGATATATTATTAAAAAAAAATCATTATTTGATTACTCTACTAATACACCAATTTTGAATTTTTATTAACTAATTATGATTCCAAACACTACCATTTACTTATTAAATTATTCAAATACATATACACTACCCCCATTACTTAGGGTGAGGGTATTGGTACATCCGCCAAAAGTAGTGACATCCCCCCCCCCCCCCCCGCGCCCCCTCCAACAGCCTCGTATAAGGCAATGAGGGTTGTATAGGGGTTGAGTGCATTAATTATGTCAGAAAAAGTAAAGCTATACGCCCCTCATTGCCCTATGAGCGGTGTATAGAAAGGTGGTAGTTGGATGATTAAACCCTATACACCTCTCATTGCTTTATACGCTGCTCATTGGTACTATAATCTCTGAATTTAAGGTATATTGCTGACAAGACAGTTGAGTCAGACTGAAAGGCTGAAAAGGTGATCCGCATATACGCACTCATGGCCCTATACGCTGCGTATTGTTTCGAATTTTTTCCCTTTACCCCAAGCTTACGGGATTCATATAATACAATTGTTCAAAAATCCCAAAAAGTGATGAAAATGGTAAAAAAATTCAAATAAAAGGTCTGGTTAAATTAGATTCAAATCACGATGTCAAATTGGGATTTTGGATATTTTTTTGGTGAAAGTTCGAATGAGTCATACGTCGCCGAAAGTGTTTGGTTACCCGGCGTTGATCGAGGTGAGGAGGAGGTGGTTTCCGTGCGTCGTTGTGATGAATGGAGTGTGCGGCCCGTGATGCCTGATTTGAACCAGGTAAAAAAAATTCATATGGCGTTATGGTTATTAAAGTCTAACCATTAAGTTGTTTCAAGTCGTAGAGGAGGCGGGACCATCTTACGTGGCTCAAAGCTATCCGCAACATGCCGAAACTTACCATTCGCATCAGGAAGGGAGTGTGCGGCCCGTGATGCCTGATTTGAACCAGGTAAAAAATTCATATTGTCGTTTTGGTTATTTTCAGTCTAACCATTAGTTGTTTCAGGTCGTAGAGGAGGCGGGACCATCTTACGTGGCTCAAAGCTATCCGCAACACGCATACGGGGACTTACCCATTCCCATCAGGAAAAACAACACAAGAAAAAGTCTGAGGAAGGTGCTTTTGACTTCGAGGAAGACGATAACGAAATCGAGAAAGGTGTTACACACTTCGAGGAATGTGATCAAGACGAGGACGGTGGTGGTGGCTGGGACGATGGTGGTGTGGTGGGCTGGGACGATGGTGGTGGCGGGGAAGATGGTGGTGGCGGTTACGATGGTGCTAATGACCCGAAAAAACAAGGAAGATATAACATAACCGTCACTTACGTGTTATTCGTTATGTATAGGTTTATTAGAATGGTGCCTATTAGAATTTAGACAAGGTTGATTTTGTTTACGTGTTATTCGTTATGTATAATTTTTATTAGATTTTAGACAATGTTGATTTTGTATATGTGTTATTCGTTATGTATAAGGTTTATTATATTTTAAACAAAGTTGATTTTGTATACTGTTGGGTTTTTGTCATGTTTATCAAAGTATTTTATCCATATAAAATAAAAACGCAGCGGAAATAATTATTTAAAACATGTTACTTACAAGATATAAAAACCATTTTATATGAAAAACCCAATCTTGGATCCATATACGAACATGCATGCTATCAAAATGAAACACAACCATAGAGTGTTTAGAATACTACCTTCCAAGTAGTAAAGGACATGAAGATGATGATGATTCTTGAACGGTTGCCTTCAAGTGTAGAAGACCTCAAGCTTGTATACCCCAAGCCTTCCAACAAACACCTTATGTTTAGCTAGGATTTCTACACATATGAACTCACTAAGATTCTCTCTAAACAACCACCATGGCCGATTTTTCTATAGAATATTATGGAGTTCTTGCACTTGATTTTTACAAACTTGAAACCCTCTTGGACAACCACCTCATGGCCGAAAGTTTTGGGAAGTATGGAGTTCTTACAACTTGAAATTTCAAAGTTGAAAACCCTTGTGATGATCCCCTTTGGCCGAAATTCTTGAGAGGTTCTCTCAAGTCTTACAAGTTCTTACAACTTCATTTTTGTCATACAAAATAGGTTTAAAACCTTGAGAGACATTGCCACCATTTTCACCCAATCACCAAACCTCTAGCACATGCAAATGCATGTATTCTTATTGGATTTCAAATGCTTGGGAAGACCACCTAATGAAGGCACATGCAAATGCATGAAACCTTATTGGACCAAACATTTTTGGGAAGACCCCATGGGGGGGGGGCGGCCTAGACTTTTATTTAAAGAAAACAAATTTTTCTTTTAAATAATATAAGTCTTACATATATATATTTTATAACTTTTATAAAATATAACAACATATGTTATAAGACTTATGTTATTTTTATTATGTTATTTAACCAATTAAATAACAAAATAAAATACTCTCTCAAAACAAATTATCCATATAATTTATTAGTTTGTCAAGTGCAATTATTTAGAAAACCAATTTCTAAATATTGTAAGTGTTAATATTTATTTGTTTGATCATATCATAAATAAATATTGTAAGTGTTTGTCTAGCTTGTATTTGGGTATGACTCGACTTGGATCATAACGTACTAGCCACATCAATTTAATATGTGTCTTGGGCATACAGAGTCCAACAATCTCCCACTTGCACAAGATACATAGAAGATTGATGCAAGTAGTAAATGACGCCTAACTACGGTTTACTACCCCCAATACGTATGACTATATGTCCCATTCAATTACATCATCCCCTTCAAGTCCCTTACTTGAAAATGATTTAGGTGAATCTATCATTTATCCTTTCGTTACAGATGTCATGTTAAATCCAGAGACACAGAGTGATCACTCTCTGTTGATTTAACTTTAGCAGGCCTTAGACATCTTACTCTCAACGAATAAGAGGAACAAATCCCGTCTAAACTACATATGTCTCTCACAATCACCTTGTACCACACCTGAGCTTAGCCTTATGTACTATCATATTACTAACAGCGAAGAAAAAGTCAAGGTATAATATTTGGTGAATATCAAGACCCAATATACATCTAAGGTCAGAGGATACTATGATATTCTCCTTTACTCAAATTTACTTATGATCAATCACAAATGATTCCATGCAGTAATATTTGAGAGCGAGTCAGTCCAATATTTGTCTCCCACAAATATTTATGAACTTTGGCAGCAACACTTTGCTCTATATTCATATCTAATGAATATCCACCAATCCAAATTCATAATAGTCTTACATTCATATTTGTTCCCACAAGTATGATCGACTACGGACATTTAGAATAAGTAACTTATTCACGGATTTAAACATGCTAAAATGGAACATAACTCAAAATACCATAAAGAGTTATAATAACAATTGTTCCAATATCCAAATACAAAATAGATCAAATCCAATCACTAGAATATCGAAGTCCTAAGGAACAAGTATGACCCTTTCATGCTTTGCCCGTTCAAGGAGCTTCGTGAGTGGATCCGCAATATTTTGATAAGTGTGAACTTTGAGAATACATATCTTTCCCCTTTTCAACTTCATCCCTTATGTAGTTGAAATTCCGCTCAATGTGCTTAGTCTTTTGATGTACCCGAGGTTCCTTGATTTAAGCAATCGCACCCTCGTTATCACAAAGATCTCTAGGGGTCCTGAATGGTATGGACTACCCCTAGATCAATAATTCAAGTGGCAACTTCATATGAATTATCTCAATCAATGAAGCGGCGATGTATTCTGATTATGTAGTGGACAATGCTACCCTGATTGTGATCGAGAACCATCTCGATTAGTTTGGAAACTCGTATCCATGTAACCGTTTACAATGAATTCCTAAACTCGCATCTCTGTAACCCTTTACAACGAGTTCTTCTTCACCAGATCCATATATTAGAAATATATCCTTAGTCCTTCTAAGGTATTTCAATATACTTTCTAACAGTTATCCAATGACCGTTATTTGGATTTTACTGGTATCTTCTCGTCATGCTTAAAGCGCATAACTTGTCCGGTCTAGTGCATATCATTACGTACATAATGAATCCTATAGCTGACGCATATGGGATTCCTTTCAATCTTTCCTGCTCATTCTTTGAGCTTGGACATTGAGACGCACTCAATATTGTCCCCTCTTTGAATAGGTACCAAACCTTTCATAGAGTTCTCAATCTTGAACCTTTTCAAGACTTTGTCAATGTATGCACTTTGGTTTAAACCTATCAAGCGCCTTGATCTATCCCTATAGATCTTTATTCCCAAAATATAGGCGTCTTCACCAAAATCCTTAATAGAAAAACAACTTCCAAGCCAGGCTTTTTCACCTTCCATGGCTGGAATGTCATTTCCAAATAGTAGAATGTCATATCATACTAAGAAAGTAATGATGCTCCCACTAGCCTTCTGATACACACAAGCTTCATCGACGTTCTTGATGAATCCATATTCCCTAATTTCTTCATCAAAACGGTGATTCCAACTTCTAGATGCTTGTTTCAATCTATAGATTGATTTCTTGCATACTTTGTCAGGATGTTTTGGATCGACAAAACCTTCAGGCTGAACTATGTAGACATCTTCCTTAAGATATCTATTAAGGAAAGCCGTTTTGACATCCATTTGCCAAATCTCATAATCATATTATGCAGGTATGGCAAATAATATCCTTATTGACTTTAGCATCGCGACGGGCGAGAATGTCTCATCATAATCAACACTTTGAGTTTGAATGAAACCTTTTGCTACAAGTCTCCCACTATAAGTATCCAAGTTTCCATGCATATCAGTTTTCTTCCTGAAAACCCACTTATTTCCAACCACTTTGGAGTTAAGAGGTAGTACAACCAATTCCATACTTGGTCGTCATACATGGATTGCATCTCAACGTTCATGGCTTCAAGTCATTTGTCACAATCGGATTTTGACATTAGATCATGGTATGTGGTTGATTCACCCGAATCTACCACGTAGCATCCATCCATGAAAAATCCATATCTCTCAGGTGGACTACTAATTCTACCAGATCTGCAAACGTTTTGTGTGTAATGATCAACCACTTGATCGTTTTCAACAACCTCTTGTTGAGTGCTAGTATCAACCAAACGTGTAATGGCTTGTGGTTCTCGATCCTCATCAAGTTCCACTGTTCTACTAATTCCTTCCACAAGGAACTTTGCTTTCAAGAACTCAGCCTTTCGAGCAACAAATACCCTTTTGCTCTGTTGGATCGTAGAAATAATATCCTATATCATCTTTAGGATATCCTACAAAGATACACTTAGGGGATCATACTTCTATTTGTTTGAGGTGTATAGCTTAACATAAGCTTTACAACCCCTTACCTTTAAATATGATAATGATGGAACCCTTCCATGCCATATTTCAAAAGGGTGTATATCCACTTTCTTGGCTGGGGCCATACGGGCCACGGAGAGCAAAGCGTAACCCCAAATGATAGAGATGATGCACTCCTAGCCATCATAGATCGAACCATATCCAAATAGAGTTCGATTCCTCCTCTATTGTAACGAAGAACTTTGATTGAGTTGATTTTGTACTTCACCTATTGAAGGCTTTGAACATTTCAAAACTTCAACTTTGTGTCTCAGCAAGTACACATAACCATAACTACTATAGTTGTCGGTAAAAGTAATGAAGTATCTTTCACCATTCCTAGTCATTGGCTTAAAAGGATCACATACATCCGAATGTATGATACCTAATAAATCTTTTACCCTTTCCCACTAAAGGGTTTCTTAGTCATTTTACCTTTTAAACAAGATGCGCATATATCAAATGAACCAATTTCATTTGTTTCCAAAAGACTATTTTTTGTAGTGTTTACATGCGACATCTGTTTATATGACCAAGGCGATAATGCCAAAGATAGGTCTCACTCAAATCCATTTTGAGTTTCTTGGTGATTGCTTGGTACATTGAACTATCAAATGATGTATTATTATGAACCAGTTCATAAATACCATTTGAAAGCATAGCTTTAAAGTAAAACATGTCATTCATCGATATAAATGTCAATGTTTGCAAACTTTAAGTCAAAACCATATTGTCTTATAAGGGAAACTTGAATAATGTTCCTAGTCAAACTAGGAGCATTCAAGACATTTTAAAACAATTTCCAAACCATTTGGAAGTTTCAAAACATAGTCTCCTTTCTTGTAATGTTTATTTCTTTTGAACCTTTTGCAACGAATTGCAAACATGAGTCCCACATCCGGTATCTAATACCCATGTGTTAGAAGAAATAACATTAAGGTCAATATGTTTCATAAAGATTGTACCTGAGGTTTGCCCCGCATCCCTCTTGATTTTCAGCTCTTTGAGATAGGTTGGACAATTCCTTTTCAAATGCCCTATCTCACCATATTCAAAGCATGGATCGTTCATGGCAACCTTTGCCTTCTTCCTTTTTTGGTTTCGGTGGTTTTGCTTTAGTCTTTCTAATCATTTCCATTTGAATTGCCCGTTTCCATTTTCAACATTTGCTTTGGTGTCGGGGTGATGCCCTTTCTAGTTGCCACTCTCATTGATCGTTAGAATGGATAAAGCCCTTTTACCCATATTGAGCCTTTCAAGGTGATCAATGTGGCTTTTCATCTTAAAGACATAAGATGAGTCCGATTGGGTTTCCTCCATTCCACATGCATGAAGCGCTCGAACCGTTTCGAAGCGTTCTACCCTTGCATATTGTAGGAACATTTCCTTCAATTGGGTAATCACGTCGTATGCTCATGATGTTCAAAAACCTTTTGAATCTTGGAAATCATAATTCCTAACATGAGGCAAGAGGCTACGTAGTATCCTCGATATACTTAATCCAATCGTCATAGGCATCCTTATCTTCTATAAGAGGTTTATCGGGATTAGAATCGTTTTCAATGATAGGTTACGGACGGTTTGGGTAATATTGTTAGCGGCCATTTACAAAATTTAACAAGGTTCAATTTTAGTATTTTCGATATTATTATATTTTAATTATTAATACCCTTTTATGTCTCATAGACAATTAATAATTAAAATCTAGAATCCAACGTTACATTTAAATATTGGTTAGGTGACCTTTATCCCTCTATTTAAATTAACAAGGTAGTCAACGTTTGACAATTGCAACCCTTTGCAACTTCTAGCCATATGGGATCGGTTAAACATCTTTATGTTTAGTTGGCATGTTTAATCCCATCAACACCTTTTGTTCGCCATGCTTTGGTGACCCTAAGTTCATGGTTTCCAAATCAAGTCGTCCAACTTACACACACGTGTGAGTTTATACACATAAGTGGTTAGGTGACCTTTATCCCACAACCATGGTAAACCCACCTCGAACATACAAGTTCCCTCAAATGTGGTTAGGTGACCTTTATCCCACAATAAGAGTTCCCAAGTGATTCAAGTGTTGTATAAAAGGATGGTGTTTGACTTGTTTTTTTAAAAGGGATTTTGAGTTTTCAAAAATTCTAGTTTAGAAAACATTATGTACCATAAATTTGCATGCATTCAAATCCTTGGTACTTTTGTGAAAACAAATTTTCAAGGTTCTTTTAATAAAACCCATTTTATTATAAAAAATCATTAATTTTTAATAACCTTTTATTAACCAATTTTAATGATCTTTAAAGAACCAATTTTAAGCTTGTTGTTGATTATTAATTTGTTAAGCATGTATTTCGACATATCATCCAAACAACATAAATAAGCAACCAAACAAGCATATCATACGTAACAATAGGTGCATAACCATAGCCAACTATTTTGACAACACTTGTTAGCCGAAACAAGTGTGCCAAAAGGTCCTTCCTAATGGGTGAATATTGACACAAGCGATGTGTCGTTGAACTCCCACTTGTTCTCGCGTCCAAATGCTTCAAGTCTTCCTTTTGTGTTGTGATTTCTTCACTTTCTTTGAGCTTCCAAAATGTACTTTAATTCAGCGCCAAACTCCTTTGGGCTCCGAAAATGTGTTTTGGTTTTTGGGCTAAAATCCCGTTAAGAACTATGAAGTCCTTTAGGCCCGAAAATAGCCAAAACCAAAAACGCATTTTCGAGTGCATCTTCTTTTACAAAAAAAAATTATCCTAATACATTTTTTCTAGTAAAAATAAAATGCATCTAATCTATTTATTTACATACCAAATGGAAATAAATAAATTACATAACTTTACAAATGGAAGAATAAAAATAATTAATTATTACAAACTTTGAAATAATTAAACATGAATCACAAACACAATCATTCAACATATTCACACAAGGTCATGGCTAGGTTATGAACACCGAAATATATATATCCACATATATAAAATTCAAGAAGCAAAAATGGTTCCCTTTTATAACCCATTTTCGGCCTAGAATGAAAAAACCGAAAAATGTGGGTTTTTATCCAAATGAAATAATTTTTCAAGATTCATTTATGCATGTAATAATATAATCTTGAAAAACAAAGGGATAACCATGGTGAAAAATTTCGGCCATAGGGTTTAACCAAACCCGAAACCCGAAAATTTCATATCCTATGAAGCATGCATTCATATAAGCGGCTCTGATACAACTGTTGGGTTTTTGTCATGTTTATCAAAGTATTTTATCGATATAAAATAAAAACGCAGCGGAAATAATTATTTAAAACATGTTATTTACAAGATATAAAAACCATTTTATATGAAAAAACCCAATCTCGGATCCATATACGAACATGCATGCTATCAAAATGAAACACAACCATAGAGTGTTTAGAATACTACCTTCCAAGTAGTAAAGGACATGAAGATGATGATGATTCTTGAACGGTTGCCTTCAAGTGTAGAAGACCTCAAGCTTGTATACCCCAAGCCTTCCAACAAACACCTTATGTTTAGCTAGGATTTCTACACATATAAACTCACTAAGATTCTCTCTAAACAACCACCATTGCCGATTTTTCTAGAGAATATTATGGAGTTCTTGCACTTGATTTTTACAAACTTGAAACCCTCTTGGACAACCACCTCATGGCCGAAAGTTTTGGGAAGTATGGAGTTCTTACAACTTGAAATTTCAAAGTTGAAAACCCTTGTGATGATCCCCTTTGGCCGAAATTCTTGAGAGGTTCTCTCAAGTCTTACAAGTTCTTACAACTTCATTTTTGTCATACAAAATAGGTTTAAAACCTTGAGAGACATTGCCACCATTTTCACCCAATCACCAAACCTCTAGCACATGCAAATGCATGTATTCTTATTGGATTTCAAATGCTTGGGAAGACCACCCAATGAAGGCACATGCAAATGCATGAAACCTTATTGGACCAAACATTTTTGGGAAGACCCTATGGGGGGGGGTGGCGGCCTAGACTTTTATTTAAAAAAAAAACATTTTTTTCTTTTAAATAATATAAGTCTTACATATATATATTTTATAACTTTTATAAAATATAACAACATATGTTATAAGACTTATGCTATTTTTATTATGTTATTTAACCAATTAAATAACAAAATAAAATACTCTCTCAAAACAAATTATCCATATAATTTATTAGTTTGTCAAGTGCAATTATTTAGAAAACCAATTTCTAAATATTGTAAGTGTTAATATTTATTTGTTTGATCATATCATAAATAAATATTGTAAGTGTTTGTCTAGCTTGTATTTGGGTATGACTCGACTTGGATCATAACGTACTAGCCACGTCAATTTAATATGTGTCTTGGGCATACAGAGTTCAACAATATACGTGTTATTCGATATGTACCTATTAGAATTTAGACAAAGTTGATTTTGTTTACGTGTTATTCGTTATGTATAATTTTATTAGATTTTAGACAATGTTGATTTTGTATACGTGTTGATTTTGTTTACCGTTCTTTCAGGTATTTGCGACACTTCACGAGTTAAAGAATTGGGCTTACAAAACAGAAATTGCGAAAGATTACGTCGTTGTGACCCAACGAACGGTAACAAAAGGCGAAGATTCGTCAGCAAGGACAGTGAAGATGTGGTTACAATGCGATCGTGGAAGCACATGCAAAAGTAAAGCAACAGTTCGGCGTTCTGGTAGCAAAAAGATTGGGTGTCCTTTTAAAATGATAGGGAAACTAGACGCAAGTAGTGGCAATTGGAGCTTAGTGGTGAAGCAAAAGGATCATAACCATGAACCTGCGGTATTTCTCGAGGGTCACGCGTTTGCGAGAAGGTTGACCCCGGACGAAGAATCATTGGTGGAGAGACTTTATATTCAAAACATGGAGCCTGCGAACATACATTTAACCATAAGAAAACAAAACCCACAGAGCGTGTGCATTCTACGAGACATACACACGTGATAAAAAAGATTAAAGTCAAAATGTATGGTGATCGGACTCCAATGCAGATATTGGAGCAAATGTTGCATGAAGGAAGGTATGTTTACCACACCCGGGTGAATCCCGAAACAAATGCGGTCGAGGAGGTTTTTTTTGTTCATCGGTACTCGTACATAATGTGGCGTGCTTTCCCACATGTGTTGATGATTGATACCACTTACAAAATGAATGAGTATAGACTTCCGTTTGTTCAAATTGTGGGTGTGACATCGACACACAAGTCGTTTTGTGTCGCTCATGCTTTTATCTCTAAAGAAAAACAGGATAACTTCTTGTGGGTCCTACAGAAGCTCAAAGGATTGTTGGTAGAGGGTATGGAACCGCGCGTGGTAGTAACAGATTGCGATAAAGCTTTGATGAATGCTTGCAATAAAGTATTCCCAAAAGCATCCAAATTGCTATGTAGGTGGCACATCTCACAAAATATTCTCAAACACAACAAGGCAAAATTTGCAACGGCTGAAGAATGGAAAATATTCAAGCTTTCTTGGTCTCGATTGTGTAATTCTCCCACTGAGACGCTATACAATTATAACTTTGAGCGGCTATATACGCGACTGACTAACGACCATAGATCAGGTACATATTATATTAGTTCACATTCATTCATGTTTGTCATTGTTTGAAACTTGCTTTAAAAATGGTTAAAACCAAGTCCAGGGACTAAACTGTCATTTATTGAAAGTTATAGTCTAGGGGTTATTTTGACATTATTTAAAAGTACAAAGTATTGGGTATAAAATGTAATTATTGAAATCTAAAGTATAAGGGTTGAAATTTCCTTGTTTGAAACTTATTTTAACTCTAAAATCTTAACCGAGTTAAATATTGAATAAGAAATCCTTTAAAAAAATTAACTTAGTTAACTATGTTAATTAAAATAACAAAAAAAGGGGGTTTCTTGTATAACCCGCCCCTTAGCAAAGATCGAACCCGGACCACTCGTGTAAAAGCACCCCATCTTTACCAGTTTATCCACCATTAGGAGTTGATTGATACCCTAACATTAATTATTTTATACACACCTTTTATTTTATTTTTACATTTTATTATCACTTTTATAAAAACTAACATTTTTATAAACGCATATACATCAAACCTGATTTATTAAAAATATAAACTATAATTATTTCCGTTTTTATCTAATTATTATGAATTAAGTTAGTTTTAATCTTATTAAATTCATTAAAAATAGTAAACTAATTTTATAAAACCTGAAAATTTTTATATAATTATTTTAACATCATAATGATGTTCGAAAATATAAAATTGATATTTTTCCCACAATTTGATTTTTAACCAATTTAATCCAATAATTACATAGTTTTATTTGTTTAATTAATTATTTAAAAATAGTTAATTTATCAGAAAAAGTTTGTTTCAGCCTTTGGTCGGGGTGTTACAATACAAACATTACAAATCGTTATATTTTGTTTTTTTTCAGGAGTTTTGGACTATTTGTATACTGTCTGGCTACTACCCTATAAAGAAAAGTTTGTTTCTGCCTGGACTAACACAAGCCCTAACTTTGGTCAACATACAACCAACAGAGTTGAAAGCCAACATGCTAAGTTTAAGAGATACCTTAAGGGGCCAAACAGCTCGCTCCATAGACTTGTGTGGCTTGTTGACAAAGTTGTAAAGTCACAACGCATACAAATAAACCTCATTTTTCAGGATAGCCGGTCCTTGAAAATCGGGGACCACATGAGATCATTCTTTGATAACCTACGTGGTAATGTTTCCCTGAAAGCATTAGATTTGTTGCTTGTGGAGAAGAAAAAGATACGTACGTTGCTCGCAGTAGGGGGACTTATGGTCACCAGCTTTTTACGAGTTGTGGGTTGCCATGTGCTTGTCAGATGAAGTGGTGGGAAAATAAAAGTAATAAAAACAGGCTTCAACCGCTTATTCTACTTCATATGAATACCCACCCCACCCCCCCCCCCTCATTTCTAACTATTGTTTTTAAAATACAGATTGCAAAATTCCTCTTGCCGCCGTAGACAAATTCTGGACAAAACTAGATTTCAATGCTGAAGAACTTAAGGAAGACGATAATAATCTTCAGGAGGAAATGGACAGAGTCATGCAACAACTGAAGGCGCAACCACCGATAGTGTTAAAAAGTATGTTGTCGAAGATAAAGGAGGTGGTGAATCCAAGTATGACTGACCATCAACCGCCTGAGGTACAACAAGATACTCGGGGGCACCCAACCTCTAAAGCACAACAAAAAAAGAAGGTGGAGGTTGCGAGACGTAAAGATACCCAGTCCGAAGCAAAAGGAAAAAGCCAAAAGAAGGACGAGGACGCTCAAAAGCCAGCAGTGCAACGCAGTCGTTCAAAGAAAAATAAGGCTAAAAAGACAGTTGAAATTATAGACGAAGATTTTCCACTGTTGGTGGGGATAGGTACGTCAACAATCATTGACCTATATAATATCCTACGTATTTCCATACATACATTTTCCCTGATAAAGATTTTTCACAATATATTTTCCAATTACAGGTACAAAAACATGATCGATCGTTTTAAGGACTGGCTTCCATCTATGTATCGGAGATACATAACACATATGGAAGATGCCCAGCCTGATGGTAACTGTGGGTTTCGATCGGTGGCTATGGGTTTGGGGTTGGACCAGAATGCTTGGATGTGGGTCCGCCAAGAGCTACTAGATGAGATGTTCATTAACAAAGACCGGTGGTGGCCTATTCTTGACTCTTTTGATCCGGGATTTTACACTACAGTATATCGATCAATAAACTGGTTGCACGTGGAACTTGCACCAAGGGCATGCTGGATGTTCTTGCCATACACTGGATTGTTGGTGGCACAAAAATTTGGTGTGGTTGTTCAACATTTAAGCAATGGTGTTTGTCAAACATACTTTCCCATGTTTGATGGTCCGGCGGAGGGCCATTCTGTTCTTTCGATTGCCTATGTGGAAGATGGCCATTTCATCATGGTTAAGTTAACGGATGATGGTCCGATGCCTCCACCGAATGGACTATGGAATATGTATCGAAGTACTGAAGCTATGGAGTGGGAGACAATGTACATGTATCGTCTTTCACAGGGTAAGAAGTTACTTCGTAGTAATAGAAGTGTTCGAAGAGACTTTATTAACTTGTTGTAGGTTCTCGTTGTAACACGTAAAACTGTTTAATCGTATTATTATGTGTTTATTTTTTTTTTAATTTACATTCTATTATCTTTCAAATATAGTGTAAGCAACATTTATTTTATAAAAAATGTTAATTACATTGTTTTATAATGTAAAAACACTTATTTACATCACTATTTTTATTAAAAAAAAAAGGCATCATATGCAGCATATTGGGCAATGAGAGATGTATATCAGCCTCTATATGCCGCTCATAGCACAATAAGCGGCTGCTGGTAGGCAATCTATAAGCCGCGTATTGGCCAATGAGGAGTGTATACCAACACAAACAACTTTTCAACTCACTAAAGAGGGAAAACTAGATCAAAATCAATTCAAACACACACACACCAAAACACCAAAAACACACACAACTCTCTCCCGTATACCATTTCTATCCCGTATCAAACCTTACGGTGCGTATTTCACAAGAGGTTAGTAACATCTTCATCTTTCCTTTTTGTTATTGTATTTTTACGGTTTTTTACGGGTTTTTTTGTTTTTTCTGAAATATTTTGGTTGTGGTGTTTGGCGGTAGAGGTGTTTGACGGTGGTGGTTGTTAGAGTGGTTTAGGTTGGGACGGTGGTGGTTGTGGGTTGGCTGTGGTGGTGGTGGTGGGTCAGAGGTGATGGTGGTGGTGGTGGGTCAGAGGTGATGGTGGTAGTGGTGGTGGGGGGATATTTGACACATGTTATACCGAAACAAACTGGAAAACGAAACGAACCCGGAAACAAACTGTGAACCGATACGATATTTGACACATATTATACTTTAATATAAAATTTGTCGTAATTTTATTAACATTTTGACAAAATATTAAATTTTAATTGCTACAGATATGTCGTCAGATGAGGAACAACAGGCACCAAACGGTGGTCCGGTATTCAATCCGATGGCCGGCGGTAATTGTGAGCAGTACGATTTTTTAGACTTCCCCCAGCGCAGTACAGAATACAGACGTTTTGCCAAGTTCCGGGGTATGAGAGTGAGGCAGCAGAGGGCGTTGTGTTGGGACGCGTTACGGGAGTGTGGCGAGGAGCAGAGGGCCCAGGGTATAATCGGGGAAAATAACCCGTGGGATCATATGTTTTTTCATGCGGCTGGATCTTCTTATAGGCCTATGATGGTCGAGTTCCTCTCCATGTTTATCTATCGACCACGGCCTGCTGAGCAGCCTAACTCAGATATGGACGATCCGATGGTGGAACCACCCCCTGCTGAGGTAACTTTCTGTTTATTCGGGGAGCGACAGAATATGTCGCTGCGTCAGTTTGCTTTGGCCACCGGATTCTACACTGATGAGGAGTTGATTCAGGATATTTATACCACCGCGATCACATCTATGCCTGATGATCAGTTGCTTGCTTGGTGGCCCACCCTCTGTGCTGTACCCTTCGGTAATAAGGCCCATGTCTCGTGGATTCCTGACCCACTCGTTCGCTACATACACCGTTGCATTGCCACGTCGATATCTGGGCGTGGCAAAAGCAACGAGTGGGTCACGGAAATCAACCTGTTCTATCTTTACTGTTTATTCACAGGGACGCCGTGCGCCCTCCATCGCTGCCTGGCGGAGTATTTCGCCTCATTTTCCCGACGTCAGATGCGTGGCGGATTGCACGGAGGGGCGTTCATCACGTGTATTGCCCAGCATTGCGGTCGGTATTTTCCATTCATCAGTGAGTTGCCACCGCTTGCCCCTTTCGAGTATTTGGGTATTAGGACGATGAGAGGGATGAACTTGGTGGTGAACTTTCCGGGCATTGGTTATCGGTTTGTCGGTTTGGACGATCAGATTTTCGTAGCCCAGCCGTTAGTACATCAACATCTGTTGGAGGCTACGGAGGTGGATATGCCTGATGTTGTTGACGAGCCTATTAGAGAGGGTAACGTCGAGCCTGAGGTTGAGCAGGGGCATCCGCAGGAGCTGCCACAGCATCCTCGGTGCGTCTATCATGCGGTGAGGTTGCCTCAGTCCACTCAACGTCTCCTCGAGAGGCTTGTGGCGGGTAAGACGACTGTCATGGGGAGGTTGGTGCTGCAGGATCGGCGGATGGACCAGATGGAGGATATGATGGAGTGGATGATGGCTAGCGAGGCTGATAGGCGTACCGAGGCGGGGTTGCCGGTTCGAGACCCGCCACAACCACGAGTGTATCCGGGGTCCGGCTCGGAAGCCGGCCCGTCCAACACGCATGCAGGCCCGTCCGGCACGCAGGAAGGCCCGTCTGACACGCAGATGCATTTGACATGTTATGATAGTGGTTCTGATAACAGTGACGAGGAAATGGCTTAGGAGTAGTATTTATCTATTTCGTTTGGTTGTATTTTAGGTTTAATGTGGTTGTACGAACAAATATTTATTCCTCTTTTGTTATTTATGTTTAGTTGTATGCCCGGTTGTTTTTATATAAACGTTTAATCTTTTATCAGCATGTATGGATGGTAACATGTTTAATCTTTTATCAGCATCTATGTTGGTTTTTTTGGATTTTACAGCTGTATTGTCATGTTTATAAGGTTCATTCTATTGCTGGTCGGAACCAGCTAACCTTCTTGCTTGTTCAATCCGGGTTCCATAGGTATTGGGATTCTTATAACGAAAGGGTATATTGGTCTTTTTTAAAAATGCTAAGCATGTGCAGAAGGGGTATAAACGGTTATAAGAATTTCAGGGACTGGATTTGAAAAATTAGAATTACAGTTGGTTTTTACTAACTGAGCAGGGACTGTTCTTGTGCAAAACAAACCTTAGGGACTGGATTTGAAAAATTAGAATTACACAAATAAAAAAGGGAGGGGTCCTTCTGTATCGGACCGACTAACCTTTTATCTTTTATAACGTAGGGGTATAAACGGTTATAAGAATTTCAGGGACTGGATTTGAAAAATTAGAATTACAGTTAGTTTTTACTAACTGAGCAGGGACTGTTCTTGTGCAAAACAAACCTCAGGGACTGGATTTGAAAAATTAGAATTACACAAATAAAAAAGGGATGGGTCCTTCTGTATCGGACCGGCTAACCTTTTATCTTTTATAACGAAGGGGTATAAACGGTTATAAGAATTTCAGGGACTGGATTTGAAAAATTAGAATTATAGTTAGTTTTTACTAATTGAGCAGGGACTGTTCTTGTGCAAAACAAACCTCAGGGACTGGATTTGAAAAATTAGAATTACACAAATAAAAAAGGGAGGGGTCCTTCTGTATCGGACCCGCCTCCCTAGGGTTTCGAACTCGCACATTTCGCATAGAACACACAAGCCTTAACCAGTTTATCCTCCTGTACAGGAGCTGATAAACTGGTTATAATATATCCTTTATACACTTCATACGCTTTAACTTGTTTTTCCCCCTTCATACGTTAAATTTTTATAAAGGATTTCTTATTCAACATTTAACTCGGTTAAGATTTTCGAGTTAAAATAGTATAAAACTAGAAACCAATAAACTCTCAAGACATAACATTCCGCTAAATCACCAAAATACGAGAGTCATTACATTCGTTTACATAAGTTGCATAAACTTAAATACGGCTAACGACAAATACAAATACGGACAAAAAAAACAAAATCCAACAGATTATCAAACAAGTGTCCCTCTTATGAACGACCCTTGAATTTTTATTTTCCATTTCTGCCACTTGCTCTTTATACATTCGAACCTCCTCTTTCAAATACTTGACTTCGTCTTCAAGTACTGCTTTCGTATCCAGCAAACCTCGGATGACTTGAACTGACCGAGGACACGTGGGAAAGTCGATCCACGCAAAGAATTTGCACCGAGAATGCTGAAACCGAAGGCGAATTAGTGTTTGTAAGTGTAAAAAATAGTGCTTAAAGTACTTACCAATTGAGAGCAGGTGTAAAATTGACGCCCGGGATTAATATCCATCCAAGATGTTTTTATCCCAGCTTGCCTTCCACATCTACAAATAACCATTGTGAATGTCAAGATGGATATGGATTACACTTTCTCGTACGTAATATTTGTTTAGAAAAAAAAAGACTCAATACGCCGCTCATAGCACAATGAGATGCGTATAAAGTACAAAATCTAACCACTTTTTCAGAAAAAAGTAAATACATATGCCTCACATAGTGCTATGAGGTCCGTATAACAAAAAGTTAGGTGGTTTATATGCCTCACATTGACCTATACGGTCGTATACACTGACAGCTTTTTAGAAAAAGTAAATGTATACGCCCCTTATAGATCAATGAGGCCCGTATAGACTGACAGCTTTTTTCAAAAAGTAAATACATACGCGTCATATAGATCAATGAGGGCCGTATATATTCGTTTTGTTTGACTTATTTAGCAACAAGCCTGCTCTTTGACGAACTATATACCCAAGTATATACCCAAAAAGGTCTTGGACCACACGAGACCAAGGTTGGACCACACGATGAAGATCCGGAAGTACATACACACGCACGGATTCTTTGTCTCTCGTATTGTTATCGCTCTCGTATCTCTTTATACGCTCGGAGTATTTAAGGTTAGTTCGTATTCCGTATTTTTATGTTTAATTTTCATTTTTTCTCTGATTTTTGTGGTTTATTTTGGTCGGGTATACTGGTGTTGGGGTGGTGGGTTTTTGTGGTTGACGGTTGTGGTTGTGGATGTGTTGTTTTGTAGGTGGTTAGGTGGTGGTTGACGGTAGTGGTGGTGTTGTGTAGTCGGTGGTAGGCTGTGGTGTTTGTGGGTGGTGGGCTGTGATGTTGTTTTGTTAAGATTGACGGTAGTGAGGTGGTGGGCTGTGGTGGTTGAGGTGGTGGGTTGTGGGGGTTGACGGTGGTGGCTATGGTGGTGTTGTGTTGTGTGTGGTAGCTTGTGGTGTTTGTGGGTGGTGGGCTGTGTTGTTGGTTTGTTAAGGTTGACGGTGGTGGGTTGTGGTGGTTGAGGTGGTGGGTTGTGGTGGTTGACGGTGGTGAGGTGGTGTTGTGTTGTGGGTGGTAGGTTGTGGTGGTTTTTGAGGTGGTTGAGGGTGGTAGGTTGTGGTGGTGGTGGTGGTGTGTTGTGGTAGTTGGGATGGTGGTTTTGGTGGTGGTTAGGTTGTGGGTGGAAGTTGGTGGGCGGTGGTGGGCGGCCGACTAGTGGTGGTGGTCGGCTGTGGTAGTAGTGGGTGGTCGGCTATGGTGGTGGTGGGTGGTCGGCTGTGGTGGTGGTGGTGATGGTGTTGTTTGTTTATTATATTTTACAACATAATTTCTAATATCGAGTCTAACACTATAATTCTATGTTTTTTAACAAGATATCGAAAGTCGGTGTTTTGACGGTGGTGGAAACGTAATTCTTATGGAGAAGTGCACTGCGTTCATATTTTAGATTCAAACGAGTACCTGAGCTCATATTTCAGATTCATGCGCCGGGACGTCGGTCTAGGGTGAGGTGCTTGGTGGTGGGGGATGCATCGTCCAACATCAATTGCCAAGTCACCTTTTAATCTGACATCCGACGTCGGTCTAGGGTGAGGTGCTTGGCGGTGAGGGATGCATAATCCCACATCTATAGCCAAGTCACCCGGAACTCCGACATTGTCAGATGTTACCGTGCAAATAGCACGGAACTCTCATATTTTTGATTCCATGTGCACTCTTGATAGAATCTACCGACGCGCGGTAGTTCCGTCACCGGCATCTACCGACGCCCGGTAGTTCTGTGACCACCATATACCATCACGCGTCTGAACCGGCTTTTAAACCGGACGAAATCTACGAAGAAACTGTTCGATTTCACGGTTTGTTTGAGAACCTGATTCAGATACACAATGGTCTCTTTGCTTCGTCCACTAGAACTATTTGTGTATGCATTCTTTAGGTAGTTAACAACGCTTTGAAGTGTTGTGTAGGGTTTAGGATTTAGGGTTTCGGGTGTAGGGTTTAGGGTTTCGGCTATGTATTGTATTACATTTCGTATGAAAGTGTTGTGTTTTGTGTTATTTTATCAAACAATGTTCACTTACATTTTGTATTTACGTTTCTTCTTGCGTTATGGATTATAGAGAATTTGACGTTTTATAATAACACTTGATAAAAAAATGTAGAAGTTTTATAATACTAATTAAAAAAAATGTTGACGTTTTATAATACTAATTAAAAAAAATGTTGACGTTTTATACTAACACTTGATAAAAAATGTAGAAGTTTTATAATACTAATTAATAAAAATGTTGACGTTTTTCTAAATATATTAAATAAAAAAATGACATTTATATACCTTCCTTTTATAACAATAAATAATAATAAATATAAATGTTTATATTTTTTTTATTTTAACAACAATTTAAAAAAATATATATAAAGTTTTTGTTAAATAATATTTCACCCATTTGAAAACCCTCCGTACCCTTCAAATTTATTCCACACAAAAGAGCCAATGATTGGGCAATCATTGGCTGACACCCAATCATTGACAAATAATAGGATGTGTGAAAAAAGTAACCAAAAAGTAAACATATAGGACAATGAGGGGCTTATCAGGTGGGTCCATTTTCAGGCGTATAGGGCAATAAGGGGTGTATAGGGTTAGGAGATGTGTGGATAAATTGAGGGGGATGTGTGGATAACCAAAGCCTTTACTTATGTGTGTTAAAAGACACAAGATTTTTACATATTTCCCTCTCCTAAGAAGCTTTATTACATATTTTCTCAACCCATAAATTTAATTACATATTTTTCCTTTCTAAAGAAGTCTTATTACATATTTCCCCCAATCTCTAAATTTTTATTATATATTTCCCCAATCTCTAAATTTAATTACATATTTCACCTTTTTAAACCCCATATGGCCATATATTACATATTTATCTATTTTATTAAAAATACTCTTATAGAATTACTATTTTACCCCTAATGAGTTTATTAAATAAATAACTACAATATATTTCCTAGCTTCCTGCAATAATTATAAATTCGTTTGGATTTTCATCGTAAAACCGGTAAAAAACCCGAACCGTTTTTTTTAACCGGTTTTTTTTCCAGAAAAAAACAGCTCGGTTAAGAAAGCGGATCGATTAAAAAAAACGATTTGTACACCTCAAATTCGATTGGCTGTGAGTGTGGGGTCTGTCCACCATGGCAACAAAACAGCCAATCACAAGCAAGGAAACACGTATACCAGTCTCAAAGGGCAATTTCGTCCAATTAATTACACCAAACTCTTACTCAACACTCTCCAACTGCTGTTTCTTCGTGCTACAACAACTCTCTTGGATCTTCCACACACACAAACACACACAGTAATGGTGAAATTCGATCAAACAGTGATGCTTAACTCATTATTTTTTACTTTATTATTATTTTCATCATGGATACAAATCTCATATTCTTCAAAACCAGCTGGAGTCATTCCTTTCATAAACAATTTTATATATTTACTTGTTGAAAACTCACATAATATCCATATTATTGAGTAGGGATTTTTACATACAAAGATTTAAAAATATTATTCAAGTTGTTACTTTTAAATTTATAATTATTGCAGGAAGTTAGGAAATATATTGTAGTTATTTATTTAATAAACTCATTAGTGGTAAAATAGTAATTCTATAAGAGTATTTTTAATGAAATGGATAAATATGTAATATATGGGGTTTAGGAAGGTGAAATATGTAATTAAATTTAGAGATTGGGGAAACATGTAATAAAAATTTAGACATTGGGGAAATATGTAATAAGGCTTCTTTAGGAAGGGAAAATATGTAATTAAATTTATGGGTTGGGGAAATATGTAATAAAGCTTCTTAGGAGGGGGAAATATGTAAAAATCGCTAAAGACATAAACCAACTTATTAACTAAACAACACTAAATTGTATAACTTAAAGTTTTAAATATAATTAAATAAAGTAATTTACCTAATAAATGAATAGTTGTTAAAAGAAAGAATCATTAATGGATTAGCTAGTACTGATAATGATAAAAGTATTTTTTAATCTAACTGAACATCGATACTGGTATCGGCATTATCAAAAGGTATCTGTAATTGTTTTTATGGTTTTTATTGAAGTAAACTACAACTTTATTTTTTTAGGTCATGTCAGACAACTTTTTTTTATAATAAAACCATTGTAAATAATTCTTCATATTATTCCCAATGAAAGTAGACAAGACATTGTCAATTCATCTCAAAGTTACTCTGTCCTTTGAGCAAGATGCAAAGTTCTTGTATTAACAAAAAAAAGATGAGGTTATGTGTTGGAAGTGAATCGCCCGCTAGGGAACAAACATAGATATTTGCAAAAATGGCTTTTGGATTTAGGGGAAGGAAATGTTGGTGGTGTGAATGATGACTGATATACCCGAGGATCTACTCATTACCGATTCGTAGAATGAGTACTCATATACCGTTTTCCTCTTTTTAGAAAAAAAAAAGGTTTTTGGAATATTGTTAGCTATTTCACTGCAGTGTGTGGGTTTATTTGACCCCAAAAGCGGGACCACCACCCAATAGCATGTTGCCACCTAGAGAATCTCCTAATTGTTTCAAAGCAACTAGAAAGAGATTCTTTAACCAGAAAGAATTCGGTTCAGATGTAGGATACCTATCCAGAATTTTTCGCAACTCAATCATAGATTTCTTTTTCTATTGTTTGTTTCAATTGTAATCACACTTCATTTGATAACCTTATTGGGCAATGAAATCATAAAACCATATGATTCGTCAGAAAAGGGGATGATAGCTACTTTTTTATGTCTAACAGGATTATTAACCACTCGTTGGATTTATTCAGGCCATTTCCCGCTAAGTGATTTATATGAGTTGCGGATGATGACGCGTTCATACTCATCTTCAGTCACCATCTCAAAGGTTGGTTCGGCACACCAACAGGTGACAATCATGCTTGATGACATCAGTAAAAGGTAGAGTACACTACCAGAGTCATCAGCTGATGTTAGAGCATCAGCCTAAACTTACGCATCGGTCCGGAAGAGACGTCACATGACTCTACCAGATCTCCAACTTGATTTACTTGAACCAGGAGCCACCAGTCAGGCCTAGAATCTTCTCCAAACCGACTTCAAAAGTACCCACTCGACCTAATAGTCCAGTACCCCTCCCACCTGCAACTTGGATGAGGAAGCAACACTGGACTGGAGGGGGGGGGGGGGGCTTGAAGGGGTACGGTCCCAGATATCGCACAAAGAAGTCGCGAGTGACCATCACCCTTATCAAATAGTCCCATCAGCAAGAACTTATCTGCGTCCGTGCGGGCACGCGCGAACGCAACTACCGAATCCAATCGGTCAAGTGATGAGAAGACTTACCTTGTGTACGAAAATGGATGTCACACATAGCGATGCGGTTCAACACCGCATCCTGTAAACATTTTGGTCACGACAAGGGATCTAGGTAACAACAACAGTTACCGAATACAGCGATGCGTCCAGTCACCGCATCCTGTACACATCTTCATCAAAGCAGGGGACGCGGAAACCACCGCAGTTACCACGGATAGCGATGCGGCCTGGCACTGCATCCTATCCACATAGCAAGTGGGACTGACACCTTAACAACAAGTGGCGCCAATAACAGTCGTCTGTTAGCCCACACATAAGCAACGCTGGCACACAAACTGACAGCCGCAATGGGACGTGGCGTCACCACCGTGACCGACAAGCCTGACACGCCTGCAAAGGGCTGCGCGTTGTCAGTCTAGCCACTCAATTGCCCTCATCCACTCCCCGGCTATAAATACCCATCCCGGACCAAGTTTGAGATATCTCTTATCTACTCCCTCACTCATACTACTATCACACACTTTGCTCTCAAGCAAATTACTGATTCTCACGCCGGAGAGTGGTACCAAGGAGCACCCCCACCCTTTCCTCCTTGTTACGAGTCACGGTGTGTTTCCCCTGTGCAGGGGACAGATCAGCGGACGATCCAGCCACCGATCCTCGGAAAGAAGGGATTAACCCTACTTGACGAGACCAGTGAATTAACCTCCCTTGGTTAACCACTGTTTCATCACTATCATAATTTAAAAGAAGTTCAAGCATGTACACATGTTCAATACCGTTTGATGGAAAATTCATTTATGTTCGTTTATTTAACAAACATACGAACACGAACACAACGGTATACATTTAACTAAATAAACAAGCATGAACACATATAACATTTCTTCATATATGTTCATTTAATTACATAGCCAATTAGGCCCATCACATTATCAGTTTGACTTTATAAAAAAGAGTTAATTACTGTTTTCGTCCCTGTGGTTTGTCAAAAATCACTATTTTAGTCTATTAGTTTAAAAATTGTGATTTCAGTCCCTGTGGTTTCACTTTCGTAACCATTTCAGTCCACCTCGTAACCATTTCAGTCTCTGTACTTAACAGAATAATGGATTGAAATGGTTATTAAAGTGAAATCACATGGACTGAAATGGTTACGAAAGTGAAACCATAGGGACTGAAATCGTAATTTTTAAACAAATGGACTGAAATAGTGATTTTTTACAAACCTAAGGGACGTAAACAGTAATTAACTCGCAAAAATTTAACCGGACATAAAAATAAAAAAAATAACCACCGACATAGCCTTTTTAACGATATATAAATTCTCTACAGGAGTCTATTCCTATGTGATAAGTCACACCAGTAGCAGCCGGGATGGTGCGAAGCACCCGACACGCGCACACGCCCGGGAGTTATTCCATCATGCACGTTAACAATCCCCCCTAAGCTTATGCGTCGCCTACGTGGCGCTGGTGTGGCGTGATTCCATCGTGCACGCTAATCTATTTTTTTATTTATATTTATATTTTTTTATATATAAAGGGCCTTTATAGGGAGCGTTATTCCATTGTGCACGTTAACAATCCCCATCCCCCCCCCCCCCCCCCCAAGCTTATGCGTCGCCTACGTGGCACTGATATGGCGTGATAAAACCCTCCCACACCACCTAGCCTAATAGTCATAAGTCCTACTTAACATTCATGCTACTTGGTTATCAGTTCTATCATTTATTGGTGTTGATTATTCTATTTGTTTGGTTATCACTTGTTATAATGCTCATAAGTTCTGCACTAATTTTTCTTAAGTTTTCGTCTCCAATTAATCATTATGTCGTTCATCCGTGTTAATTGTTTTGTTTGACGCATTAGTTGTTTTAGTTTTTTATCCTGAGATGAATTGATATAGATATTTTGGTGTTTGTTAAGGTGACAATTCTATCAGTTTTTTACTTACCGAGCATTTGTTTTGAGTGGTTAACTAGTTTAAGAATTGATGTGGTTCCCTACTTAGACAAGCTAACTTTATCATCATCGCTTTTCCTTATTTTTAACTTGTGTATGTAAATACAGTTAGTAATACAATATGAGTAGTTTTTTACATTGAAACTTTTACTTTATAATAAAGGATGAATTCTATATTCATAGCCAGAAATTGCATAACTAACAACAACATGGCGTTTATTAGTACAAAATCATTTAAGTTTTAATAAATTTTTCCTAAAACATTCTAGTTTATTATTGCCGGTCTCAGGCCCTACTGAATAACAGAGAGTTAAAAAAAAGGGGCCTGGTTTTAAAACAAAAGGTTGAACCATCCCTGCCTAAATTTGTTAACTCTCATCTCTCTAATTACTCTCTCTTTACTTTCCTTGCCGAGAAATACCAGATTTTTCCTCATGTCGCTGATCGCATGAGACCCCCGCAAGCGATGAAAACAACGATGGTTTCATTGTAGCAGGTTAGGTACATCGTTAGACATGCTATATCAGCGGACTTGGCGACCTCAATTTGCTTTGGATCAATAAAAACAAACAAGCCAAAAGAACATCTTCAAAGCAAGTTCATGTAACAAGGACAATTCTATGTAAATAATGTAAACAATAATGTAAAAACATGATCAAAATGGTTGACATCCAAGACGATTAAAGATTGAATTAGGGATTTGGCGACAGGAAAGTCTCGACGTATATCGCCCTTACTAAATCATAAAAAGAAGAACCCCAATACGTAAACTCGCGATCAGATTCGTCTTTGTAAGTCGTCACATCTGCCCTATCAAGTGCCTTGTGAAACACCCAAGTCACATCCCAGTTATCATGCCTCACTTTGCAATTTGGGGTCAATGAGAATGGAACATTCTTATTACTAGAACAAGCTGCCACCTTAATCCACACATCACCATCCAACTTCCAAAAATCAATATCCACTGAGGGGATATAAAAATGATTCTTAATATCATGATGAGATACACACAAGTGAATACGCCCGTTTATATCGACTAAACGCCCGTTAAAACATGGACAAGCTGAAACTGTAGGAGGAAGTTGTATTTCCCTAAAGGTTTCCAACACAACATCAAAAGCGATTATGCAACCGTCTTCGCTACTTACCATGGTGAAATAAACACTTTGGCCCGCGAAAGTACCTGGCGAGCACTGATACTTCGGCCAGCGCAAATATCGCGTGCGATTAAAAGATACAATCTTTCTCCATGAATCAAGTCTCAAGGAATAGATGTAAGCCGCCTTTTCCTGATCCGCGCTGATGTGTTCATACTCCTTATACCGAACCAAGTGTAGAAGCATGTAATCGTTAGAAGAATCTGAATAGAAACCGAAAGCATCCGGTTTTGAATATGAATATCAACAGGCGATTTAGCCAACTCCTTATAGGAGCCAGTAAGTGGGTTCCAAAACATTAACCGGTTAGGATCCTTTATGGCTACACATACCAAACCATCCAAAGTGACTAGAATATGCATACCTGTTGGGGCAGATCCGAATGGAATAGAACGGGTGGTGCCTGATAATTGTCGGTAGGTGGGGGTGATTCCGCAATCAAGGGTGCAATAGGTACCCGCATGCGCGTTAAGAAGGACAAGTTTCTGGTGCGTTCGAGGGGTTGAAGTTATAATGTGGTGAGTGTTGTTGAGGCGGAAATCTTGCATGGATAACAAAGAATGCCATTGTTTGCAAACACTCATGAATCGAACTACGGACTTAGCCGGAAGTTTAGGTAATATCTCAGACTCGATTATGTCCATTGGTAGGTTGTGATTCACCATGGTCTGGATATTCAAGTGATAATTACCAGCGTTTATGTATGTATGTACGTATTAGGAGATTGGAGACATCTAAGGTGAGCATATATCGTATCACAAAACCTAACGAGAAATATATTTATCAAATTAAAATACAAATAAGATTATGATCATTATCAATGGCGAATATATATATATTTTCCCTTGTATATATATTAGATTCGTTTATATCGGAATAAAATAAAATAAGATCCGTATTTTGAATTATGTAAACTAGGATTATTCCCAACGCGCGTTGCGCGCGAGAGAGTCGGTTTTATTTCTCACAACCATAGCAATATTTAATTTACAAAGTAAAACTGAATGGGTTCTATAAAGATAGAAAGTAAAACTGAACTATAGGTGTTCATGACTATGGCTAAACATGTGACATCATAAGCAGGTGATGAGAACAACACTCTGCTTAGAAATTATTGTAGAAAATACAATTCACAGAACCCAGAATCTTACATAAGCAGCCTTAATACCATCCTTTCTAGCCTCCAAAGGCAGTTATCCGATCCACAAGTGTACCACGCCTTTCCGAGGACCATGAATAATGGTGACTTGGTGTACGCCTTTGCTTTGGGTAGGGAATATCTCTCGACCTCCCGGTGTCTGGCTTGTTTTGAGTCGGCAGTTAACAGGACAAAAGCATGTGGACTTGCAGATGGTGGTAACATAATTTATGATGATTGCAGTATCAGGTTAGTACTCAACCTTGTTTTCTTTTATATTGATGTAATTCATTACCAGATTTCATGTTTCTATAAATTGATTATTTTATATTTTTTTAATTTATTATTAGTTAAGCACAAAACCACAACTATTTCAAAACCATCACATCTCAACTACAAAAAATGCAGGTGTATGATCCTAAAATTCCAAATCAAGCTTATTGAAAAAAAAAAATGACACACGAATACAAATGCAATCGATTATACTTGAAAATTCCATATTAACATAAATCAATCAGTAGCATCGTATACAAGTGATTCCAACGGACTGTCTCAAGGTTCATAAACAATTTACTAAAATATACAGCTAAACTCAAGCAATCTAAAACCTAAACCTAAAATTGTGATTTCTATAAGAATGATGATGATTTGTAAATCATTTATATGTAGAACAACAGAAAAAACACAACTATTTCGAAACCCTCACAGCTCAACAGCGAAAAGAAGATGCGTACCATCCGAAAATTCGTAATAAAACTGTTCGAGTCGAACCGATTGAATGTACCGAAGCACGAATACGAATTCTGAAAGATTGATACTGGAAATCAAAGATCGTTAAGGTTGGAGACAAACCTGATTACCAAAAGCAAACAAAAAACCCAAATCAACCCCCCCCCCCCCCCCCAAGATAAAAATCGAAAGACAAAAGAAAGAAGAAAAGATTAATTGACCTCAAAAATGCCGATTAGTTGTGTTCTAAGCTTCGGAAACCCAATCATCCCCCTTTTCCTTAACCACCAACAATCGGCGACATCCTTACCCACCTACAACCCTTCCACTACCAGATTTGACTGCCCAAACACCCGCATCCAATCATCTTCACCGTAGCGAAACCACCACCAGCAACAAAAGCATAACACTCTTGAATCAGACCTGGAAAACAACCGCAAACAGTAAATGACGATCTAACCTGCTTCATTTTGGGGATAATCTTTCATCTTCAACCCTAAAAACCCAAGAAAAAATAACATAGAAATTAAATATTTTTTGATATTATATAATATACTCGGTTTCAGTGTGAGTATCACCTAATACCATATGTGTTCTAAACTTGAGAAAACCTTTATACTAATCACATACCTGATTACACATTCTAAATGTTTTTGCTTTCTTGTTGGGTTCATGATTTCTTTTGGAACCCTTCATTGAATAATTAGCCACTAATCAACATAAGTATATGGAATCTCATTGATAAAAATTCCACTTTGACTTCCCATAATTTGGACTCTGAGTGAGCAAAATAGGTTATCTTGCCCCCAAAACACTGATTCAATGCATGCACTCTTTGTTGGGGATGTTTATCAAAATGGTTTTAGCTTTTGCTGTGTTTTTCTCCTCGGGACCACAGAAAACGACGATAGTCTGAAACAACAAAGAAAACAATTTTAAGGAACTTGCAGAGCATATTAAACAGAGTATTGTGTGCATAAATTGCATACTGAAATATTGGTGTACACCAAGATTCGTCTTCAAGATGCATTGCAAAGTCTGCCTGCACAGAATTCCACCTGAATCAGTATGGTTCAACAACTGAAAACAGGGTTTATCAGTTATTCACGGTTTATGATTTTGCACAATCAGTTAGGTCATTTTTGTGGAAATGATTAAGAAACAAAGAAGTTAACCGATTTCATGTCATAACCTAATTAAAAATGTGAAACCCATCAATTACACTCTATCAAAGACCAGCATCATCATAATGATCGCGTGATTATTTTCCAGCATTATTCCACAAATGTCATACCCTAACCGATCAAAATAAATTCTTGTATCACCTCTGAACACGAACATTTTGGTGACAAACAACTTAGAAAATAAACTAAAGTAACACTTATCATCAAAATGTGAGTTCAATTGGCTACTACAGACATCATAATCCAAAACCTTTCACACGAGATCACAATTCAATATCTTGCATTATACTATAAACTTAATTCAAAACAATCATTCGGCATCTACTTGAACCAAAAACCAAAACAAATCACCACCTAAAAACAAAGAGCAAACAAAATAAACTCACCGGCCAAAACGGATTCTGATGGTTGAGTGTGATAGTGAAAAATAGAGACTAACCCAGTCCGAGCGGCACCGAAATCTTCGCCGGAACCTCACCGGAGGGAACCTACTCAGTAGATCAGCATGACTCGTCAGATTAAGGTTCATGGACAACCGACCTAACCAAATAGCCAACATGCAAGAAACAATGGCTGACCGGAAATTGCCGGAACTTGATCGGAACACTTGCCGGGAACCCTAGACTCGACGACTTCAGTTCTGTGGTTGGGAGGCGAGCAGTCGTGGGGGCTGGTTGCCTGGCATTCGCCTCCGGATCTCTCTATATCATCGGCATCTCTCTTTCTCCACTTTCTCCTTTCTCCTTTTTTTCTGTATGTATCTTTTGAGAGGGCAGGTGGAGGATGAGAAGAAAGTAGGGTGAAACACGTGGAATCTGGTAAGCCACGTACCTTTGTTTACTGTTCATTTCCAGTCTCTTATTAATAGATATTAATATTAATAATATAAAGGATTTTTGTGTATATTTTGTTAACTAAAAAACAATCAACATATATTCTTAAAAGTTTATTGTGTTTTATTTCATTTTTGTAATTTGTAATACTATGAAAATAAACTGTTTATTAAAAAAAATAGTTATGAAATATTACTCTAAAAAGGAGAAAATAATATCATGTACAAATAGAGTTATCGTACAAACGTACGAATTACGTGAAAAAGTAAAAAAATGCGGTAACGTTTTTGTAATTATTCAATTCGTAGAGTAATTATCAAAATTATCATACGAGTTCATCGAAAACAAAAAATTCAAAAGTATTCTACAAGTGTATTATAATTACTCTACTAGTTAAATAAAATAACATAACATAAACAATTATTCTAGAAGTTCATCAAACAACATACAATTAAAAATTACTCTACAAATGTATCATAATTACTTTATCAGTTCATCATGTACATCAAACAACTAGTTATTCAAAATTACTTTACAAATGCATCATAATTACTCTACTAGTTTATCATTAATACACTATTATAAGATATAATTCAAAATTACTCTACAAGTGTATCCTAATTACTCTACTAGTTCATCAAAATAAGATAACATACATAATTACTCTACAAGTTCATCAAACAAGATACAATTCAAAATTACTCTACAAATGCATCATAATTACTCTACCAGTTCATAAAAAAAAAAAAAAAAAAGAACAGACATATTTACTCTACCACTGTGTTCCCGAGTTAAGTTAAGGACAAAAAAGAAAGAAAAGAAAGTATTCTCTCATTTTCTTTTCTTTTCTTTCCGTTTCTTTCCAAATTGGAAAGATTAATTTTAGACAAAAAATCTCTCATTTTCTCTTCTTTTCTCCCCTTTAATGAAACTCCGGAACCAATGTTTTAAATACCGGTATGAACCGGTCGGTTATACCGGTTAAACGGGATATTGAACGCGAGTCCGGTACGATAAAGGCCGCCAAAAACCGAATACGGTATGTCTTATGTACCGGCGGCAAATCCGGTTCTACCGGTTCAAAACGTTGAACCGGCTTGCATTATCTTAGGATTTGATTTCTTAATTTTAATAAAATACAATATTAAGGTAATATTGATCTTCCATATTTCCGGTAATTAACCTTGTGCCTTCTATTCTAATATTTCATCATTGTTGAAACTGTTACTCACCTCATACAATGCAATATTGTTTTTAACTAATAAAAATACTCTTAAAATGCTTAATAGTTTACAATAAAAATAGTTGTTTTCAGATAAAACTATGATCAGTTACATAAATCCTAGTTGAGATTGGATTGTTTTTTGAGATGAATTGGTATTTTATGGAATTTATAGGGTTAACTAGTAAGCGGTTCAACCGTCTGATACAACCTGGTTCAACCGGTTGAACCATTTTAGAATCCAATCCGGTATGACTTAAAAACCGGTTTTTAAAACATTGTCTGGAACACAACAAAAAAATGTTTCCTTCCAAATCTTTTCTTTTCTCTCATTTAATGAAACTCGGGAACATAGCGTACAAGTTTATCAAACAAAATAAAATTCAAAATTACTCTACAAGTGCATCAAACAATATAAAATTCAAAATTATTCTACAAGTGTATTATAACTACTCTACTAGTTCAATAAGATAATTACTATACAAATAGAATGTTTACAAAAAATGTCACTGTATTTTTTTTTACTTTTTCACGCTATTTGTACGTTTTGTACGATAACTGTATTTGTATTTGATCTTTTGTCTATATATTAATAGATATATTGTCACACCCCAACCGATGGCGGAAACATCGGGGCATGGCACTGAGCGAAACAGATTGTCCAGAAGTTTCCATAACAACTATATTTACCAAATATTTAAAGCAACACGTCCCATACCATGTCATAAATGATAATAAAATTATTACAGAAAAGATGTAGGTAGTGTTTGTTATCCAGGAATGAGAGGTGGAATGGAATGAGTGATTATGAGGGAATGAAGAAAAGAGTGTTTGGTTGATCAATAGAATGGAATCACCAATTCCAAAAGGCATTCCATTCCATCAAAATCATTCATTCCACCCCCATGTTTTTTTTTCCATTCCATCCCCTCTTGCACCATTCATCAACAACACCACAACCCACGACCTTCGCCACAACCCACCACCACCACCTCCACCACCACCACCCACCACCGAAGCCATCGCCGCCACCCGCCACCACCTCACCCCGTCAGCCACCGCCGCCGCCGCCACCCACTCGCCACCGTTATCACCCACAGTTGCGACCAACCGCCAACGCCACTCGTCGCCGCCGCCCACCACCATCGTCGACGCCACCACCAACCGCCGCCGCCACCAACCGCCACCTTTGCTGCCACCCACTACCAACAGCCACCTTGTCGCCACCACCACTCGTCGTCACCGCCACTCGCCACCACCGCCACCACCCATCGCCCCCCGCCGACACCCACCACCGCCACCTATAACCACCCACAATCACTACCACCGACCACCACCACCACTCACCGCTAATTTTATTACTCTGTTTTTCTTGCCTACCGAACAATACACAGTAATAATTCATTCCATTCACATGGTAACCAAACAAGACATGGAATGGTAATGATCCATTGCATTCTCTCGTCCATTCCATTACCTCGTCCATTTCATTCCTTCGTCCATTCCATTACCCCATACCAAACAGACACCTAGTCAAATTGTTCTGTTCCGACAACTCAGATTTTTATTACAGACAATTGTTTATTGTTGACCTAGGTGTCGCAACCCCCGATCCCTTATCTGTCCCGGGAACGGGCGGACGCGAGCTCAGAGTTTGGAGGTATCAGTTGTTTAAATCTTGCAGCGGAATTTACATCAGGACCGTAGTTAGGAAATGTTTATCAGAGTAAAACCACCATATTTGATATTAATAATAACATAGGCAAAACCCAAGTTTCTTATTACAATACATTTATAGGGACAAACCCTATTTTATTGAATTTAAAACATCGTTTATTAGGTAACTTTTATAGCCACATTTTTTCCCAAGCCTTCAGTGCTCTCCAGCTGGCTTTTCACTAATTGGATGTTCACATTGTGTTACCTGTAACGCGTTTTAAAAACATTTGTCAGTCGGAAATACTGGTGAGTGAATCCCAGTTTAATTAAGAAACATTTTATCAATTAAAACAGTATTGAGAGCGATCACATTGTTTATGTCTACACAATTACTCATTCAGTATTTGCCACTCGACCGGATCTATGGCTATGGTCAAATTACCCATTGGCTAACTCGTCGTCCAATGGTAATGAACTGTCATTCCGACTTACTGCTATTCGTAGTAATAAATTTTGTTTACAAAACCCCATAATACCGGCAGTAATTGAAGAACTACAAAGACTCAATCACCGCTTAATCACATTGTAAATAATTAAGGTTTTGTAAAACATTCCAAAAAGGTTAACAAAAAGAGGATAAACTCACATTGCTATCTTAGGCTTCTCGTAAGGGTTTCCTGGATATAATCTATAATTTATACAAATGTACATTGGTTAGTATCATAACCCTTTGAAAATATTAATGATACCCTCCCCGAGACGGCATTCCAACAACTACTTTGGGCAGAACCACGACAGTTGTTACGGAATCCTAAATCAATCGGGCAGCGTAACTATTACGAAACTGGGGTTATAATACATACAACGGGGCAGAACCTAGCAAATTAGGGGGATATAATACCCGCGTATTATAAGCCTACTACAGAAATTGTGATTGAGAATTGAGATTGTGAGCGACGGAAAACGAAAACTGATGAGTTCTATTTATAGTGCTGATATTGGTCTTTCACGCGGCCCGCGTAAAGAACAGACAAGGGTTACGAGGCCCGCGTCAACCCTGGTCAACATACTAGCTTGTCCCGGTCATGATCTAGACCCGCCACGATGCCGACACGTGTCGGCATCTGGTGTCTCTGCGTATGATGATCTCTCGCGGCCCGCGTCAATGTAAGCTTAAGCTTACGCGGCCCGCTTGAACTAAAGAAATCAGCGGATTCAGGTTCCAGCATTGATACCACCCGCGTAAAAGCTTGGGGTGGGTCTACGCGGCCCGCCTCAACTTACTGTTTTCAGATTTTTATTTATTATATATATATATATATTATACTTCGGGCTCGGTTTTCACATATGGGGTGTAAAATAAGACATATTGAGACATTCTATAATATACTAGAGTGTCAGAATATTTATAAGAGTGTTGGTTTTACCGAGAGTTGTTACACTAGGTCTTTCCTAGCCTCGATTTCACAGCAAAGAAAGCAAATAAGCATCCTAAGCACCTGTCACATACGTTAAAGTAAAAGTCAATACACATAGTGTAAAGGTGAGCATACAAGTTTGATAATAGCATATAGAGTTCGAAATCGTTACGCATAACCAGCACGTACACAGTGTAAAATGAGGCATGTTAGTTATCTACATGAACCTATCGATACCAATAACTGCGGGTTGACTGCCCAAGGCATTTCGCGATATACACTCACCACTGTGAGCCATGTAGGTAATTGTCCTTAACAACCCCTGAGTGAACAGGTGCTGAGTCCAAACTAATAGTACTATCGTTGCTAAGGCAGGTAGACAGCATTCCATGTGTAAACATAACAAACAAGCATTCATTAAGTCACGTATAACATGCAGTAATTGGTTTGCGATTTAAGTATTGCGTAGTGTGTTCGATGTGATTTAGTATAAGTAACGTATGTAACACCCAAAAGTGCGTAAAGCAAAAAGGGATCGAGTATACTCACTGCGATTGATGGATTGAAGGGAGCGCTAGAGAGTAGGGTTAGCCTGAACAGATTGATAGCATAACGATAAGCGACGCGTAAAACTATACAGAGTGCAAGTGGGTAGGACAGCAGTTCGATCAGATGGTAGTCCGATCGGACAGCCGGTCGTTCGAGTGACAGTCCGTTCGGACAGTCGTCCGATCGGATGACCGTTCGAGTGGATTGTTACTTCCTTTGGGAATGATGTGTTTGTGTATGATGGCTTGACTTTTGAAGTTTTCATTGTAGTGTTTTGAAAACATTGAAGTACTTCTATCTTTCAGGTCGATCGATCGAACGACCGATTGATCGGGCCACAGTCCGATAGGTTGAGTACTTCAGCGAGAACAAGTTCAAAGCAGATTGTCACTCGATCGGACGGTTGTTCGATCGGGTGGCATCCCTCGTGTATTGAACATGTTGAAAATTGTTTAGGTATTGAAGTCAGAACATCTCATGGTCGAGTGGTAGTCCGATCGAATGGTAATCCGATCGGTCAGCCCTTCGTTCAATGTTCATCCTTCAAGGTTTTGAAAACAAGAGTTAAGTGTGGGACCAAGGTGCAGATCGAACGGGTGACAACTCGTTCGGAGTCCGATCAGACGGCATTCCGTCCTGGTCGTTCCGTGTGACAACCGTCAAATTTACAGGTATACGTACAATTAGTTAATATCAATTTGTGCTTAATTACTGTGCTGAATTACAATTACTGATTTAAACTACTTCCTGATTTCTGCATCATTCATACATGTGCATCACATTTCATACTGTCACTCCATTTGTTGCATACCAACTTTAGTGACAAATATGATGCACAAAGCACAGTTAGCACAGTTAGCGGATAACTCAGAAATATACTGACAGTGCCAGTACATAGACAGACAATGTTTTGAGACCCAGTATGGGCCAGGGACAAGGTACTACACTAGTATGGAGTGTAGGGAAGTGAGGACCATAAAGCAGCGTCTCTAGATGATAGTTTAAGTGCCGGAAAGTGCCTAAAACTCACTAAAAATGCATAATCCTGCATTTATTAACAAAATTCAGCATTGTAACATGCTAGAAGGGTGCAAAATTTTGGCAAAATGGTCCTGTATGCTTTCCTAAGTACTGGGAATTAAAAGTGTTACAAAAAGATATATAAAAGACACTTTACGGTATAACTTAACACATTAACGGAACGGTATCTAACCGAACAACCGGGCATTACCCGGAACACCAAAATTTTACCAAACACATTGTTTAATTATTTCTTGGCTAGTTATGATCCCCGAACACCATACCACCCACTAAAATATCTAGTAAACTAACTAAATTAAATATACACTTGATTTGTAACTAGAAAGTAACCATCTAGTTACAAGTTACACTTACCCCCCCCCCCCCAGCCTATAATCGGCCATCACCACCACCATACCCCTCAAGATTTTGTTAATTATTATAATGGATCTTGCTTGAGAATTTGAACAAGATATAACATGAAATCTCTTTAAGCATGGCCTAGATTACAAGAATCATTTCATATCTTCACTTCTTACACTTCACAATCTTCACACCATCACTCCCTCACTCACTCACTCCCTCTCTTCTCGGCTCACTCCATAACCACCACCATCACCACCTTGTCACCACCATACAACCATTTTTAAGCTTCATTCAAACACTAGAAGGTGATTAAAGGAGCTTGTAGCTTGTGGATCATCAAGGAGCTTTCATCACTTGCTTTTACACACCATTTCATCATCTTTTTCCTCTTGAGTTCTTCCCTAGCCTTTGAGCTAGTTGTAAGTTCTTTTTAACCCTTGTTACTTCTCTTTTGCGGTTAAAAATTTGTAGTATGTTGTTTATATCAAGAACACTAATAACAAGAACTAAAAGATTAAACATAAAGCTTATATAAAAGGGAAAACATGATGAAATGTTGTAGTATGATGTTGTTGTGTATATATTGTTGATTTCTTGTTGATTCTTAGTAATGTGATGTTAATCATCACATGAGACTTGTCAAATAATGATTAAAACCATGATTTAACAAGATTAGGAGGTGATTATGTGTTACATAGAATAATCGTCTTCTAAGTCTAAGCATGAACTTGAAAGAAAATGATTTTCTTGAAATATAAGTAAACAAAGTAAGTTGATGATCATGTAGATCCAAGAGTTACTAAGGTCTTTTCTAAACAAACCAAGTTCAAGAATCGATTTTAAAAAGGTGATGACCTATACTTGCACTTACACCTTTTTAGTGGTAAAATAAGTGTAAGAACACTTTATTTACAAGAAGAGTTCAAAAGATTAATTTTTGTAAAAAATTGTTTACAAGTTGTAAACACTCAACTCTTTTAAGAAAATGATTTTTAAAAAAGATGAATACACCTTGGAAGGTAATTAAGGCCACTAAACGCTCTACCAAGTTACTACGCGTTTTCGTGATATATCAAGTTCATGAATATTATATAAAGCATATAGTTTTTGCTCTTGGTAATGTAAGGTGTTTAAAGATTGATTGTTGATGGATATTGTGATTGTTTTGAAAAGAAAATGATATGCTAGTTAGCATGGACACCTCCATTTACAAAGAAAACTATAGCGAAATTTTCTAAAAATCCAAACACTTAGAAAATATTTTCTAGACAAGTGTTACAAATATACTTTTAAACTATGTTTTCAATATAAACTTTGCCAGAGATTTTTGTAACAAAAATACAAGTATTGGAGGATGGCTTTTGGGAATAAAAATGGGTAAATATATATATTTAGAATATATATTTTGTATTAAGACGCTTGTGTGAATATTTGCATGATTTGTGAACTAGTTATATTATTTTTAGGGTAAAATAATATATCTTAACCAAAGATCATGAAATTACAACTCCAAAATAATACCAAAAATCACAAGGAATAAATATTTAAGTTACACACTTAATATTGTGACGCCGAACGATAAAATGTAACTTATGAAATATTCCGGGATATACCGTTATAAATATATACTTTTGGTAAACATTATTTTGGATACGCAAGAAATGAAAGTATGATTCTTACAAAGTTATATTATATTTTTGGACAAGGAAGAAATGTATAAATTTTTGGAAAGTAAAAATACATTTACTTGGGCTTATTAAGAAATATAGTATTTTTGGGAAAAATATATATTTTCTTGGAATGTATTGTTTTGAATAAAAATAAGGTTTATATATATATTTCTAAGTGAGACTTAAAAATATATATTCTTTTGGATTAACACGCCGGAATACGACGCCAATACTTGACAAGAATACGAAAGTACATGTATGAGATACCCCCATCCTTGGGAAGGGAATACAAATACAAAATACTTAAGAAGTATTGATATAAGATATTGTTTAAATAATTATTCCAAAACTAAATATAATTTAAAGTTAAAATAATTATTATTTTAGCAAATAATTATAACTTGGAATAATATTGGGAACATAAAAGGAACGTAACTCAAAAACGTAAATACAAAGGCAAGGCAAGGCAAGGCACGGCCCGTTCGTCTAATAGACATTAGCACATTGTAGGTAGTTGTGTTTGCTGAAGGGACTTGAGTTACGATACTGAAGACGCAATAAAGTGAGTTCATGTCCCCCTTTTCTTTTAACTGTTTTCAGTGTTATACTTCGGGGATGAAATACATGTTACAATTATTACAGACATTTTATACATGGTATGGTTAGCTTAAGGAGGGTTACAACTTAGATCATGTGAGTGGGTAGGCGGATACTTGAGGCCATTAATCCTCGTTGTAGGACCGAGGGACATGAGTGATAGATCTATTCAGGTGTAGCGAGCCTCACTCCTGAGTCCGCTGAGTGGACCATGAGGTGACAATGTCTTACCGACGAAATTTGCTAGGTTTGAGTCTTCCTGCATCACTTCACACATATAAATGGCCTTGCAAACCATTGGTGATCTCTTTTTCCTTATTGCTACATATCTGGGACTTTCATACATACAGACATATTTCAAAGGTTTACTCATACACATATACACATGAACTCGCTCAACTTTTGTTGATTTTTCAAACTACATGTATTTCAGGGAACTAAACGGATCTGGCAGGTGTATGCATGTGTCTACAAGCTGCGTGTTAAATAAAGGATGTCATCCGTGGTCGTAGAGTTTAAAAGATGTATCCTATTCCTGGACGGGATACATGTTTCTAAACTCAGGATTATTCAAAGTCTTTTGTTGAGTCCATGGGAACTCATTTGAACATGTTATGGTTTGTAACTAATTGGCGTCAATGTTTTCAAGATAATGGTATTGTGGTATTTTCTAAACTTTATTAATGGATGAAAATCTTTTGGTTTTATCATATAGCATTGTTATGATTAATTGCTATGGTATTAAGAAGTCACACCAAATAACCACGCTTCCGCAAAAGTCAGGGTGTGACAGCTTGGTATCAGAGCTTCGATCGTAGCGAACTAGGATTCATTCTCGAGTCTAGACTACGATCAATAGGGCTCTCACGAAAATGCTTTTACAAACATGTTTTCATTGCATACACAAAATGCCCAGATCCAGGGAACAAACATTTTTACAAACAAAAGGCACAAATACACATTTCAAAATTTATATTTAATTCGGTCTTAGAGACTGAGGGAGGATCAGTCTTAGAGACTGGGGAGATTGAGTCTTAGAGACTTGGGAAAATTTAGTCTTAGAGACCAGGGAAGTTTGGTCTTAGAGACCAGGGAATTTGGTCTTAGAGACCAGGGAGTTAGTCTTAGAGACTGGGAATTTAATCTGAAAGGTTCAGCCTAAGAGACTTGGTAGTTTAGTCTGAGAGACTGGGTAATTAGTCTGAGAGACTAGGGAGTTCAGTCTGAGAAACTGGGAGGCTTAGTCTGAGAGACTAGGAAGGATAGAAGGTTTCATAAGGAATAATGTGAATACATGGCTACATGACAAATTTCCTTGTTTGCATACACTAATTGTTGGTAATTACTATAGATATACATGCGACTGCCATGAACCGACACACATGCCACCTTGATTAGGAAGCAGGTTGTCAGACGTGATGACCCTAGGGCCACCACCACAAAATAATGAGAATTTCACCTGCGCTAAGGATGTTTACGCCAAACATTGAAAGTGACCCTGACATACTGACCAAGGGCGAGGACGACTTGCAGCCATCCGCGCTACCAGATTTTGGCGACGATTTACCCTAGCTAATGACTTCTCCGACAAGAATCCTCCTGTCACTCTTGTTTCAGTCCATGACCATTTCACCACTGGTCACCCCGATGGTGAACACACCATGGCTCCGATCCTCAACAATACGCCTCCTGTGGACATTCCTTCCAAAGGCTGACTACTCGACGAATGATTGATGATGACGTTGACATGTTTATTGACGGTCCTCCTGATGACGCCCATGATGATGGAAAGTTAGACGAGAACGTTATTACAAATTTCACTTCTGAGACCCCTGTTGTCAAGCTATCCTCTGATTTTAGTATACACTCGATTTCAGACTCCTTTGAGTATGTGATATCTGCAGCCTTGCAGATGGCTGGATTACAGCCCTTACTACTGACTCGGAATACGACACCGCTATGACTGCTGCACTATCACCTGCTCGGAATCCCACACCTTCACACGACCCAGAGCCTGCTCCTGAGAATAACTCCAGTCCCCTTTGGGTGGGTCAGTCGGACGTTGCACCTGTTGACTTTGAGCAAATTCTTGATCCCGACCATATTCCTTTTACCAGACATTGCACCCCTTATACCTGACCTAGTACCTGCACCTGATGACCTTCTTATTGGTTGAGACGTTTGCTCCTGCACCTTCACCCGCTGATGTTGCTCCTATGGAGACCGACGTCCATTGCACCAGCATGTCTATCGCTCTCTTTCAGGACATACCCGCACCCCTGAGAGGTACTCCAGGTCAGCACCCGCATGACGATCCTTTCGTTAGAGCAGCGTTTACCCCGACCTCACAGGCCGCACCGTTTGCTACTTTCACCCCTACATCACTGGATGAGCCATTTCGATGGTTCTTATCATACACTACGCTAATATTAGACCCTTACACTATGGAGGCTACACCAGGGATGAATTGCTCCTATAACATCAGCTACAGTTTGAGAATATGAGTCGCAGAATGTTGGAGCTTGAGCTGACACCACGTCCTCCACCCTGTCTATTGCCAGTATACTTTGACCCTCCACATTTACAAAAGATTCCTTTGGCACACTCACCTGCTACTATTACACTTTTCCCAGGATTTTATGCTCGTTTCTTTACTACCAAGCGGTAGATCAGTTAATTACTTCGACGTATATACAAGCTCGCGGAGGAGTTCACGCATGTTAAACAGTTTACTTTCTTTCCTCCTCCACCTCAGTCACCAGTATGGTTGGTTTTTGGATTATGCGGATTGCATTACATTTGGGAAAAGACACTAATGATAAGCCGGGATTGTGGAGACTTTTGAAGACCACTCAGACTATGTGATTTTAATACACTGATATACTTGTTGGGCAAGGGTAGGGTGACCCTGTGCCCCTCTGGATGCGATACATTTTGAAAGACGATACAATTGTGGTCGGAGAATAATGAGAGCCCAATCATCATAAAACATGCGACAATACGTTGTGGCCAATGACCAATGAAAGCTCAGTCTCTATGTCTTCGTTAAGCACGATTGTTGATCCATATATGTGTGCTGTAATTATAATGTCACGTGCTTGCTTACTATGCTCTCATTAAACATAATTACCAAATTACTTGGTTATGCTATGATTATGCTATTGCTTGATTGGTTGATATAAAAATCAAATACATGTATGTACATATGACCTCGAAATAACTATATGCATCCCCTGAACAAATATAACCTGACCTAACCAATCTTCTTCTTAGAATATGTCGATACAAGGGAACGTCCATACCAACAACCCTCCGCCAACAACAGCGGCAGAACTACAAGAGCGCATCTCACAGGCCATTGCACAGCTCCAGGACCTTCGCTCCGAACACAGCGAAGGCTGCACCTACAAGCAGTTCTTAGACCACAAACCTCGAAAATTCGACGGCACCGGGGGTGCCCTAGCCTTCGTACGCTAGGTTGAGAAGACGGATTCTGTATTACGATTGAGCAAATGTGCCCCAGAAAATCAGGTCACGTACATAGCTAGACTATTTGTAGATGGGGCTCTGTCATGGTGGAACCTTCATGTTCAGACAATAGGCGAGACCGCTGCGTATGCTTTGACGTGGGACAAACTGAAAGAACTGATGCGTATGAGATATTGCTCGAGGGCAGAAGTCCAGAAGTTGGAAACTGAACTGTGGAACTTGAAAATGGAAGGACCAAAGATAGCTGAGTATGTGCAGAGATTTAACGATTTATCACAAGTTGCTATGCTCCTGGTGGGACCAGAGTTTAAGAGAATTGAACGTTTCATAGGGGGATTGGCACCTCAGATTCTAAGCCTGGTAACAAAATCTAAACCTTCAACGATCACCGAGGCTATCAACACAAGCGTGGCACTCACTGAAGAATCGGTTAGACTAGGAAAATTTTCCAGTATGGAAGAGAAAGAGGAGACTCTTGTAGAGTCATCTGGAGATAACAAGAGAAAGCTCACAAATTTCAAAAAGATTACTCGGGCGAGTAACAAGAAGAAGGCCAAAAGGGGAAAAGACTACATGGGTATCCTACCTAAGTGCGACAATTGTCTACGCTATCATGTCAGGCGATGTAAATACGGAAAATGTGATAACTGTGGCAAGAGAGGGCATTCTAAGGAAACTTGTAGGCAAGATACTGAACATAGAAAAGGAGGCCAAGATAGTAGCAAGAATCACGGAGGGAACAACGACAGTGACAATTATCCAGGCAGGACAAGTGACAGACAGAAAAGTGCTCAAGGTTGTTTTAACTGTGGAAGCAAAAAGCATTTCAGAAAATATTGCCCTAAAAACGACCAGGCACAAGAATGAAAGCTCAACACCGGAGCTAGGGAGACACGCCAGGAATTCAAGCGTGGATATCGGTACGTTCCATATTACCCAACGTTATGCATCTGTGTTGCCAGATACTGTTGCAAATTTTAAGCTTCGCATCTCTAGAGTTTGAGAGTATACTTGGTTTAGTAGCAAGTAGGTTAGATAACTCGCACTCGATGGAACTAGCTAGGTGAAGCTAGTGGAAGCCAACGCAGCAACTAGAAACGGCAAGATAGAACCCAGAGAGCATAAGTTTACACTTGATCTAGTGCCAGTTGAGTTGGGAAACTTCGACGAGGTAATTGGGATGGAATAATTGCCGAGTGATCGAGCGGAGATTAATGTCTGTATCCCGATGACGAATAAAGGAACGATCGTGACTCATGAAGCAGGATACGCCCCTACAAATTACTAATTGCTGGAAGGCACGAAAGTTGTTGCGTAAAGGAGGTGTTGTTTTCTTGGCTCATGTCGGGGACAAGGGAGTCGAAGAACCAAAACTCGAAGATACCCCTGTGATAAGGAAATATCCTGAAGTCTTCCCCGGAGACTTACCAGAATTATCTCTTCAACGATTAGTCGAATTTCGAATCAATTTGATTCCAGGCGCCGCACCCGTAGTCAATGCACCGTAGCGACTTACACCTTCGGAGATGCAAGGATGGTCAGTATAACCTCAGTAATTGATAGAGAAGGAAGACAACAGACCAAGTTTCCCGCTCTGGGTAACCCCGGTTCTGCTCATCAAGAAAAAGGACGATGATTTTCAAATGAGCATCAACTACTAGGAGTCGAACGAGCTAACCCACGAGAGTCGGTGACTCTTTCTAAGGATTAACGAATTACTTACTTAACTAACTGTGGGGATCCAACTACTAATTCATGACTAATCGACGATCGAGTGTCGTTAGCAGTGAATTCAGGAAGGAATTATACCGAGGGAAAATTTTGGGACAATAATTTGTTTTTTTAAACATACATAAATGGTGTTTCCTATACAATGCACAAAACAGATCTACACAGAATACGAAACCTTGAGGACCTAGAAAACATATACTTAGGACCTTTGGGAACCCAAGTCCAAACTCGTAAAGGTGGTTACTTAGGAACCATATCCGTTAACTCAATCAAACACCATTAACCTGACATATATGCCATCTCAGTTAACAAAACAGAAGGTACTTAAATTTATTTTGTTGAAATCTTCACTTTTGCTTCTAGCGAGTAGATGTTTGCCTCTCTACTCCCCTTAATGGTAGTTGCATCACGTTGATTTTCTTCGCTGAGAGCGAACACACATTTGCTTCGAATACTTGGTCATTTCTCCATTTTAGCAAACACTCATTGTTTCATTACTTGAAAACTCATATGTTACGTATAAACCAACTGCTATGCATGCGGTTTCATTTCAAACGCTTCATTGAAGTTCAAATATTATGTTGCTAAATCAAATTACTAATTTGTGATTCGAATAACCTACATTATTGTAATTGTTGGATCTTTTGCTATCAAGTCAACACACTTTCTTGAAACTTCTTTTATTTCAAGTTACATTCATGGTTTATCTTTGTGACCATGCCGGGATTCCTTTGTTGATACATACGTTTATGGTCGGGTTACGCTAAAACCAAGTTCAATTGCTTGAACTTATCCATTTCACATGTTTGATTTGAGACGCTATATGATGTATTGAGAGCATCACATTTAAATATTCTTGCAAAGGTTCTTTTGTTTCGAGTCATAGTGGACTTGATTGGTCTACGACCCCACTAAATCATTGTTGATTTTGATACCTCGATGATACTTTCACAAAATTGAGCTTGCGCTAATTTAGTTACTCACTTCATACACGGATTTAATTATTTATTTACTAATTTACTCTATATCCGTCTTGTTTATCACGATTGAAGCAGTCTTAACACAGTTGTGTGTTAAGGAAATGGTACATAGATTCAATTCATAGCACAATGTACCTCCTAACGATTCTTTCATTGTCAATCAAATACCTTGCGGTACTTAATACTTTATCACCTTCGATCAAAAACAGTGGCTCTTTGATGTTCCGTATTTAACTGGAAACTTTATCACATTGTGTAAATCAAATCTTCAGATTGTCGCAGTACACTTTCATTTGATTTCAGGCATGGTGAACTTGTTCAGTCACCACTATTATTGAATCTCGTCATTACGACACCTTGTGGTGTCATTAGCTTGTGCTAATCAAGGTCAACTGTTTCACACAAAACTACATGTACTTTTGTTTGACCTGTTATTTAAACATTCCCAATGCAACTACGAATTAAGACAATGATACACCAGATTCGCTTGTATTTCATTCGGCATATTTTCACAATTCAAGAATGTCAACACACTAGACCTTACCATTCATCTATTCGGAAGCTGACAGGTCGTTTTTCATGTTACTATTACATTTGAGTTGTTGATTATGAATTCATGTAGCGGATGCTATGGTTTGTGAAAACTTGTTTGCATATTGTGACCGATTGTTTGAGAATCCATCGGTCGAAACCCCTTTAGTGCACCCCTGTTAACTAACTAACACTAGATTCTACATCTATACATTTCGTGTCCTTTGACATCAAATGCTGAAAGCACATACCTTTTAACCATTGGATTCGTGTTGTTATATATTCTTGGATTCACCTGATGTGAATAAGGTTTGAGTCGGTTTGGTGACTATCTACCTCGGTATTATTCGTATACATACACGCATAATAAAACCCTAAGGAGTTAAGGTAGTACAAATTTCGAGGACGAAATTTTCTTAACAGGAGGAGAATGTGACAACCGTCAAATTTACAGGTATCCGTATAATTAGTTAATATCAATTTGTGCTTAATTACTGTGCTGAATTACAATTACTGATTTAAACTACTTCCTGATTTCTGCATCATTCATACATGTGCATCACATTTCATACTGTCACTCCATTTATTGCATACCAACTTTAGTGACAAATATGATGCACAAAGCACAGTTAGCACAGTTAGCGGATAACTCAGAAATATACTGACAGTGCCAGTACATAGACAGACAATGTTTTGAGACCCAGTATGGGCCAGGGACAAGGTACTACACTAGTATGGAGTGTAGGGAAGTGGGGACCATAAAGCAGCGTCTCTAGATGATAATTTAAGTGCCGGAAAGTGCCTAAAACTCACTAAAAATGCAGAATCCTGCATTTATTAACAAAATTCAGCATTGTAACATGCTAGAAGGGTGCAAAAATTTGGCAAAATGGTCCTGTATGCTTTCCTAAGTACTGGGAATTAAAAGTGTTACAAAAAGATATATAAAAGACACTTTACGGTATAACTTAACACTTTAACGGAACGGTATCTAACCGAACAACCGGACATTACCCGGAACACCAAAATTTTGCCAAACACATTGTTTAATAATTTCTTGGCTAGTTATGATCCCCGAACACCATACCACCCACTAAAATATCTAGTAAACTAACTAAATTAAATATACACTTGATTTGTAACTAGAAAGTAACCATCTAGTTACAAGTTACACTTAGCCCCCCCCCCCCCCCAGCCTATAATCGGCCATCACCACCACCATACCCCTCAATATTTTGTTGATTATTATAATGGATCTTGCTTGAGAATTTGAACAAGATATAACATGAAATCTCTTTAAGTATGGCCTAGATTACAAGAATCATTTCATATCTTCACTTCTTACACTTCACAATCTTCACACCATCACTCCCTCACTCACTCACTCTCTTCTCGGCTCACTCCATAACCGCCACCATCACCACCTTGTCACCACCATACAACCATTTTTAAGCTTCATTCAAACACTAGAAGGTGATTAAAGGAGCTTGTAGCTTGTGGATCATCAAGGAACTTTCATCACTTGCTTTTACACACCATTCCATCATCTTTTTCCTCTTGAGTTCTTCCCTAGCCTTTGAGCTAGTTGTAAGTTCTTGTTAACCCTTGTTACTGTCTTTAGTCTCAGAGGACATTAACTATAGCCCGTAGGCATTTCCCTTCTAAGGGATGTTTATAATATGATCATCTTATAGGATGATATAAGCCATGATTTCTAATCAATAGACTAGATAAGAAAATTGGAAGAATCCAATATAAGAATGACTGTTGTGATTTTCTCAAATCACATATGTCAAGAGTGCTAACACGTTCTTAGGTGTTAACAATGATTTGAATCTCTTGAATAGGTCCTACCATCTTGGCCTCGTCATATAGGCTAGGTTTACCTTTAAGATTCCTTTTTAATAATAAACGCAGGACAATCCTAACTCAGGATGTTAATAAGAATCTGAACCTAAATTGAGGAACTGCCATCTTGGCCGGGTCTTAATAATGACACAAGGCTAGGTCTCGTCCTTTTTTTTAGATTTTGCCATTTTATTATAATGGTAGATCTTATAAAAGGAAATATTATTTTTCATTTATTTCATATTTCCTGATTAGGATGAATATTTAGTCATTCCACTATAAAATTTAAAAAGTTCAAGGTTGCCCTAAGCGGGACTTGAAAGGAATAATGTTGTCCTCGAAGGGACTAAAAGATAAATATCGTTATAAAGACTTTTAAGGAAACGATCTTCAGCAAAAGGAGTTTCTTCTTCGTTTTATTTCCGAATGCTTTCTCCTTGGTTGCACGTTTCATCCTAGCCGTTGTACGAAGGTCAGCAATTCAAGGCTCCGGGTGTGGAGAATTCCTATTACGACTTCTTCGCTTGGTGACGTATCCAATATATAAAAATTGGAAGCAAAATTTCCAGATGAGGATTGAGAATATTCCTATGTTAAGTCTAGACTCAGAAGGTCAAGGAATGTGCTAATGTGTCATTGAGATTAAACACAAAAAGCTAGTGTTTAATTCACTCAATGTTGGCTCTGATACCAACCTGTCACACCCCGATTTCCACGTGTCACCGGTGGGCCCGGTGGGGAGTATCGTGACGTGGTTGTCAACATAATAGTCAAACAACACAATATTTAATATGCACAGCGGAAGCAATTTAAAGATACATTTCAACCGAATAAAATATTGTAATATCGTGTATCACAAACAGTTGAAAGTTTATCCACAGATGGATCGAAAATAAGAAATAGTAGATCAACAGACTTTAGGCATCTTAAGCTTGCGAGACTTCTATTGATGCTAAGGAGAAATCCCAGCCAATTACGCTTAGTACATGCATTTAATCTTTTTGGGAAAATACGTCAGTTTACACTGGTAAATACAATCAACTGACTCATTTTAAAAAATGATTAAAAATTGATTTGGATGCACGTGGCATAAACATTTTATAACTTGGGAGAATTATTTAAATATATAATCTTGTGAATGAATTACATGTTCCTTATGCATTTAGTAGCCCGGATCGTGTCCGGGTTAAAGATCAATAGACACACCACATTATTCTTTTGTGCACTGACGGGTGTACGCCTACACCCCGCGCTTAAGTCGTGGCCATTTCGTAAAATGATGCCAGGGATATCTGGGACATGGTCATTAACCCCCCAAAGGCTTTAAGTAAACAAGACGATTTAAACAGGCCGCTCAAATTATTCAATTAACCACCAAACGATGGAAGATTTGATGCCCGACCAAGCGGTATTTTATATACCGTAACCCAAGCCCGTATAGGGAAAATAAGTTAAAAGTATTTACCTGAGCAAAGTAATAATCACAATAAGCAAATGCAAGTAGCTTTTACCGGTCCCCCTAATCTGGAACGAAGGTTTATAATAACCTATTAGAATCCTAACGGGTCTTTAGTTAAGCTTAAGCTTAGACCGGTTAGTTTCAAAGATACGGTTCGTACGCACGATTAAGCGAAGACCGGATAGAATGTGATTTAGACCCAACAAGTTCGGAGACTTGCTTAATATGGGTATTTCATACACATTCTGGATTTTGAGATAAACCGATAAGGTTTGACCCGTTTCGGCTAATTTATGCAAACTAGTTACATAAACCGAACCGAACGCGTAATAAGCGTAACGGGTATTCATGAGAGCCATATACAGGATTCCTAAGTTAATATGCCTCAAATATGTTGTGACATCAGTAAGATGTCTTTTATTATGCCCGAAACGAATTTAAACACAAACTATGCCCCGTAAGGGTAGTTTGGTCATTTACAAGGTTATAAAAGAGTTTAAGTATTTACCTGAGTTACAGGTCTGATGTAATCAGCAAAAATACTCAATTTAATAAGTTATAACAGTAGGGTAAAGTATACATGTGAAATTTATCAATTATAACCAAACTATGCACCGTAGGGGCATTTTGGTAATTTCACATAAGCCGTAAAGCTCAAAACTGAAGTCTGAGTTTAACAACTTTTGCTTACTGTTAAAATATTATAATTTACCCAAAATATCAGTAGGTATCAACCCTTGTATGTTTAGAATAGTTCTAGTACATACTATGCGTTAAAAACGCTTAAAAAGGCGATTAGAAGCCATTTCCGGGTTTTATACATAAAGCTGATATTTTTATTATTCCAGAAGGCTTAAAATAATTTATTTATCATTTAAGATCAGTAGCAAAAGGTTTGGAGTCAATTACATATGTAAAACTCATTTTATAGCCCGAAAGGGCAAACCGACATTTACCGGATTAAGCCTATGACTATAAGTTATGCTCAGCCTAAAATTAATTAAAAATCTTCAAAAATCCCAAAATAATATATTACATCAGTGGGTAAAGAGTTTGATATCAAAAAGTAGGCTTAACTAGGCTATACGCTAATTACGCCGTTTAATTAACATAAAGCTTCTTAATTACGCTAATGAGCATAACTCTCAATCCACACCTCAAACTGATGTCAAATTTTGGGTGCAAGTTTATAAATCAGTAATTAAAGTTTCTACTCTTTTACATTTTCAAAAATCACGTTTTAAGGTGAAAAGGGCATAATGGTCAACATATAGGCAATTAACGGAATCATGCGTATTAATTGGTTAACTAATGAACCATGGTGTATAATCACAGAGGGTTATACTAGCATGTAACCTGGTCCAAATAGAGCTCTAAGGTATTTCTAAATCATACCAAAACGGGTCAGAACTGAAGTCAAAGCAAAAGTCAAAGCTTTGCGACTTTCGGTTCCGAACCGGGTCTAAACAGTAAATTGTCGGGTTGAACATGTTTAGACATGTTCTTACACTAATTACCAAGTTATATTAATGATCAAACAGGTTGTATGTGGTCTACATTGCTAATCATGCATAAATTAGAAATTAAGTATCCTGTTGACTTGTTAATAACAAGTTTGACCCGACATTTGACCTAGTTAGAGTGGGAATCAGGGGGAACCCTTTTAAGGGTTTATTGCCCACATAATTACCAACTTATAACTACTTTCAATTCGACTAATCACTGGACCATTAGTGATTAATCGTTAAGTCAACCGTTAATTACGACGGTTTGACTTTTAAGCTAAAACTAAGCAAAAACTTAACTAAGGAAGGTTAGGCAAACTTACAAGAGTCCTATGAACGACCAGAGATGATTTGGAATTGCACTTGAGCTCCAGAAATGATCAGGAATGCAAATGGGAATGAATGATCAATGTTGCCAACATGTGGGACTTTATATAGTGATTCAAACCCACTAGATTGTTGACATGCAAGTCTACAACTGACCACAACTCATCCACAAGTGTCCCTAGTGTTCTAGGGGTTGCCTAGGGGTCGCCCATGAAGTGAAACAACTGAGTAAAGTCGGTTATTGCGTGAAAAACGGCTGCTGTCTGATGTTTCTGTAACTGGGAAACTAAGGCGGCCCGCGTAAGGCCTTAGCATGGCTTACGCGGCCCGTATGGGCCTTCTGATCAGACTTCACATTTTCTAGTTTTTGCATATTTGTCTCTTGGCCCTTCCGAAAGGCCAACTAACTTATATTTTGCACTTTGAGCCCTCCAATTTGACATATAAGGGCTTCAAGATATTTACCCACTTTGTTAAGTCCTCGGTTAACTTTATTGTTACCCGAATGGTCCTAACTTTCAACGTTGACGTTTTAACCCCTCCAATATGAATTTTATCATAACTTTCTCATACGATAACGAAACTTGGTGAAATTTTTATCACGCATTCTAGTGAGTATAATTAATTGTTACAAAGCTTCAGGTTTGCTAAAAGGTCACTCAGAGGTATACTTTAAACATGTTGACACATTTAACCCCTGTGGTTTGTAATCTCTCACTTCCTTTCATATTTAGCTTCGTATGATCCATGATTTATTCTTTTGAAGGTATAAACATTATGTAGGGTTATTGTAAAGTATATTTATCCATTGTTGACAATTTGAACCCTTATATTCACATACTTTTCATGTTTGTCAACTTTAGTCCCTCTAGAGTATTCTTTCACACGTTCAAGCTTATAACACGTGTCAATACATTATAGGACGTGAATTTTCAAGGTGTTACAATTGATCACCACAACATAGCATAAATAAACATGCACAGGTAACACATAAGGCACACACACAGGTATAATAATAACCAAAATGCGTAATTCGAGTTGCGAGTGCGATTGCGATGGCGGTAAAGCATTAAACAAGCGATAAATAGCGATTACTATGCGATTATTAATATGTACTCCACATAATACAACTAACGTAAAAGCATAAAAAGATTATCTACAAGTCAAAGAAGTCAAAACAGGAATTGAGCAAGGAGAGAGACAGATCGCAATTAGCAATCTTTTCTTCCTTTGACTTCAATCTTGACTTTGACTTTGACTTTCGAAACATGGGGTGTTACATATATTATTTTGTTTGAATAGGGGTGAGCATACAGTTACGGTTTGGTTTTTCTCGATTCATCGGTTATGGGAGAGGTCATAATCAGGGGAGGAGCTTAGTGGGAACAGGGGGTGCACTCGCCCCCCTCCCCCCCCCCCCAATATTTTGGTTAGAAGTGTAAATTTTCCGATTTTTCGTCCGAAAATTTTAATATTATATCGGATCGCCCCCCAATTATTTTTCCTAAATATTTATAGAATATATAAATTGGGTCTCACGACTTTCCGTCCCTCGAAACTTTTGGTCAAGTTCTGCCACTGGTCATAATCATAACCGAAACCAACCATCGATCATGGTTAGTTTCGGTTAATCTCGGTTATAGTCTGGTCTCAGTCATTGTCCGGTTAGTCATGCTGCATTTTTGCACACACTTGTTGAACGTTCTTGCTATGTTAATGGTGGTGAAGGAGATGGAAATGGTGTTGTTAATGGTGATGTAGTTTTGGAGCTTGTTCCAAGGTGTTTATGGTGTTGCGGTTTGGTAGTTTTGGAACAGGAAGGAAATAAAAGCTGCAAAGGAAACAAGAAGCTACAAATAAAGTGTTGGAAGTTTTGGGTGTGTGAATGAAAGTCTCAGAAGGTAGTAAATACTGTGTCCCATATTGGTATGGGAACAAAGTGAGTGGTTGTTTATAAGGTAAAGCCATTACTACTCCATTGTAGCTTTATGACATATTTTACCACAAGTCCTACCCGCGCGCAGGGGGTGCAAAAAATGAGTTTCTGAACTGGAATTTGGTTGAACTCGTGCGTGCCCACACACCCCACGGACACGAATGCAGCTCCGAAAACCCGGGCCCGCGTGAGGCAATTTTTGCACTCGGGACTCATAACTGTTATTCGTTTTTAATTATCATTACTTTACTTTTCAGTTTTAAACTGTTATGATTATTCATTTTAATGATCATTATTTTTCAGTTTTAAACTAATGCACTAATGACCACTATTCAGTAATTATTTGTTTAATTTGTTGCAATAATGGCCAATACTTAGAATCAATACTGATTAGGAATCGGTTATGGTTTTATGGCTATAAAACCAAATCAAACGAATCAGTTTACACACACCAGAACATATCCTTCACTCTTAATCTCAATCTCTCTGCTACAACATCTCTGGTTTCATTTAAGGCAAGTGATCAAGTCCGGCAGTAGGCTGCTGCTGCTTCAAACCGGCGTGCCCTGGGAACAGACCGCGAATCTGCGTGAGGGAATTGTGTCAAACACAAGCCCAGTTCACTGTTACTGTTTTCCTTTTGCTTTTTTTCTTTTCTTTTTCAGATTATCTTTCGTGTTCATATAAGTAGCTCATATCACTTACAAACTTAAACAAGTTTTTATTAATTGTTCCTGCACTATGTTTTCATTTCAGAATGGAATCCCAGCCCATGAACACTTTTGTTTTTGCAATCATGACTTCTTATGTTGCTGTCACAACCGGTTTGGTTGCACCACTGCCTAATGCAGTAACAGTGGCAGCAAAAGATGTTCTTTTATCTGACCACGTTGAACCTAGCAAGGTTCTTGACTGAAATTGTTCCCCATGTTGATGAAGGGGAAATGGATGCTTAATCAATGAGCGTTGTTCATGCTTGGAATCATTCGGATTTCTTGTGCCACAATTATATTTTGAATGGTATGGTGGATACACTCTACAATGTGTATTGCAAAGCCAAGACTGCCAAAGAATTACGGGAGTGGGTCGCAAATACAAAACAGAAGATGCGGGTACTAAGAAGTTCGTAGTGGCTAAGTTCTTGGACTTTAAAATGATAGACTCTACATTAGCCAAGTCCAAGAATTGCAATTTATTCTTCATTATATTCATGCGGAAAGAATGGTGCTCGGTGAGGCATTCCAAGTTGTTGCTATGATTGAAAAGCTACCATGTCACACCCTCAAATTCCACATGCGGGGTTTTACCGCGAGGCGTGCGACTGACCAGGATCCAGCCACTAATCATGTTGAACCAATTATTTTAGTTGTAAAATCATCACAATCAACACGATTAGTGATCAGTGTTTAAAAGTCCAAAATACAGTTTAAGTTGGCAGCAGAAAATAAAGTAAACCCATCATAAACTTAAAACCACAAGTTTATTAAATATACGAAGTTTAAGGCTTTTACGAACTACACACTCCAGCCGATTGCAACTTCTGTCCATAGATGTACCTAATAACCAGAAACTTGACTGTTGTAGTTGTTTGTGCCCCGTGTCAATGTCTATCATCATTGACCAGTTGCCAAGGCAAAGTTCACGCCCGTCCTCCTCGGCACGGTGTGAGTTTTGTCAAAACTAATAGCGCTATCAACTAATACCCCGTTCGCCAAACCCGGAGACTAATCGGTATAAATGTGTCGGGACTTTCAGATAGAGTTCGTTTAGTTCGCTAAAGACATGAAATATAAAATACAGTATCTAACAGTATTCCAAACCAGGAATACTAGGCAATCTCAATCCAGGGAAAGTGTGGTCCACCTCCAGTGGATAGTTTGTTCAGTAGTTCCAATCCAGGAACGCGCATGTAACCCCAAACCAGGGGTACCGTATGTATTTCCCAAACCAGGGAATTAAGTGTGTTGTCCCAAACCAGGGACGCATGCTTTTAGAAAAAGTTGTGAGTTCACCTTAGCTTAGCTCGACATATTAAAGTACCCCAGTAAGAATGGTCAACTACGTCCTATTATGGTAACCAAGATAGTTAGGGTTTATGTATGCAAATTCACGCAAGTTCTATACGTATCTAACAAGTAACATGCGTACAGGTTATCACAAATATATTACTAAGTTTTTAAGCACATGTTCATAATATACACTACGATGCGCAATACACCATTTATACAATCATTAAGCATGTGCGAACACTAAAAGTAGCAAGTTCGACACTTTATAAACTTATAAGCATGCATAACTAAATTCACTGAAATAGGTTGTTTTGAGAAGTCCGTTTACCATACTTACGAGATTGTAAAAATTACGATCCTTTTATGTGACGTGCCCTTCGGAGGGGTTACCCTTGTGTTCGTGGCATTCCCATCCGCAAAACATGCAACGGTTACCGTTATCTCCGCCACTCACTTCTACAAATTCGCTGAACTAATAGCAGGTTATAAAGCAAATACATAAATAGTTTTACCTTTTCTTAACCCTTAATCACATCAAATCAATTTAATAAGAGTAAACTGCCATTTTGGTCCCTGTGGTTTGACCAGTTTTGCCACTTTAGTCCAAATCTCAAACTTATTACATCCAGGGCCCTGTGGTTTGGTTTTTGTTGCCATTTTGGTCCAAATTTCAAATTTGACCAGATTACCCACTTTTGACCCCCTGTTTTGTCCTTATATCCAGGGGTATTTTTGTCATTTTGGTTTTATTGTAAATGATTATTAATCCAAACACCCCCTAAACTGATTATAAATCCCAAACACCCCCTAAACTCTGATTATAAATCCCAAACACCCCTTTCTCTGCACTCTTTCTCTCTCTCTCTGAACTACCACCACCACAACCACCACCCCCACCACCGTATCATCACCACCACCAACCCTGCTCTCTCTACTTCACTCATTCAAGAACCCTAGCCAATATCATCATCATTTTCATCGATTCCCACAAAGGGAACATATTTATTAAAACAGATTTGATTTTGACCTGTTATCAACATATTTATTGAACAGTCAGACATGAGGGTTTTTACTGATGAAAAATGTTACTACACATCTAGACTGTAGACATGAAGGTTTTTACCAATGACAACCCCAATGAATTAACACAAAAAGATGGCATAAAGTTAGGATAACAACAATTTACAGCAAAAGCAGGCAGTAAAAGCAACAAATATGTGTGGGTCTAAAGAGTGAGTAAACTTAATTACGCCATGGTGGTGGACTTGTAATGCAGTAAGAGACATTAGGAAGCTGATCTTTAGCAGGATGTGGCTGCTGATCATCCTGTTTAGGTGGTGGTGCTGCTCCTCCTGCCATACCTCTGTTTTCCCTTTTAACTTCAACAAAATCCCCAATCTTTACCCTAGATTTCAACAATAATCTTGAATCTTTATGCAAAAAGTATGAACCTTTGATAACTAAAACCAAACCCCTGTGATAAAAATGCAAACTTTTTGTTCCTTGAAAGTGAAAGTGAAAGTGGAACCTCTGATCGGAATCCTCCATCACTGAAATCTTGAATCTTTATGCAAAAAGTATGAACCCTAGATTTCAACAATAATCTTGAATCTTTATGCAAAAAGTATGAACCTCTGATCGGAATCCTCCATCACTGAAAGACATGTTGTGGCGGCGGTGGTGTAGAGAGAGAGAGAGAGAGAGAGAAAGAGAGAGAGAGAGGTTGGTGATGGTGGCGGTGGTGAGAAGGGGGAGGAGGTGGCGGTGCATGTGGCGGCAGAGTGGTGGTGGTGGCGGCGGGCTGCAGATCCGGTGGTGGGGGTGGGGGTGGGGGTGTAGATGAGGGAGGAGATGAGTGGTTGTGGGTGTTGGTTTTGTAGATGAGGGAGGAGATACGGTTGTGAATGTCTGTATATGTGTATATATATAATATATAATTAATTTTGTTTTAATTTATTAAAAGAATAAATTAAAATGACCAAACTACCCCTGCACTAAAGGACAAAAAAGGGACCTTAAAACAGTAAAAAATGAGATATTTTGAGTTTTGGACCAAAATGGCAACAAAAACCAAACCACAGGGCCCTGGATGTAATAAGTTTGAGATTTGGACTAAAGTGGCAAAACTGGCCAAACCACAGGGACCAAAATGGCAGTTTACTCATTTAATAATTAAGATTAATCAAATCACAATTTAGTTTATACTTAAAAAAATTTAAAGATCTAGAAAATGGTGGAGGGGTAAAATTGGTAGAGCCTACCATTATTGCCGTTTTTTTAAGTTTAACCATATTTTTTACGTCGATAACTATTTTATACAACATTATTTAAAAAAATACCAAAAAGTCTAGCGTGGTTTTCTCTTTAATATGAGTACCATATTGATATACCTTTTAGATTTAAAAAAAATGAATAATCACACTATTCGCATAATTGTGTGTGTTATTATATATTAACACTTATGTAACGTTGTCAAACTCTGACGACAACTTTCATCAAAGGTCAATTTAAAGTACTCAAACTTTCTCTCTAAATCAACGCCGTTTTGTAAAAACAATTCTTTATCCATTTAAAACATCTCAGGGATGAAGGTAAGGTTATTGTTGAAGTATTGACTAAGTGGTCGTTCATGAGACGCTAGTCGATCGTCTCTATGAATATACCTAAATAATATTATTTAAATAAAATTAGAAAAATTTCATAATCCAAAAAAGTTATATTGAAATGTAGAAATTACATGATAAATTAAAATTATTACAAAAACAAAATAATAGAAAACAACATATTATATATAGAGAGAGAGAGAGGGGTTAACATACAAAACGCCTTATCGTACTTCACGTACGCGACAGTCGCAACCATCAGATCAGGGCAATAATCACGCATGGATCAGTTAATCACGCATGGGATCAGTTTTTTGAAGATAATCACGCATGGGAACATTATTACGCACGTTCAGTTGATCAAAAATTGGTGATAATCACACATGGGATCATAATTACGCAAGTTCTATTTGGTCGCGTACGTTAATGTACGTTAAGGCTTTTTGTACATTATAATTTCTCTCTCTCTCTCTCTCTCTCTATATATATATATAATATATATATATATATATATATAGGGAAAGGTTAACATACAAAAAGGCTTATCGTACTTCATGTAGGCGATGCGCGTAACCGTCGGATCAGTGCCCTAATCACGCATAAGACACAAAATAACGCATGGGATCCATTTTTTGGTGATAATCACGCATGGGGGGTGATAATCACGCATGGAAAGTATAATCACGCACGTTATGATGGTAAAAAAAATAATCACGCAAGTTATGTTGTTTGTCGCGTACGTTAATGTAGGTTAAGGCTTTTTGTACATTATACTTTCTCTCTCTCTCTCTCTATATATATATATATATATATATATTAAAAATAGAAGGCAATGAATAGTGTTTTAAATATTATAATAATATATATATATAGTTTTTTAATACTTTTCTTATCTTCTTTACTTTTTAAGTTGGATAAGCTTGTGTCAACCAGTACATGAAAGCAAAAACTGATACCAACCTTGTACAGAAAACGCCAAAAGTTGGCATCGAATTGAATTTGAAAATCTTTTAGTTTGGGAAATTCGGTACTGCTACCCGTTACCATTTGCTCATCCCTGATCACGGGTACCGTACGAACAACAACGGTATCGTGCAACTTTTTTTGTTGATTTTCTTTAACTTTTAATGATTTCTTTTTTTAGTTCATGGGTAGGGATAAGCTCGGTGTCAACCAATACCGAATCGGTACTTGTACCGAAAATACTAGTTACCGTACCGGTATATGAAGGTAAAAACTGGTAGCGAGCCGGTACCAGGAACGCCAAAAGTCGTACCGAATTGGTACTTAAGATCTTTCGATTCGGGAAATTCGGTACCGGTACCCAGTATCATTTGCTCATCTCTGACCACAGGTTTCATACGAACAACATCATTACCATACAACTTTTTTTATTGATTTTCTTTTGGTTATGTTTTAGTGTTTTTTTTTCTATATTTTTTTTATTCTTGTGAGCGGTTCCGTGCGCAACGCACTTGTAGCGATTTCAAAACACATGTAAATACAGACTAAACAACAAAAGACGTTTGCCGCAACGCGGCGATAGTAAAATGTATCTTCTTAACGATGATGTGGTGTCTTTAGTTTGATTTATAGATAACGCGAACACAATAACTTGATGAATTGTACACAAAATGTGAAGGTTGAAATTGATCCATAAGTGAGAGAGGAGTAGAATTTTTTTTTTTTTTTTTGTGAGAAAAACGGAATAAAGAATCTGGATGAAGAGTGCAACTTTTTGTGAAAAAAAATGATGTGAAATAATATATAGTGATAAGTTAAAATAATTTATTATTATTATTTCGATAATAAAGGTCATATGACTATTAAAACCCATCACCAAACCCATCACCCCACTTCCCGATCATTCCTTATGGGATCACCTTGGTAAATAAAACCCCAAATCCATGTGGGTGAGGGGGTTTCCATCCGGGGGTCGAAAACCACTTCCCCTCTCATGCAAGAGCCTCCACGGCGTGGTTTATGTTGTTTTGTTATTTATGGTGTACCACATATGGAAAGAGGTCCACATTGGCTTCACGCGTGGAGGATATAGGCGGACCACATGGTCTGATGTGCTAAAAGTAATTTAACTAATATTAACTAAATTAGTTCTAAACTAGATACTAAGTTATACTCTAAACTCTCTAAAACTAAATTAGTGATAGGCAACCTATCAACTCTAGTAAAGCTAAAGTAAGTTCGGATATCGAACCCACGAGAGTCCTATTGAAAACCTGAACTAGACTCGATTGCTTACCTAAACTGACTCGACTTAATTGTTTTTATGTTTCGAGGGGGTGTCACACCCCGACCCGCAGCAGATATGGTACGGGGCATGGTGATTGTCCATAGCTCATGACATTATTATAAGTTTAATATTTAAAAGCATCAATTTTAAATGGTCATACATATTAATAGAATGTGTTCATCAAAACTCATACAACATACAAAAGATAAATAATCATGTACAAATATCTCATTTATTACCAAGGCACATCCTATGTGCCTTCAACTTCAAATCCTCTCAAAGTCACGTACCTACATGTATCATGCATAAAAAAGTTTTGAATCAACAAAATGTTGGTGAATAGATCTTGATTTTAAATAAAATATTTTGCTTTATTATTTAATTTATTTTACTTAGAAACTTTTAAGAATATATTTAACATGCAATTTCATGTGTTGTAGAAGCACCTATAATCACCACAACCATAACCACAACAACAATCAACAAAATCAACAAAATCACCACAATCACAATATAGATACAATAGAAACAATAAGACTCAAAGACTATAGCGTACATTAGTCTCAAGCCCCGAAGAGCGAGTCTAATACTAGTGGCGATACTAGGCTACAACCTATAGCTGCGGTGAACCTAGTCAGCTAAGTGGATCCACGCAAAACCTGAGACACAAAGCGAGTAAACACATAGATACGTGTATATGCAACGATAGAAACTATAATTAATAGAAACAATGAACGCGATACACATAGTGACACATTGACTTTGCATGTTATTTAATCAAATAGAAACAACAGAAAACATGACATATGATACACCCCAAAAATATTTAATGACTAAAAAGGGGAGAGAGATATATCTACTCACTGGTTGCGAAGATATAATCTACGAGAGTTGCCGCACGAAACCAGACGAAACGTCAAACGAATTATCCTAACAATATGAATAAGGAAAAAATAATAAACAACCAATAAATGAAACAACAAAATTACATATCCTACTCTTAGGGTTTTTGTCTAAATTAAATTACCAGTCTAAACTACCATCGGCTATTAAACAATTAGTTGTGACTAAATAATTTATGTAACCTACTAATTCTATTAAATATATAATTAGTCACTAATAATTTACATTAGTAACATTAGTCATAAAGATATATATTAATATCATTAGTCATAAATATATATTAATGCCATTAGTGACCAAAATATATATTATTGTTACTGGTCACAAAATATATGCTAATATCATTACTGACTAAAAAAGTATATTAAGTCCTAAATCAATATTTACAAATATGCACCTTTAACCAAAAGACATCTCTTACATAAATTACAAATTAGGAAACTTATAATATCAAATAAAAGGAAAATATACATTTTTATATTATTTCGTGGCAATATATTATCCATTAATTAGTAAAATAATCCATCTTCTTTTTTTAACCACAAATTTGGATCACTGACGAACCACTGGAGTATTATCGTGCCACCAGCGGAACCACCCGATCATATCCATCTCCACTAGGCATAATGCCTATACACCAATTCAGGAGGAAACCCAATAAATATGGGAAAACCCCCTTGTGGGAATCGAACTCCGGACCTATTAGTCCCAAAGTCTTATCCCACCCTACAGATGCCTGAAGGGGTAAGGTCCCAAGAACCTTGTAATAAGTACTTGGGACCATACCACAACCTCGTCTTTCAAGCCCTTTTTACCTTGCGCGGCCGCGCACTGGTTTTATAAAAAGGCTTAAGGCAGATAGCAGACAACACTCGCGCGCCAAAAAGAAATCATAAATCATTGCGCTTTCATAAAGGATGAAAATCCTAAGTCAAGCACTTCCGCTTAATAATATCCAGACTTGGATATTATTTTCTTAACTGATACCACATGATAAAGAGTCACACCAGATTACAGCAGTAATCTTCTAGAAGAGTTCAATCGTGCACTACTAAGACGGTTATAACCGTCTGGACACGTGTCATCACCTCAGGCATCCCTGAAATCACGATGGTAGCATGTAATTAGAGAGAAACCTCCACTTGATCACTTTCCACGTGGCAAACCCCCAGCCATAGATCTAAACAGCGATCCGTGTGCACTCACGTCGGATCGAGAGACTTAACGGAAGGAAATGTAACCGCTTACGGGGTTAGCATCTTCCGTCAACATTTCACCAACGGGTTTTCCCGCCCAAACTCTCGGTTATAAATATGAGGATAATTCAGGTATGAACTTCAAGTTACACACACTTCGTCAATACTTCTTCTTCTTCATAAACACCTACTTATTCTCACGCCGGAGTCGGGTCAAGGAGAGAACCCTTCTTCTCCCCTTGACGAGGCTAACGGTGCTTTGTTTTGCAGAGTTTACCGGAGAAGAAGAACTGTTCCACCCGATCGAACGAGAGAAAACCCACCTTTTATGCAGAACCAAACCCCCTAGATAATTCGATTCCGGTCAATTATCTAGTGTTTCTTCATTGGCGCCCACCGTTTTTCTCTGTTTCATCCAATTTTCTCTCATTTTTGATCTACCCTGTTGATTCCATTTGCATATGGAAGAAACGTTGTCTCATCGGCAAACCGGCCCTCGGCCGAACGTCGTAAACAATTTTCAGGTTGAAGGAATTCCAGAGGATGCCTCGGATGACAACGAGGTTCAATCCAATCGAGTAAATGAACCTGTCACCCCAGGGGTGCTACCAGAAAACCCTGTTCACTCAATTCTGCCTCCAGGAGAAACTCCAATCTCCTGGTATGTTGATGTATTGCAAAATACATCTTTTATTCGTGTAAAGTTTGTATAGTTTTTATTACATTTAGTTTTGTTTTTCGTTAGAATGTGCATGCTATTGATTAAATCGTGTTTTACAGGCCTTGATGCTTAAATATGCGGGAAACCGAGTGAAACGAGTCAAAACATCGAAGTGTCAAGTCTTGGAGCATGTTAGAAAGGTCGGGGAGTTGAAATAGAGTTAAAAGGCTGAAAAATCACTCTCTGGCACCCCGTGGGAAGTTTTCTGGCACCCGGCGAGAGACTGAAGGTAGTACATGAGCTGAAAAACAAGGTGGCACCCCACCACCCATTCCTTCAGTGGGTGGCGGCCGGCCAGAAGCCTAGCTGGTGATTTTTTTGTTATGGAAAGTCATATATAACATCTTAAACTTGGAAAAGAAACCCTAATTCGATTTTGGGACTTCTTGGGTGACTTGTTGAGCATTCTTGGAGCATTCTCGGAGATTTTGAAGCATAGGAATCATCGATACGAGTTCGGGGAAGAAGACTTGAAGATCTAATCGGGTTTTCTAGTTCTTTATTCTTGATTTTTCATCACGAAACTTGTTATCATGAATTCTTTGTTGAACTTCTTTGATTTGTTTTCACGTTTTAGTATGCTTGGCTAAATTTATAAACCACCTAGACTATGATGAATGGATTAATATAAAGATTTTACCGTTTTCGTTATTTGCATGATTGTTATGGGTGATTGTGTTTAGTAAGAGGTTTGATTTAATGGTTTGATGTGTATGCGTACTTTGATTTGGTTTATTGTTATTACTTGCTTCATATGATTCTTAGTGACGGTCTATATCACAACGTAGAGTCATATTAGGGTTTAGGGTTTCGGTGAGTGTCTATATCACGTTAGAAAACCTTCACTCTTTAGGGAGAATTGCGCAATAACCCCTAGAAGTAAGTGTTAATAATTTGCTAAGTCTTAGTGTTCTACTAGTCCTAATACCTGGGAAGTGACTAAGTGAGGGGCTATTGGTAGGTCTTACCCGGCGAATTGCTTTAGATAGGCCTTGGGAAAAGTTATGTCTTGGTTTACCTGTCGGTCTTATTAGTCTATCAAGTCAAACTAATTTCTTCAAACTACCCTAGATCTAGGATTGGGAAAGAATAGGTCAACATTAGGGTACTTACACAATAATTAGACAACTGGGAAGACGTCTAATAACCGGTAGAATTAACGGCCTAGGTAGTGTCACAGGTTTCTCCTTGAGAAGGGTCGAGGGGCATCGTTGGTTCTTAATAGGTTTAGTATCATACGATCCCGGTTCCATAACTCGTGCATTTAACTTAATCGGTAATCTCTTAAAAAAAACAATCCAGGATTCTTGTCTAGGTGGTCCCGTTCTCATATAAGAAGAGTCTTCAGTCTTAATTCGTTTTTAGTCTAGTTTTAGTTTATTTGGTAGTTTAATATAGATTTCCTAGATTTTCAGTAACCCCCCCCCCCCCCAAATAAATAAACAAGTTGAGTCGTGTATGTCAGCATCTAGTCAGAGTCTAGTCTACGTGATACATATTGTCCTGTGGTACGATATCCGGACTTCCTAGGTTATACTACATTGATCGGTACACTTGCCGATTGTGTGGTTTTAGGTCGAGTCTAGAATTAAAGCTTTATAGTGTCTAGAATAGAGAGTCTAATTTAGTTTGTTTTTAATACTCTGTTTAGCACACATCAAGTTTTTGGCGCCGTTGCCGGGGACTCTTGGTAATTGCGTTCATTAGCTTTGATAGATTTACTTGACAAATACGTTCGCCCGATATAATAAAGAAGTACTGGAGATCGGGGGAGTCCACGAGCAACTGATCCGCGCACAGTTCAAATACGCGGTCAAATGCGATGATATGATCAAGGTCCTATCTGGGAAGGAAGGTCTCCCAAAAAGTTGGGAGAAAGTGATGGCAGCAGCTATAGTTTATGCGCAAACAGAAAAAAACCTTACCACTAATAGGCCGCCACCACCACACAACAGACCCTCCGACTTAAGCTCAACTGGCGGGAGGAAGTTCAAGAAAACATGGCGCGATTCTGGCTCGGGAAACCATTCATCTGAAGATGCTCGGACAACGATCAATAAACTGGCTGCGCAGAGGGAAATCAAACAGGAGAACAGGGAGAGGCAATGGACTCCCCTAACTAAAACTCCCGCGGAAGTCTTGAGCACTGAAGATTATCAGTTCAAGCCACCAATCCCCATGAAAAACAAGCACGGACAAGATCCAGCCCAATATTGTGAATATCACAAGGACAATGGGCATACCACCAACTGCATTTCTTTGCGCACTGAGATTGAGAAAGCCCTCAAAAGCGGCGAACTCACACATCTGCTGCAAAACGTGCTCAAAGAAATAAAGCAGATAACTCGAGGGGAAGAAGGCCCGAGCAAAAGGACGAAAAACTAAGAGGAAACTCTATGGCCTCCGCGCAGAACGACATGATTTATTAAAACAAAGCGGGGGAATAGAGTAAGTTAAGTCTCATATATTTATTAGAAAACTTTGTAATGGCCTCTGCGCCCTATCCAGAAATAAACAGCAAAGTTTCTATTATTCTTGTGTTTTTCTTACAAAATGCATGCAATTTCTTTTAGTAAGCGCAAAAACATTATGGTAATTACAAAACAAGCCTCATGAACGGTCAGTGATCACGTCACAAACGACCATAAGTTCACACATGAGCTTTATACCAACTTCATTCGCCTTACTCAATAAAAGTAATTGTATTCATGCAAAATATTGTAAAACTAAAAAACACGACATATTATTCTCTGCGTACAAATACGCCTTAAAAACTATCAAACACGACAGTGTTTTAGTTACTTGCGCAACAGCGCACCAACAAAGAAAGGGATATACATCCCTAATATTACAAAAATTGTTCAATACAGCTTCAAAAGAACCTACACTAAATCTTCACCGTCATCCGGAAAGATTTCCTTTAGTTGTGCCACGTGATCATCAGATTGCAGCGCAACATTTATAAGATCCATAACGGGAAGCTGCAAGTTGTTAAACTCTGCCTTCAAAGCAGCAAGCGCAGCACCAGTGTTAACGCCATAAGTCGCGGATTTGCTGACGTCCCAATCAACCTTCAAAGCGTTATTCGCGTGCTGCGAACACTCAGCGTATCCTTGAGCATACCCATCCTTTCGCGCAGCAACATTTAAATGCGCAACGGTTCTGTCCAATTCTTCAGAATTCAACACTGATTCAGCAACCTATGAAAATAAGAAAGGGTAAATAACAAGAAGACACAGAAACATTCTCGCAACAAAAACAAGAGGAAACTTACACAGGCAATTCCACGATCTTTCAACCACGCCATATCACTCTTTAAAGGATCAAGCTCGCTTTCCACTGTGGCCCGTGCCGTCTCTGAATTTTCCAATTTTTCTTCGGTTTCAGTCAAACGGCGAGAAGTTTCAACCTTTTCAGAATGCGCAAGTTCCAGATCTTTTTTAAGTTGTTCCTGGTCAGAAAGAAAAGCAGTAAGTTCTTCTAACTCTCTGTCTCTAAGAGCAAGAGTGGCGCAAGCTTGTACCTCTCGTTGCTCACTGCGCTCCCTATGAGAACGCGCTTCTTCTAGCGCAGCTTCTACATCAGCTTTCTCCTTTCTTAACTTTTCTACCTCCGCGTCACGTTTCTTTAATTTTTCAACCTCAGCCTTGAGATTATTAATGACATTGCGGAGATTTACCTTCTCAGCATTATCTTTTTCGCAAATTCTCTTCCAGTTTTTGCGTTCTTCGGAAAGGAGGGCAGCTTCGGCTTCCGCTTTCCTCTTCCAACCTGCAACAGACCACTCTTCAGTCTTACGATAGGTCTCAAACTTGGCTTGATCAGCTTCCAATTTAGCTTTCAACTGAGCAACCCGGTTTTCATCCGCAGCAAATTTCTTCTTCGACACTTGAAAAGCATCCCACTCTTTGTGCATGCTGTGCCATTCGCGCACTATACGATGAGTGGTCGATGCATGAGAAGCAGTTTCCTCAAGATAAGCATGATAAGTTTGCTCGTAAGACCGGCTCTCTTGAAACTTGATCTCCCCAGGCGGAAATATCCCTTGCAACCAATCATGGCACACGCGCCAGTCTGAGAAAGTATCACATTTCTTTAAATTCCAAACAGGGGCATGAAGCTCGGAAGCATCTCTCTCTGAATAAGTCCTGTAATAATAATCCCCCAAGGTTTCCTCTGGGCGGATTGGAGAACTTTTGCCTGCCTCAGAAAACGAACTCTGATCTTCAGCACAAATTTTCTCAGGCATAGAACCAGAAACCATGGAAGGAGAAGCTATAACAGGAGTTTCTTCCGCAATTTTCTCCTTATCACGAGCAGCAGGTTCAGAAGTTGAGGGGTTACCAGCATCATCCATCACCGCTGGGCTAACAACCTTCTCAACTTCCACAGCAACACCAACAGGCAACTCGGCCTCAACAGTCTTTTCTACACCACCATCAGGAACCTCCGTAGTCTCTAACTGATCAGCAACGGAAGCACGAGGAGGTGAGGGTGGGAGCCTTTCGTTAACCACAGGTTGCGGCTCTATGGGAATAGGAGAAACAAGGACTTCTACAAAACAACAAAGGTTGTAAATATTCAATGCGCATAAAAAAAGAGCAAAGGCAACGCTTACCAGGAACAAACTCAGAAATAAAAGCATCCAGATTGCCTTTCTTGGTAATTTTCTTCCTTTGGATCTCCTTTGAGGGTTGACCCTCAACTTCAGTATCAGCCTGTTTCCTTTTAGCCGCCTTCCTTGGCACCAAGTGTTCAGGACTGGACTCCAGGTCAATAGGATCTTCTGGGTTAGATGGAGGGATATCGGCAGTATCTCTCGGTTCAGGTTTCGGCCTCCTAACAGTAACTGCAGGTGCAAGACCCTCCAAAGAGTCAGAAACCACCACAAAATCACACCAGGGGTCAAAGGAACGGCGCATACCTTTCTTCTCCCCTCCAACGTTTTTAACTTTGGAGGATTGAGTTTTTTCAGCACCACTCTTTTTAGGCGCAACATTACTAACCATCGCGCGCTTCTTCTTCTCAGGGCCTATGCCCAAATTTGACAATTCACCTACAGAAGCACAAAACCAATTCACTCGAAAGCGTAAAAAAAAGAGAAAGCAAACAGTAAACCAAAATGCACATAGCTTACCAGCGCCAGCAGCAGGCTGAACAGACAGATACGCATCTCGCGAAAGAACAAAATTTCTCACAATTCGATGGTACCAAAGCTCTTCATCAGGTTTCTTCTTAATGGTACCCATTTTTCCGCCTTCTCTCTTGCATGCTACAACATACAATGAAATAACTGCAGAAGAAGAAAAACATATTCAAAAAAAAAAAGAGAAAAAGCAAAAAGGGGGAAAACCCCAATCTTACCATGACCTTCCTCCGTATACACCGGCTTGTCGTCACGGTCCATTTTCCAATTCAGACTCATACTAGCACCGACAAGGGCTTTCTCCGGCAAGGCAATGTTAGGAACTTCCTTCAGATCTTGATACCAATTCTCGTCAACAGGGGTTCGAAGCGTTTCAATAGGGACGTCTTCTTTTCCCCGTAAAACCATCCTCATCGGAATCACCCCTATCTTGATGAAAAAGAATTTTCGTTTCCAATCATGGAAAGATTTTGGAGGATGCGGTAAAATCTTCTTCGCAGACGACCTTTGGACAAACGAGTAAAACCCTTGGGTACAGTGCATTTGGTAAAAAACCCTAAATCGAAGGACTGTCGGCTCAATATGCATCGACCGGCACACAAACTCAAAATGTCGAACCCTAACCATGCCAATAGGGTGCAGTTGGGAGAGATGCAACTTGTAATACTCAAGGATTTCAAGAAAAATTTTTGTTGCAGGCAAGCGAAAGTTGCCTTCACAGAAAAAATCCCCAAAAAGGGTGATATACCCAGCCGGAGCATCTGCTGCTGTCTGACCCTCCTCAGGATTCAGGGCACCCCAGTTCTCCGGGAATTTAAGATTCCGAATCAAACCTTCAAAAGTTGCTCTAGGCCACTTTAATGGTGGAAGTTCAGCAGACATTTCTTCGGATAAGTCTTCTTGGTGTTCTCCGGTTGACATAAGGGGAAGAAATGACAAAGTTCTCGGATAATGAAGAAAGGAAGAAGAAACGTTTTCAACAAAGCAATGATTAACAGAAAAGGGTAACCCAAACAAACTTATATACTCACCGCAATAAATAGCATCGGTAACTGCCATAGCACCTTTTTCGGATATCACAGTTACCCAAGCGACATGAGCAAGTAAAAATCAACACAAACCCGAGTTCACGCGCGCGTGCAAAACACGGACAATAAGAGACAACTGACAGTGACAGCCTGTCACTCAGTCCTTACTGTACCAACCCCATTTAAAGTCAAAGATTTTCAAAATCTTTATAATAGGCAAAATAAATCTTCTCCTAGAAGATTCCCCATTTTCGCGCCAAAAAACATTTCCCTCTCATAAGTCCAGTGCTCCACTTACTTGCATAAGAGCAACACTAGACTGGGGGGACTTGAAGGGGTAAGGTCCCAAGAACCTTGTAATAAGTACTTGGGACCATACCACAACCTCGTCTTTCAAGACCTTTTTACCTTGCGCGGCCGCGCACTGGTTTTATAAAAAGGCTTAAGGCAGATAGCAGACAACACTCGCGCGCCAAAAAGAAATCATAAATCCTTGCGCTTTCATAAAGGATGAAAATCCTAAGTCAAGCACTTCCGCTTAATAATATCCAGACTTGGATATTATTTTCTTAACTGATACCACATGATAAAGAGTCACACCAGATTACAGCAGTAATCTTCTAGAAGAGTTCAATCGTGCATTACTAAGACGGTTATAACCGTCTGGACACGTGTCATCACCTCAGGCATCCCTGAAATCACGATGGTAGCATGTAATTAGAGAGAAACCTCCACTTGATCACTTTCCACGTGGCAAACCCCCCAGCCATAGATCTAAACAGCGATCCGTGTGCACTCACGTCGGATCGAGAGACTTAACGGAAGGAAATGTAACCGCTTACGGGGTTAGCATCTTCCGTCAACATTTCACCAACGGGTTTTCCCGCCCAAACTCTCGGTTATAAATATGAGGATAATTCAGGTATGAACTTCAAGTTACACACACTTCGTCAATACTTCTTCTTCTTCATAAACACCTACTTATTCTCACGCCGGAGTCGGGTCAAGGAGAGAACCCTTCTTCTCCCCTTGACGAGGCTAACGGTGCTTTGTTTTGCAGAGTTTACCGGAGAAGAAGAACTGTTCCACCCGATCGAACGAGAGAAAACCCACCTTTTATGCAGAACCAAACCCCCTAGATAATTCGATTCCGGTCAATTATCTAGTGTTTCTTCAATGCCACTAGGCTATAAAGCCATGGACAAATCCATCTTCTAAATATGTACGTGTGTGTATATATATATATTTGTGTAAAGTCATTTTTTTCTTATATTTAGTTTTAAACTATCAATTTTATATAATTTTTCCATGGATCATGAATGCCAACACAAATTCAATAACCCATTTATTTTATCAATAAAGAGTTCCCTAGATCATGAAGTCCCTTAAAATTCCTTAGTCTATTTTTCTTGAAAAAATTTTGAAACACAACTTCTTAATTTTTATATTACAAAGAAATCAAATTTTATATCAAACTCTATAAGACGTGATGAGACAAATTTGCATAAGAAACATATGTAACACCTAGAAATTTACAAGAAACACCAATTTGACAATCATGTTGATAACTCATATCCTTAACCCAATTTTATCAAAATAAAACCTATAACAAAAGCTCCAAATTTTTAAAACTAGACTCTATAAAAATAAGAAATAGAATTTGCATAGATATTGCCCTCTATCTCATGAATGGATAGTGGGGTTTTAGAGTACTCTAGAAATTAAAAGAAATATGTTTTAAGATAACCTTGATGAAGAAATGAAGAAAATGGCAAGTAGAAAAGTCCCAAGCTTTTGGTGATGCTCCTTGTCCAAAATTCAAAGTTGGAAGACAACGAGTAGATGGAAAATCCGAATTTGATGGTGTATTTTGGCTCAAAGATTATGCATACAAAGTTGTAGCATTTGGGTTTTGTGTTTAGAGCTATAAGGAAAAAATGAAAATGGTGAATTGTTTTGATTTTTAATTAGCCTAATAATGTAGTGTTTAAGTGCCATTAAGTTGGCAATAACACTAATCATCAAGACGCAATTAAATGGGATAGTGGGCAAGCCAAAAGGTTGAGAAATGAAGGAGCAATTTAATTATTATACTTAGCATATTATAACAATAAATAACAATGAAATAAATAACAACTAAAAAGTCACAAGTAATAATAAAGAATTTCATACTTTCATTTATTACGGTTCGAGTTCGGTTTTACAAACGAGTTCTTATAGATCAAGTGTCCAACCTAGAGTATCCTTGACCGTTCTCAAGGATGTTAACTAAAAGAACCCTAAAAGCTGTTAAGTCTACTGGTTATGTGGATTCCATCACGGCTTTCCAACTCTAATAATGAAGTACCCTCTAGACATTCTACCTCACAACGTGAAAGTCTCAATACACTAAGAAGTGCAAGGGGTAACTAATGGAATCCTGATTAGACTCGATAAGCAAGAAAGGGAAGGCAAACTAGGGAAATCTTCTCACAAAGGCATTACTCCTAGAAACCTAACATTCAAGACAAACCGACAATCTTTCACCTCACGGATAATAAGACCGGTTGAATACCTAGACCTACTCAATTCAAAATTATCACTCCTATGGGTTACTACGTCTAGCAAACCACTTAACAACCGAGAACACATAGTAAACGATCTAGCATGCACCTATAACTGAATGACATTCAACAAAGCACATGTGGAGTTGATAATCATGCAATTAAATATATCTAAGTATGTGTACACATCAAATCAGGATAACGAAGTCTTTTACTTCACAATTAAACCACAATACATGTTCCAAAAACCAAAAGATTATAAGTAGACATATGTATTCATCAAAACCTTAGTAGGCTAAACTTATTTTGGATATGTCATTTCGAATTATTGAATGATATTTATTTATAATTATTTTTAAATTCGAGCCAAACTGAACCGAGCCGAGCTGGCTCAGTTAGAAGCCAAATCGAGCTCAAACTAAGATTTTCAGTTCAGCTTCAAATCTGATCTGAGCCGGCTCGGTTTATAATTGAGCCGAGCTCGAGCGCCCTGGCTCGACTCAGCTCGTGAACAACCCTAATCATGTAACGTTATAGCTTATAACATAAGAAAGTTAAAAATTAATGAACTATAGCAATAGTCTATTCAAATTAAAGAGAATGAAATGCTCATTAATACGGTGTAATTTTTTTAATTACTATCAAATTAAAGAGAATGTAATTCTCATATGAAAAAGTTATAACCGTTTGATAATCGTGAGGAAAGTGGGTTATGAGTCACCAATATTGGATATTCCCATTTTGCCATTTTCCCACTTGTTTCCCTTGGTTTTTAGTCACGTGAATTCTACAATTAAAGACCACTTAATCTCAACCATTGGATTATTTGTTCAATGGCCAAAACTTTTTTAAACTTTTTAGTACACTTTGTACGGATTAACTCTCTTGTACATGTTCTTTTGCCATACTAACAATCATCATATTTCACAACCAATGTTGCTTCTTTACTTCTTATGATGTTGAAAATTTGAGTATTGAGCTTAGTAAATGTACCACATATCCCTCCGAGCAATACACTTATCGGTATATGTAAGCACCGTTGATATATACAATGCCTAGTATCACACAACCCATATAACAAAGTCTACAAATTTTACATTCCTCATATATTTGTTATAGAAAACTCGGATTTTCAACAATTATTAGTAATCTTCATCGTCATAATCTTTCCTCGATCCGAAGACCCTTCTAACCACAGCGGCTGCAGCACCAAGAAGCATAAACAAAACCAAAGTATCAAACCCACCCCCGATTCCAACAGCCACGCTTGGGCCAGGTGCGAAGAATGAAAACGGCGACCACCCCCAGCCACCATAACCATAACCGTATCCACCAATTAGCGGTGGTGCAACCGGTGGATTTATGTAAATATTTGTCCTGCAAAGTGCAAAATGATCATCAATTCATGATATGGTTTGAAGAACAAGCTATAGGTGAAATTATGTTGATTTCCTTAATCACATGAATTGTTATTATCTTTTCTAAAACATTTAAATCACCCACACTCTAAACATGTTTAAATCTATATCATTGTCGACCATGGGACTAGAATCATTGATCAATTGGGAAGGAACATCTTTACTACACACCTTGATACTATGCCTATGAACTAACCAAAATTTCAGTGGATGGTTTGTAATCTGTTCAACAAGAAGTTCGTTTATGTTCGTTCATTTAATTAACAAACGAACATGAACACACATTTTTGTTCATTTAACTAAACAAACGAACATGAACACATGTTTTGTTCGTTCATTTATTTTTGTTAATTCCTTTTTAACTAAACATACGAACATGAACTCATTTTTGTTCGTTCATTTAAGTTTGTTAATGTCGATTCCTCTACGCTTTTTTAAATATTCATTCAAATATGTTTATTACTAGTATTAATTTTAAATCGATTTGATTTTCATATTCTAAAACTCAAGAGTCCAATTTAAAATATTTGTGCTCGTTTTCATATTCATTAATCGTTCGTTTTGAATATTAACGAACACAAAAAGAATATAAACACATTCATTTTCTTAGCAAACTAACATGAACAAGATAATCAGTCCATTGAAGTGTTCATGTTTGTTCATTTCTTCGTTCGATTCGTCTACAAGCCTACTTGATACCACTAATCTACAAGCAGGGGCGGACCCACATAGAGCGGGTCGGGGTCTCTGGACCCAATGTTTTTTAAAAAAACTAGTAGATCCGGTATATTAAATTTGATAATGACCCGTAAATACAATTAGGTGACATCATAGAAAGAAAAGAAAAACTGGTGTAGTGGTAAACCACCCCCCTACCAACAAGAGGTCATGGGTGCAATCCTTGTATAGTCTACAAGCCCTTTGGTACATGAATTTAATTACCTAGAATTATTGATTCGTGGTGAAGATGAACGAGGGGCCGATTTTGGAGCAGAACGAAAAGCTTGACCGCCTACACGACCACCCGATTTAGCCGCGAAAGCGGGATCAATTGATCCAAGTGTCAAGACTCCAGCTGCCATTGTCACCAAAGCAAGCTTTGCCAGTTGATTGCTCTCATTACCTCTGTACATATCCAGTATTCCCCACATAACAAACTTAATTAAAAACAATCAAATCTAACAAACTGAAGTAAAAAACATGTGGAAACATAAGTGGTTGACTTATTGAGATTACCTTGAAGAATCTTTGTGGTTTTCTGATGAAGACTTGTGGGAATCACAAGAGATAATGAATGTTTTTTTGTGGATTTTGTTTGATTTGTGAGGGGTGGAGATGAGTGTGTTGATGAAGAAGCTTTGGTGAGATGAAGCTATCGACATGGTGATTGAATTGAATTTGAACTGGTTGATGTTTCTGGATTTAAGTTGTTTTTACAGGATTGAAATATGCAGGCACATCTAACTTATGATTGTGCTTGGGCCACGTGGTAGTCTTGTAGTGGCTACTTCCGTTTATGGCCACTACCTCTAAAATTTCTTTATTTAGATATCAGCAGCTGATTAAAACTGGGAAAACCACAATTATATGTGTTATAACTTATACCTTATAGCAAATAAAAATAGGAGTGACGGAACTAGCCCATTAAATCAGGGGTATTCGAAAAAACAAAATTTATCGTGAGATCATACAATATTAAAAAAACGACAATAAATAAATAAAGTAAAACAAATATCTATCTAATAGATTTGTCCTCTTCTTTTTTTCAAAGCTTGAAATCATTCCACCACATCGTCGTCTTTTACTTTACGAAAAAAAATCATTTTCGACCGCACAAACATGGCATTGTTAAAAAATTCCGGGCCCATTCGATTGCGTAAATCCGTCTTGACAAGCTTCAATTTCAAAAAACATCTTTCAATGGTTCTGGTTGCAACCGGTAAAACAAAGCTAGCTTCATTACCCGATAAAACAAAGGACAAGAACTATGTGTTCCCATTTCAATCATAAGACGCGCAACATCACTTATTCTATTATTTGGGCTTTATTAGTTATTACAAGTTGGACTTAATTATCATAAAACTAATTATTTGGGCTTTGTTACCAAACAAGTTTTGGGCTTAATGAATAAAATCAAGTTTCATAATTTCTCTTAGGGGTATCCTCATATATGTTTTGGAGTATGCTATGTATAAAACCGGAAAAAAAAAATACCCTATGAATACGGGGTTGAGTCATAGCCCGTGCTACGGCTCATTCTACATTCGTTCCGCCCTGGCAAATAGTGTATCTTTGTTTCATCTTTTAATGGTTTTTTTATGTTTTACAACCTTTAAAATATAAATGTTTTCTAAAATTTAGTATTTGTCTTCTCAACAAGCATATATTTTTATCGATCCTTTTCTATCATGGTTGTTATAAAGGTGTCAGTACCATAATAAATTAAACCGATGCCAATCGAATTTATGCCGCATCGCCGGGAAAGCCACTAATTACTAACTAATTGAAAATTGCTCATGCACGACTTAGGGGCTGTTTGACAACTTCTGAATGGGTAAGTGTTGAACCAGTAAGAGATCTGAACCATTAAGTGCTGAACAAGTATGAGCTCTGAATCATTAAGAGCCAGTATAATTTAATCGTTCAGATGCAAACGTCTGACAAATTCAGATAAGAGGTCTTAACCATTCAGACTCCGTATAATGCTTAACTAACCATTCAGAGGCAAATGTCTGAATCATTCAGAAATCTGCTCGCGAAACAAACAGTCTGAACCATAAAGTGCTAAAATAGTAAGAGGTCTGAAGTCTAGTTGTAACACCCGTCTTGATTTATAAGAATTTAATGTAAATACGCGAGATTTTATAGAAAGGATACCTTACTTCATAATAGGAACAAACTCAAAGTTTTAAAAAGATCACATACATGATAACTACTAATTAGTTTAAACTTACAAAACATGATTAGTAGATTGTTTACATCATAAACATTGTCTAAACAAAGTTAACTTAAGCGGAAGCTTCAAAAATTCGTGTTCGGCTCTTCGAAACATGCTTGATCATCGTCAACATACTTGCAACACCTACAACTGAAACTTTGACAATCATTAGTATTAGAATTCTTGGAATTATTGCTTAATCGAAACTACGTTTAGAAACGAATTCAAGTAGCTATGATATACAAAAATTATCCAAGATTTCCAGGCTCTACCGTAACTTACGGTATCTACCGTAAGTTACGGTAGTCATTTTATATTTCTGGTCCACCGTAACTCAGGAGTGAACCACCGTAAACTATTGGTCTCTACCGTAAATTACGGTGGATACCGTAATTTACGGTAGCCACTGCAATTCTATGTTTTGATTGATTTGGTTATTTTGCCCAAACCCAAATTCTAAGATTTCCCATTCTAACAAGCAACGCACTGATTTCTCGTATTCTGATATGTCTTTTACGAACAATAACAATGACCGAGTGATCATACTACAATGCATTAACCACGCATCATTAGATTATTCGACCCGTTTGGCTCATCTATGGAGTCCTCCATTTTGATGACTACCAACGCGATCTAACCAATTCTTTATCTATTATTCAATATAGCGAACATTAGCGCTTTAATTCAACTCGACTTCTATCCTAAAATTCAACCACACATATGCTAGTTATTAAACTACCCAATGTAACGAGTTAAGTTACATACCTTCAAAGCACACCCTTTAGTCGTGCGTCAACACCGGCTTGTCCGCTCGTAGCTCCGGCTTCCTTTCCTATAGAGTTCAATCACATTGTATTTAGAACCCTTTCTTTTACATGTAACGCACAATTTATCTTTAAGCTTAATTTATGCGTTTTTGTTTATATCTCAACATCTTGCTTTCTATTTGACATTTTCACAGACACTTTAAGGGCATATTTTTATCTCTTTCATATTCAAGTTCATGGCTTGCTATTTAGCTAACATTTATATCAATTAAACTTTCATATGACATTAAGCATCATTATTTTAGAAATCACCTTCTATGACCCATATTACACTAGAATAATCATTCAAAACCCTAGTGTTTACTAGTTTCCCACAAAACCCATGAACCACCTTCAATGTGTTCATGAAATTTCCTGAATTTAGACATGATTTCAAATATTGTTGTCTAGGTTTTACTCCTAGACACTATATCATTCCTTTTCTACCCGAATAACAAACATGCATCATCAATTTTCAGATTTCCCAAATTCATGAGAATTTCAAGTAGAGAATTCTCATCAAATTTTACATACCTTATAACCCCCTTGAGATGAGGATCATAAATCTCAGCTCGGATTTCGTTTTGGACTTGATTTAAACCTTCAATTTCTGAGATTTGTGGAGTTTTAGGGTTTGAAGAACCCTGGTCGCCATTTTTCCCTGCCTGGTTCGATCTCCACACACGCCCACATGTGTTTTGGATTTTAATTTTCTTGTTTTAATTATATTAGTTTCAATTTAAGCACTTTCAGCCCCTCAACTATCATTTGGTTCTAACTTTTAGTGTTTTAACCCATTGTAAGTCACTACAAGGCTTTTACCTAACTAGGTTATTTTAATCCTAGTTAGTTCACTTAGTTTATTTAGCAGCATTATATTTAAAATAAATGATTTGCATTTTTGGGGTGTTACACTAGTGGCGGGCCCAGAATTTTTTTCCTAGGGGTGCGAAATTTTTTAAAAGATTTTAGTCCCCTATCTATATAAAAAATCGGTTTATAGCGGGCCGGATCAGGTCGGGTCATGTAAAGCAAGTAAACATAAACAAACAAAGTTTCAGAGCGGGTCGGATCAGATCAGGTCGAGTTGGGTCAATTTTCAAACAATCAAACCCTATTTCCTAACTTCCTATCATATTAACAAACAAAGTTTCAAGTAAAATAGTAAACAACATAAAAACCCATTATAAGTAAGTAAAGTAACAACAAAAAAACCTTCAAAGTTCAAACCCTCACTACTTCTATTTTTCCTAATCATTAAATAAAACAACAAAAAAAACTTATCTAAAACATAGCTTGGTCTTTAATTAGAAGAATCCGGCGAAAAAAGTAGTTCAACCCTTTTTTCTCTTGAGAAATCGCGTTATAACTTCCCTACTCATGGCTCTTATCACATATAAATCGCTCCATAAGTTTATAAAACAATACTAAACACTTAAACAAAGTAAACAATCATGTTCAACCAATACCATAGTCCATAATTTTCAAACATTTAAGCCCTAGTTTTAAATGTTGATTAGTAATCATTTTCCGGCCAAAAAGTGTAACAACCCGACCATCGGTTGTTCCCATTGTGTCGTAAATTCATTTCGTAAACACTTGTACTCTGAGATTCGGTTATTGCCCAGGGTTAATTACACTTTTAAACGCATTTTATATCGCATGTTTAACGCATTCAGACGCTCATTAAAAACGCTCATCACAACGCAAACTCAACGCATGCTCAAAACGCGGATTTATTTATATTATTTGTTTTATTTATGTGTTTAAATGTTAGATATGTTATATGTGTTGACATCGCTTGAAACGCTTAAAATCTCACTCGCACGACTCGATCTATCGCTCTAAAACGCAACGCATTGCGACACTTAATATCTCGCTAAAATACTTAAAGTACTCGAACTAACTAACGCAACCAAACGCACCAAACAAACGCCCGACGCGCGAAACGGGAAGTTTTTACACTAGACCGGTCCCCTCGTACGAAGACACCCGGCTTCGTACGAAGGCAGGGCCTTCGCACAGAGCCACCAGCGCCCTTCTATAAATACCTAGCCCCTCCCATTCATTCTAACTTGCTGCCATTTATCTCAAAACGCTCTCAATCTGCTGTCCTTCGATTCCCAAGTAAGATTTATTATTTTTACATGTTACACAACGATTTCCACTACGATTTTTCACGACTTTAACTCTGATTTCATCCAAACTTCTCTACTTTAATCTAAACTTCATCTTTTTCATGAGAACCTTCATCTTTTCTTCAAAAACTTCTGATTTGCTACGGATCTACACTTGAACGAGTGTATTGGGCTTAGCTTTGGCTTCCCAAGATGTAAATCTGAAGATCTCGCACTCACCAAGTGTTTAATCCAAGGAAAACTATTTTTGACTCGATTTTTTTCACTAAAACGGACCAAAACCGACATATATTTCGTTCACTGGATAGTGGGATGAAGTGGTGTCGAAACCGCCATGAAAAGGACTCGAAAATACATCCGATTCAGGCGAAAACACAGTTTCGAACGCCGAAAACAGCCGCTTACGCGAGCCAGACTGGTTTGTACGAAGCCAGGCTTTGTACGAAGGCACTGCCTTCGTACGAAGGCACTGCCTTCGTACGAAGGCACCAGCTTCATACAGCCCAATCTATGTTCCCGCATGTGACTAAATAGCTCAAAAGACCTCTCTGACTCTAAGTTTAATCAGTAGCTTGAGGTTGGAGGGATGAACACTCGATTTCCCGAAGAAAGTCGCGAAGAACACTCGATTTTGGACAACGGAAGCACACTTATACGAAGGCACTCCCTTCGTAAGAAGCCTCTGTATCCCACTCGACACTCCGATTTCGACCGTTTCAGCACTTTGGAAGACTTACGCACTTCTGTTCCCGTACGCAGGCTGATCCGGCGATCCCTTCAATCCATTCCAGACTGTGTTTACTATTAAACACGCACTGTGAGTATACTCGGACCCTTTTTTCGCTTAACGTACTTTTGGGTGTTACATACGTTCTCTATTAAAACCCAACGCACACAACGCTTAACTCATTTTAAACGCTGGCCGCTCTCGCATGTTATACGTGAATCGCTGAATGCTTGTTTGCTATGTGTATACATTGATAGCTCGCCTACCGCCCTTAGCAACGATAGTACTATACTTTGGACTCAGCACTTGTTTATTCAGGGGTTGTTAGGGATCACATACTCACTTTACGTGCGTGCTCACTACGATGAACACGTATCGCGCATACTCTACTTCGTAGTCACGTGGTTAGCCTGTATCATTGTTGATAGCTTACTTGATTCACTTCTTTAAGTGTTACATGCTGGTTATGCGTAAACGCTTTTACTACTATACTTATGCTAAACTTGTGTATTCACCTTTACATTATTGTATTGACATTTATTTTAACGTATGTGACAGGTTGATGGAATACTGCTGGAAATGGTTTAGGATGTCTAGAAACCCGCCTAAACTACTTGCAAGTTTTGATATGTTATGTTTTGTTGTTTGAGAAACTCGAATCTGTTATGACTTTTGGGAGAATGTTTGTTTGATAGTATGGGATATTGAACCTTTTGAATATTGTCACCAATTTAGTCGTTATGGATTCTCTCGAGCAACCTATTCGCATCATGCTCACTCCCCAATGATTCGCCATCGGTTGGGGTGTGATAAAAAACTCGTCCGGTCGTGAGTCGCTATAGATTGTAGTGGTTGGGCGTGTTTTTTTGGAGCGAGATTTGGAATTCGAATGGGTCATTGGTGGGTTGGTTTGGGTTATTTTATTTAGTTCAAAATTTTTGGGCTTGGGTTTGGTTTGGATAGTTGGGTTAATAAATTAGATTGTAGATTGGATTAAGTAAACTAAATAAGTGGTTAAAGAATAGTTATATAAATTGTGTAATATACTTTATATATTCATAATAATCAGTGTTTATTTTTTATATAAATTCATAATATTTTCTTCTAAAGGGGGCGGTTGAAAATTTTCAAGGGGTGCGGTTAGGATTTTCAACGAAAATTAGCATTAAAAACTTTTTTTTCAAGGGGTGCGGCCTGCCCACCCACCATTGTAGGTAGGTCCGCCATTGGTCTGAACCATTAAGAGATAAACAAACAGCCCTATAATATCATTATAATAAACAATATATAACTGTAATATTTATATTTTCATTCTTTATAATAGTTAAACGAAGGTAATACATATTTCAAGGTAAGTGAACTATATATTTATATTCGTTGATACTAAATAATACATTACAGAACATTATTATTGATACTGATACCTGATTATGAAGTATGAGAACATAGAGGTATTTAATTTAATTATGTTTTTCACCATAATTATGTTTTCAAGCCGGGGGTCTCACTGGAAGCAGTCTCTCTATTCATACTGGGTAGAGGTGAAGTTGTCTACATCTTACCCTCCTCAGACTCTACATTAGTTTTGCTATTGGTGGAATTTACTGAGAGTATGATCAGGGGCGGACCCACATAGAGTGGGTCGGGTTCCCCGGACCCCAATGTTTTTAAAAATTACTAGTATAATAGAACCGGTATATTAATTTTCTGACGGACCCTATAAAAATAATAAGATGGACACCATACCATCAACATGAAAGTTAGTGGAGTGGTATTTCACCTTATATGTTACAAAGCAGGACCTGAGTTTGACTCTAACAAGCCGTGTTTGTTTTTGAATTTTTGTTTTATTAAATGTACGCCCCGCTTGCGGTATGCTCATATAATGTATATATGTATGGGCTCTCGGGGGCAAAAGTGAAAGTGCACTAATTTTAACGTTATTTTACTAATTTCGTGAAAATAACGTTAAAAGACGGGGATGGTTAATCATGCATCATGTGGTGGCGTTGATAGCTGAAAGACAAGGGGGTACATGCACTAATCGGCGTTTGTCTCAATTGCTGAGTGTATGTGCCTTATGTCCAAGGCTTGATGCAAAACTACAATTGAGCCGGGGGTCTCATTGGAAGCAGCCTCTCTATTCATACGGGGTAGAGGTAAGGTTGTTTACATCTCACCCTCCTCAGACCCTACCTTAGCTTTGCTATTGATGGGATATACTGAGTATGATGATGATGATGATGATGATGATGATGATGATGATGATGATGATGATGATGATGATGATGATGATGATGATGTTTTATTAAATGTAAATTGATAAGTTGGGTTTTAAACATCAACAAATAGGAGGGGTGCACAGAAACAACAAAGCCCAACTCACCTTTCACTATCCAATAATCCAACCTGCTCTCACCTAAGGTAAACCTATTTTTTTTACGTTTGTAACTTGAATTTTGTTAATTTATTCTTTTTGTTGTTTTAGTATTTTTTTTTTTACTAAGAATTTGCATGTAGAAATCAGATGAACATGTAGAAATCATATAAATGACTCTTGCTTTTGTTATGTCAAAAGAGATCTTCTTGTCAATGGTTCTATCAAAAATGTAATTGTACATTTTTAAGAGATGAAACTCGTAGAGAATTACTTTAAAAATTTATAAGTGTACATTTCTAAATTATGAAAACTCATAGAGAATAACTTTAAAAATTTGTAAGTTTTGTTTTCATTTCAAATGGCATCGTCTTTTTATTTGTTATGACATTGTATTTTTTTATGTTCCTCGCCTTGCCCGCCCCGAATGATGACCGACCCGGAAATTCTAATTCATGGTTGTGAAAAATATTAATACCGAAAAAAGTGGACCCAGTGTAAAAAAATCATGGGTCCGCCACTGAGTATGATGATGATGATGTTTTTCACCATAAAAGTCACATTAAAATGGCAAAAAAAAAATTACAAACAAATGGCAGGTAAAGTGGTAAACGAGCAACAAGCTGCGCCACAACCCCCTGTTGAATTGCAAAACCGATCCTACTAAAGACGAAGCGACTCTTAAGGATATGTTCTCATTAAAATTCCTTTTCAAACACATATTTGAACCAATGATTTAAACATTATAACCAGTAATTTAACATGGTTTATAAGAAACGTTTGGCTTCAAGTAATGTTTAGAGTTTTTGAGAGTGATAATTGTGTCAGTTGTCCTATAACATTATATACATTTTTAGTAAATCATCAAGCATCCTACACATAATAAGCCACAAGATAAAATGTATCAAGTAAAACTTAACTGTAGATTACAAGCACCACTGGCATTGGTTTTGTTCATTACATTGCTTCATACAAACAAAGAGAAAAAAAAAAGAAACTATGTCATAGAGAAAATGTATCACAACTTATGCTTCACTGCTAACAAGTAAGAAGCGACCAAACACAAACCCCGTACGGGTAAACGCATGAAAATTCACAACAAAACATGAACGTTAACGACTTGACGACTCATGGCTGCATTGCAGCACGTAACACTTCTCCCAGCGCGGTCTTTAAGTTGACCTTCAATCTATAATAAGTTAAAGGTAAACAAAACCGACCCCTTTTCCAATATCAAAAGTTCCTCATACTGTATAATGCTGTTGAATAGTATCAATGTCGAGCCCCTTCAGTTTCACCACTGACTCAACATGACCCTTGAGCGTAAGCACCTCTCGAAGCCTATATATATACACATATCCAAGTGTTAGTTAAATCTTATCGACTTTAAATGAACAGTTGGTTTTAGTTAACTGTTGACAGTTAAAGTACCTTGCAACTTCAGCACGTCGTTTGGCCTGTTCAGCGATTTCAGACAATTCTCTGTAGCTGCTCTTTTCGTTGAAGATGGTTGAGGTATCGGGTGCTTGAAGCCCGTGAAGAGTCCTTTGAGCATGAGCCCATTGGGCCTCTCTTTCTTCTCTTCCATAATCCTTCTTTGTTGTGAAAGCAGTCTACACAAAAATACACACACACAATGTTTTGTTTTGTTAAGTTTTAGTATTCATCATTAAAGTTTAGGATATAAGGCTATTGATGAATGATGAAATTATTTAAATATAGTAATATACCCTTTGGTCAATCATGCTGTTCCAAGCCTTGCCACTAAGGATGTATCTGATAGCAAACTTCATGATATCAAGAGGGAAATAAAACACGATGCTGTAAAGCCAGATAACGCCAGCCCATTTCCATCCGATTCCTTTGATTCTTGCGAATTCCCACTCTGCGTATACCGCGATTAAAGTTGCTACCTGAAATTTATGCAAATACGGGTTTTTAATGTTTTATGTTATGTGGTTGTTTTGAGAATTAAAAAAGTTGGAAACTTTTGGTAGAAAAAAGATTACCAGTTGTGCTGCAAGGAAAGCACCCATCAGTAAGAAGCCGGGTCGTTCAACGAACGACCAGCTACGAGAACGGGTGACGAAGATGAGAGCTTGACTCACAATACTGACTTGCAAATATAAAGCAGCCATCATCTCGGTTTCACTGGTCCGAAGAGATTTCACGCTAAATTTATCCTGCGGAGATGAAGGAAACAAAAATACGGAGTGTTATGACACGACATGAAAATAATCAAGTTTTGGATTGCCATGTCTGCCCCGTTTAATAAAACAGGTTGTCCTGTCAACCTGTCACATAAACAGGTCAACACGCCAACCTGTTTACCACACGTTTACAACTTGATTACACTGTTAACACTCCTAATAATTTTATATCTTACCGAGAAAAAGTCAGTATCCCTCATGATATAGAAGAAGATAACTGTCATTAAAGCTAAGTAACCTCCAAGAGCAACTCCGGTGGCAAAGATCTCTTTTAGCTTCCAGCTGTCTGGTAACGGAGATGGTTTCACCCTATCCTTTGAGATTGTCATGATAGTACCTTTAATACATTAAGGGTAGGTGTTAGAAAATGTTACGTATGTAAACGAGAACTACAGTTGTTAGAATACTTACCGTCGTTAAGAATTGCAATAATAAGCACCATAAAGGGAGAGAAGTCAAACTTCCATATCAACGCGATAAACATAAATCCAAACACAATACGAATGGTGATTGAAACCGCATAGATCTGCAAACAAGATGAATGATTTAAGTATATTAATAAAAGAAATGTGTTTATTAGATAAGATGACGAAAGGGACTAACAGTGTAATTCTTCATTCTTTGGAAAATAGCTCGACTCGTGAGCACAGCACTGATGATGACACTAAGCCCAGGCTCAGTAAGCACGATATCAGAAGCACTTCTTGCAGCGTCGGTAGCATCAGCAACCGCAATTCCAATATCAGCCTTCTTTAAAGCAGGCGCGTCGTTCACACCATCTCCAGTCATACCACAAATGTGCTTCCTCTCTTGTAACTTCTTCACAATTTCATACTTGTGCTCTGTTGAAAATTAATGATGTGTCAAAGTATATTAATTTAAACAGTTGCGAGAATTTAAATGAAGAAACATTCACCAGGGAAAACTCCAGCAAATCCATCAGCTTTCTCGATCAACTCGTCTACTGGAAGTCCTGCAATCGATTCGTCCTTGTGTCCGCCAAGTAAAGACGACGAAGGATACATGTTAACTCCCATACCAAGCCTTCTACCGGTTTCCTTGGCGATAGCAAGTTGATCACCTATACGATATTAAACCACTATTAATTTAGATAATTTAGGTGTATATGTATATATACAGGGAAAGGTTAAAATGAGAACTCCCCGAGTTGCAAGAACCACAAGAACTTTTTCAAAAATAGTTTTTTTTATAAAAAAAGTTGACGAAAATTTTTAAAATTATATAACTTTTTCAAAAAAAAAAAAAAAATTCGTATGCGAAATCTTACACCAATGTAAAACAAATTTACACAGCCGTAACGTTCATCATTTTTTACGTCAACGTAAGACAAACTTACATGTTGAATAAATGCCAGCTCGACAATTTTTTTTTTTTCACAGATGTCTTTGTTAGATGTTTATCTACGTTTGTGTAAAATTTGGTTAAATGGAGATATAGTTACCAGTAATCATCTTGACATTAACACCAAGGTTGAGAGCTCTTCGGATGGTCTCGGCACTGTCATGCCTTGGTGGATCAAAGAGAGACAACAACCCAACAAACTCCCACGGACCGCCTGCGCTATCTTTCGATTTTTGCGGCACTTCTTGTCTCGCAACACCCAAAGATCGCAGCCCACGTTCGGCGAATTTATCAATCATTGCGTGAACTTTCTTCTTCAGGTCTTCTTTGCAGCCACAAAGGGTCAAAATCTGATCCAACAATCAAGAACATTGAGTTTTTTTTTTTTACTCATTTTGCTATAGCAAGTAGAATGCAGGTGAATACATTACCTGTTCAGGTGCACCTTTGCTAGCTCTAAACCAGTTGCCATTATTATCAATGTATGTCAAAGCAGTCCTCTTATCCACCGGGTTGAATGGGAAGAAATGGACCTCTCTAATGCCTGCTCGTGCCTACAAAAAAACATACAGGTCAATAATAATCAGAATAATAATAAGAGAAAATTACCGAAATAACCTTTGACCAACCCGTTTTACGAAAATAAACATATTTTGCGTCTGGGTAGACATAAACATATTTTGCGTCTGGGTAGACGCAATCACGGAAATAAATGCAACTTTTGCGTTTGAGACTCAAACATTGAGTTTGAATTTTTGCCATCGGTTTCTGCGCCATTTTTTTTCTTTTCCACCACGATTTTTAAACGAGCAGAACTTTTTCATAAGATATTATTTTTTATAAAAAAAAAGATATAAAATTCTCTTTAATTTGGTGTTAACTTTTCAAAAAATATTATCATGGTGGAAAAGTTAAAAAAAAACTAAAGATAGATGACACGTATCAAGTTTCTATTGGCAAAAGAGTATGAGTCTTTGCCAAACGAAAAAATTGCGGATTACGACCACAAATTTTAAACAAGCAAAACTTTTTCATACAATAGTATTATTTTATAAAAAATACACCAAATTAAAGATAATAAAATTTTCTCTAATTTGGTGTAAACTTTTCAAAAAATATTAACGTATAAAAACCGTGGTGGATAAGTTAAAAAAAAAAACTAAAGATGACGACACGTGTTAAGTTTTTATTAGCTGAAGAGTACGAGTCTTTGCCAGACACAACGATCGAAGATTACGTCTACCCCAAACGCAACCCATGTTCATTTTCGTAAAGTGAAATTCCTAAAGGTTATTTTGGTGATTTTCCCTAACAACAATAACCGTTTTTCGAATTTCAAAACATTTAAAAAATAATATATATAATACCTCTTTGGGGTCAGCAAGTGTTCCAACAATAGCAGCATCAATAGCATCTTGATTTTCCATCCTAGAAGCTCTAGCAGCATAAAGCAAAACCTGTTCCTTATCCAAACCTTTACCAAACACCTCAATCAAATTCTTATCAACCGTAAGCTTATTAAGTGTCAAAGTCCCAGTTTTATCACTACAAAGCACATCCATTCCCGCCATTTCTTCAATAGCAGTCATTCTTTTAGTAATAGCACCTTGTTGTGAAAGCCTATGTGATCCAATAGCCATAGTAACCGAAAGAACAGTAGGCATAGCAATTGGAATACCACCAATAAGCAACACTAAGAGATTATCAATCCCTTTTCGGTACTCTCGGTGTTGGATCGGGTACATGACAATGATCTCTACGACCATTCCTACAGCAATGGAGCAAATGCAGAAGTTTCCGATAGCGGTGAGAACCTTTTGGAAGTGTCCCACTTGGTTTGTGCTGTCGACTAGATGCGCAGCCTTGCCGAAAAAGGTGTGGACTCCTGTGGCGATCACAACGGCTTCCAGTTCGCCTTGTTTGCAAGTTGAACCGGAGAATACTTCGTCGTATGGGTTTTTGGTGACTGGGAGAGATTCTCCGGTAAGGGCGGATTGGTCGATTTTTAATGGATCACCTTCGAGTAGACGAGCATCAGCAGGGACGATATCACCGAGTTTGATGCTTATGATGTCTCCTGGAACCAGTATAGCGGCTTCTTGCTCGCTCCAGCGTCCGTCCCTTAGAACCTAAAGAAAGATTATAGAGCGTTTATTACGATGGTTGTAAAAATCTGGACTCTAGCCTCTGATTAGTCGACGATTAGTCGCTAGCTGGAGGCTCACCGAGCAGTTTCTATCTAATATGTCAATTTATGGCGGTCAAAAAGTGATCAAATCTAGTACTAATTGGCTAAATATCGGTGGCAGTCTAGCGATTCCGCCCAGATTCTTGACTAAAATGTGTAAATTCGGCAATTAATCCTATTTACTTGAAAATATGGGTCGAAGAAGGTGTTAAACATGTCTACTTAAAAAAATACATATAAAATGTGCGTTTACTTATAAAACTCAAAGTTACATATAAAATCTCAATCAAATTAATCGTTAGTCTGTACCCTACTGATCGACTAGCGCCAAGCGATTCTTATAACACTGTTGGCGTTTAAAATTATAGTTTAGGAAATAGTAAAATACCTTGGTTTTAGGTGCAAGACCAGCCATAAGTGCAGCAGCAGCGTTTCCAGCGTTGTTTTCTTCGATGAAACTGATGGTGGAGTTGATAACAAGCAGGCAAACAATACCGACGAAATCTTGCCAATCTGGCGGCTTACCACCACCGTTAGCGAGTGCAATGGCCATAATGGCGGCAGCCTCCATGACCCATGATAGAGGGTTCCACATAAACCCGAGAAACTTGAGGAATTTGCTTTCCTGTATTCGGTGAAAAAAAAAAGATATACGTTAGTTTTAACCGTTTGGAAATGACGCTACTCGTGGCAGGTTACAAGAACTGTGATAATTGTGGAATACCTTCTTTTCTTCTAGTTTGTTGGGTCCAAAAATTTCGAGCCTTTGGGCTCCTTCATCGGAGCTCAGACCTTCTCGGTTACATTTCAACTGCTCGAACACCTCTTCAATTGGTACTTTTTCCTGTATTGACACAAACATGATTAATACGTTACATCGGATTATTGGTTCTACTTAAAACATCAGGTAGTTACACGAAAGAAACTAGGAAACGCATAAGTTGTGTACTACAACTCTGGCTTCTTGTTGGTTTTGATATCATTGTTCCTTATTCCATGTGTTACATGGTTCGTCACGCTTTACATATCAAAATGATAGTTTTTGTTACAAGTGTGATTTTACTGGATACGTTTATTTGTTTATAAGTTTTATGTATAGTGTATAAGAGCATAGTGAAAGCAAGACAATAAATTTTAAACACATAGTTAAAAAGGCATTCTAATATTATTGCAAAGTGTTACAATTATTTAATCATGATTATATGATAATTAGCAAACAAGAATTTAACAAAAATCTTTTTAACAAACAACAATAAAAAGTTTTATATAAAATGTGTGGGGATTTAGACTATGGGGTATGGGGCGGAGGTTGGGGCGTGGGTTGGGTACAAACGCCCATGTCACCATCCCGGGTGGGCTTGGGTTTGGGCGGGGGTTTCAGCCGAGGCGTTGGGCAGGGCTACCCATATGACATGACGGAACCTCATTGGCCAAGAGCACTATCCCTTTGAAATTGGTTTTTTTTCCACGCCACCCAACCCACGCCCCACCATACCCCTTTGAAATTGGTTTTTGGTCTTGGGTGCCCCCATAGTCCACGTGTCGCACCATACCCCCAACCCACGCCCCACCATACCCCACGGTGTTAGTACAAGGCTACTTTCACGGTGATGGTCCTGATGTACGACTAAAAATAATAGGAAACACTTGAACATGCGTTAGCAAGTTGACTTTTCCACTAACGCAAATGGGTCGGACCCACCCACCCGAAGGTGCTAATCTAGACATAAGGTGCATCCGTATACTATTTATCATTTATTATTTTATTATTATTATTATTAATTTATTATTTCTTTGAAATTATTAACCAACAAACAACGGCACGTTGCCCAACAAGAGAAAAAGTCCAAAAAGGTTTGTCATTTATTTGCAACCAACGATTCCCATTGATAAAACAGTTGACAGAATTCTATGTCAAGAAAAGTGAGCATTTGATTTAATTAAGTTTTCTTTAACTTTATAAAAAAAATTCAAAAATTATATGTGATATTATTCTTGTGAAATCCATATCGACCGTTTTGACAGCAGAGATAGTAATGTTACTAATGTCCCGTATCAACTAATCATCAAGGTGTTTTCGAGCGCGTTTGTTGCGGATCAAATAACAATTTTCTTGTTTACGGTATTTGAATAGTTGTGTTTGATTTATAAAAACAATAAATATATAACCAAAATAATTTGTTGGGTAAGTAGTTATTTATTCACAGATTAGCAATCAAGAATAAATCCAAAAATCTGCATCATATTTCATTGGTTAAAAAAACATAGAAATAGACAAGTTTGGTGTACCACGGAGTACGTATTCATTTAACAATAAAAACAAAGATAAAAGTACAAAAAAAACGTACTTACGATGAAAGTTAACTATGTTAAAGATATGCAACTTTTAAAAAATTCTAGTAAAGGTTTTTTTTTTTTTAAAAAACAACTATAATAATTACGATAAAATTTAGGAAAATCATCTATAGCAAATAGCAAAAGTCTAACAAAAGAAAACAATTTTTTTTTTTTTTTGAACGGCAAATTTGGATCACTGACGGACCACTGGAGTATCATCGTGCCACCAGCAGAACCACCCGATCATATCCATCTCCACTAGGCAATAATGCCTATACACCAATTCAGGAGGAAACCCAATAAATCTGGGAAAAACCCCCTTTGTGGGAATCGAACCCATGACCTAATGGTCATAAGCCTTATCCCACCCCCAAGATTAAAAGGGTAAAAATTAAGAGTTGAAGGGTTTCTTTTAATTACGAAATAAATTTTACAGATTCTTTTGGGATCACATATTAAAACTTTATTTATTTGTTCGTTGGCATTAAATTTTAATTCAATATATTTTTTTTAATGACGAATTAAATAATTTAAGTAATATATATAAATCATCTATAAAAAACGTTATGAATAAATATCGATCCCTTTTTTTTAAGGGCCAACAAATCAATTCCAATCACTTTTGAGGCACCCACTGGACAAACGGAGTACTCCGAGAGTAACCCGAGTGGTCCACGTCCACTACCAATTCCGGAGAAAACCTGGTAACCTACCCGCCCGTAGACACGACGGTAAATTACCAGTAAAACCCGTTTGGCTCAAGGATCGAAAGGATTAAATATCGATCCCTAAAAGCTCATTTTGTATCTTATGCATGGAATTTTGTACCTAAATCAATCTGGCTTCTTAAAAATAGCATTTTTACTTGTACTTAAAGCAGTACAAGATGTACGTTCACCTTTTATTGATAACATAAATGGTCAACTATTAATTAACGAATAATAACTATAAACTCATGGAAAAATGAATCCCTAAAATATAGCCGTTTGACTAACAAAATAATCTTCAAATCAAGATAAGAATACAAAAAAAAAAAATAAATAAATAAATAAAATTCCTAAAACCCCTCAAGTTACGGAGATAATAACGGATTAAGCGTAAAATTGAATCCATATCCATATTATCAAATAAATTATAAAATCGATCGAGAAGTACGGAACTAAAATACTTCAAACAAAAAAAAAACAGTTGATGAAACAAAATTATGAGAAATGATTTTAAAATAATTTTAAAATCCCCAGAGATATGGATTTCGTGAATCCGATACAATATAATTACTAATTTGTCCAGCAGTATTTAATTAATCAGAATTAATATTAAAATCGATCTGCAATTCAGAAAGGGTTGGCGGCGCAGCTTGTTGCCCGTCTACCTTCTGTTTTGATGTAACTTAACAAGTTTTCTGGTTATAAATATTATATTATATCTGTAACCGGCAAATCAGGCTAATTATTTGTGAATTAAAGTCATCAAATGCAAATTGGTAAAAATAAATAAATAATCTTATTGTTGTGTGATTCATAAGTAAAAAATTGAAGATATAGACTTAAATTAAATCAAATAATCAGTTTCCAAAAACTTTTGTAATACCATGTGAATTAGTAGGAAATTCATATATTTTACTCAGTGGTAGATCCAGGGGTGTTTTGGGGTTCCCAGATACCCCGTCAGTTTGAAAAAAAAAATAAAAAAAAAATAGTGGAATTTTTGTGGATTTTCAATAAAATAGTAAAAATATACCAAAAGGAACCCAGTAGAAAACATTTCTGGATCCGTCACTGATTTTAGTAATTCAGAAGTAAAGAAACTGAAGATCTAAACATAATTCAAATAATTAGTTATCGAAAACTTTTGCAATACCAGATCGACGGTCTCATTCTTGATGCCTTCTAGACTGAGAGCAGCATCGCCACCCATCTTCAACAACAGAGCTGCTGCAACAACAGCGAAACCAACGGGTAAAAAGCCGATAAACTAAACAAAACTTTTGAAGAACAACAATTCACAATCCGGTTAATAAATAAAACATACCAGAACAAAATAACCGTTTGATATCAGATTAATAATAATAACAATGGAGTTTGAATGCTTTCAAACCCCAATGTGAAAAATCTATAGAGAGAAAGAGAGATGTGTAAGAACAGGGGTTCTTCACCTGAGGTTGTGTAACAACAGGGGAGTCTCTTTATAGTTATACTACACCACCCCCCCTACACCAAGTGGCCCCTGTTTTTATTTTTATTTTTTTATTGTTTTTCAACTCTATTATTTATGAATATTATAACTAGAAAAAAGTAAATGTGTGACGTACTGCAGTTAATTATAATTAAAAGATAATCATTAACATAAACAGATATTCTAGCAGTAATGCACTAGTATAATTGATAAAAATAAACTGATTTTGTTATTAGTGGTAAGAATTTTTTGTAGCAATATTTACTTTCCTTTTGATAATGAAGAACATAGAAGATTAGGATTAGTGTTAGCTTACATGTATGTGTCATTTTAATGATGATAAGATTTTGTATATTTTATTATTTAAACCGTTTATGTTTATGTGAGTATAAAATGTTTTTAAGACACGTTGAACGTTTTTGCATATTTAACGGACCTGAATTCGTAACATTTTTTTTGTTGGGCTAGCACGTCGTTTTTTTTATGTTTAAGGGACTTGAATTCGTAACATCTTTTTGTTGGGTTAGTACGTCTGACATTAATGCTTGCCTAAAGCACGTTGTTATATTGTAATATACCATGTAATTTAGCAACATATTGCACATGTAATGTGACAACATGTGACATCAAAATCATAAACCCGAAGTTGCAAGAGGGTGTCGATCCTGCGCATTTAATGCGCATGTGGTTGAGAATCCATCAAATAGAAACATTACAAGCGGATGATCGATAGGTAAGTTATGACATGCACATAAGAAGTCTTCTTACCCATGGTCTAGCGGTTTAATGATATGGTGTTTGTCCACTCACAAAGGTGATGCGGGTTCAAATTTGTAAGTGCAAGTTAGACAATATTTAGGTGTAGAATAATTATTCAAAAGAGAAGTATTTTCTTATAGTAAATAAATATTGGACAATATTAATTATATAGTAGTATAAGAAAGATATGTTTTGATTTCCTTATCTAGAGAAATACATGTAGCTAATTGAGCAGGTCTAGAACCTTGGACATGCATACTGATGGTGTAACATCTGTCCTGTTTTAGGCCTTCTTGGCAAGTTATTTGTGCAACCATACATGCAAACCCACATACACACTACAACAACAAATACATAAGGTACTTTGTGTTACACCATGCCCGAAGAACAAATAGGCAATGTGTATTGCTTTTACGTGAAAAGTTTAAATACAAAAGGCTCTTAACGTGCGACGGTCCGTGACCACAAATATATCGTGCGTAATTAGGGTTAACCCAACCCATGTGTAATTATGCAAATAACGTGCGTAATTAGGGCTTAACCCAACCTATGCATAATTATACAAATAAAGTACGTAATTATGTATTATAACGTGCATAATTATGCAATAACGTGCGTAATTATGCAAAGTTAATTACTATTGTGTCACCGCGTTCAATTGAATGCCTATATTAGATCACATGTGTGATTGAGATGCTCGTGTACGCATCACACAATAAGGTAGTCTTGTATGTTAACCGACCTCTGCTTTTATGAAACAAGGTATAATCTTATCCACGTCTAACACGATTTTAGGCTTGCTTGGCACATTGTTTGCACACACATCTCTTGCAAAGACTCGTATACAGATAAATTATCTTAGATACATAGATAAGATATCCTTGTGCCACCTTATGTAATTGTAGTATTGAATTTTAAAACTACCTAATCTTCCCTTGTTTATATATTACTGTTATATGAGATGTATTATTTTTAGTACTATATCATAAAATAAAATTTTGGTTTTATTCAAAAAAAAAAGGCAAATGATGATCAATTTGTATTTGTGCTTCTCTTAATTGATTTCCTTGATATTACAATGACTTATTTGACTAAGTGCATAATAATGTTTTGGCGTTATGAATGATCAAAAAGTCCACATATAGTAACTAAATCAACTCCCTTCATATTTGTCCCAAGAGGCATTGTGGTGACGAAAAGGTAACTCCTCTTTATCGAAGAGATTAAGGGGCTGTTTGTTTACCTTTTAATGAGGCTCTTAATGGTTCAGACATCTTACTGGTTTAGCACTTTGGGTGTTAGGAGTGGTTAAACACTTGAGAGTGGCAAACTAAAAAATCGACCAATCAGAGTGCGCCACGTCAATCAGTGAAAAGTGTTTAAACTTTGATGAAAAGTGTTGGCAATGGTTTAGACTGGTGAAGTGGTAAACTTAAAAAAAAAAGATGTGATTGGTTGAGATTGAAATGGACCCCACCCCACACTACCCTCGCTCTCTCCTTCATCCCTTCCCCGCGTCAGCATGCACCCACCGAATCAAACCTTCATGCGGCAAACTGGTCGGCATTGGTTGCCGATTGATGAAAGATCGGTGCCGGGTAGGTTTGCCGCCCCCACTCCGGACACCCTTAATGGTTCAGACTGTTTGTTTCGTGGGCAGATGTCTGAATGGTTAAGTATTATAAATAGTCTGAATGGTTAAGACCTCTAATCTGAATTAGTCAGACATTTGTCTCTGAAGTGTTAAGCATTATACTGGCCATTAATGGTTCAGACCCTTACTGGTTCAGCACTTAATCATTCAGAAATTGCCAAACAACCCCTAAGGGTTCAAATCCTACAAGGTGCAGGTACGTAATTAGGTTAGTTTGCCATAAAAACATCCCTTTGTATTTATTTAAACCAACTGGGGTAGCTTAGTTGGCCACCGACACCCATATTCCAACACTTGGATCGTTGGGGTCTCGGGTTCGAGACGTGGCAACCCCACCTCTCTCGAACCCCAAGTGTTGGGAGGGTATTTGCCGCCAGGGATCCTTGTCGGGTGGTGAACTGGGAGGGGGGATCCCCTCCGCGGTCAGGGGTACCGTGCACCTACCATTTTTGTTTTTATTTAAGAATGTAAAAAGGTTTTGTTACATACACAAACCATTAGTTCTATTTTGATGGTAAAACAAGACATTATGAGGTAAAAGGGTGAGAATTAGCCTTTCAAACAAAACACAAACTTGTTTATCTTAAATTTTAACCTTTATTATCTTAAATTTACATTTATTTTTCTTTATCAAAAATCTTGAATTAACACTTTTCAGCTTGATATGAGTCTTGAATTAATTTTCTAAACAAAGTTTTAATGAGATTTTACGTACTGTTATATTAATTACAAGATGCATGAAACTGACAAAAAGCGTAGATCAAGAGGGTCACAACCTTTGCAAGGCTAAGGGGCAACATCACGAACGCTTTTTATTTCACAAGTTTACATATTGCAACAGAAGAAAACGCATTACAATTGTGCATCAAATTTGCATATTTTAATACCTACGTTCAAAAGCTTTAGCAGCTTTTTTGTGTGTTGCTTCTAATCCTATTCTACGCATAATAACCACCTATATGCTCCTAAGACCACCCATAGTGGGGTTTTTGTACGTTTTTTCTCCCAAAAAAGATCCATAACACCCATGTCCTGCCCCCTGGGCATTATTTTCCAAAAAATGCCCAAGACGTCCTTTTATCCACGCCTCTTGTTAAATGGTTTGGCCAATCAACGGTAAGCTTCTTTTTGTTTGGCCAATACCTTTTTTTGATTTTTTTTTATTTAATTCGTTACACTTTTTTTAACATAATGACCCACAATGACCACATCAACACTACACTCATTTTAGAAAACCGTCCCATAATTCTATTTTGCTGACTCGGATGACACATGTCACACAATGCCCATGGGTGAGAGTATTATTCTTGTGTAGAGTCTAATAAGCACTATATACGCTCCTTACAAAATTTAAACATTATACATTTAGGATAAGGGACAATTGCATATCTGTCCTTAAAAAACTTCTTAATTATATATTTACCTAATTTAAAATTAAAATTATATATATCTCCTTTATTGACTAATAAAATTGAGAATTTACCCATTATAATTTACGTTATTAAAAATAACTTATATAATGACTATTTTACCCTTATTTTTACTAAACTTTAAAAATTTATATATGTATCTATTTTTACTAGTTTTTGTGGCTTTTTCATTATTTTTATTTTTTTTAATTTTTTATGTTTCGCTAGTTAGTTTTTTTTATATAATGACATGCTTTATTTTTCTTCTTTCAGGTATTTTTAAATATTTGCTTCTTAAATAAAGATATATTGCAAAATTGGTGTGTAAATATTAATGAAAATAGGCAGCAGTGTAATTCTATAACACCCATTTCAAAATTTGGGTCTGATCAGTTTTGGGTGTTTGCGGAGCATTCACATCTTATCCATCATTTTTTACCCTATAATTACATTAAAAAGAACTATTTTTTCTCTCTCCTTTCAATTATGTAATATTTTTATCATTATCTTTTATCTCATTTCCACTCACAACTATTTTCAAAATATATTAAAAAATATAGTGGGTGAAAAGTGTTTTCTCAAATATATAAATGAACAGTAACATTTTCTTTCTACTTCACTCACAATCACATTTTATACCTTTTATAATATGAAAACCTCTTCTCACGAATTTTGATTGGTAGGAGAGTATATCTAGAGGTCCTTTTGATTTTGGGCTAATTTAATATACATTAACATACATTTAGTAATAAAAAAAGAAAAAGGCAAAACAAGTTAATTGGTAAAAATGACAAAAAAAAACATAACAAAAAAAAACTAACTAGCGAAAAAAAAAAAATATAAAAATAACAAAAATTATGAAAATGCCACAAGAACTAGTAAAAATGGATAAATATGTAAAATTTTAAGTTTTAGTAAAAATAAGGGTAACGTATTGATTATATAATTTAATTTTAATAAAATAAATCAAAATGGGTAAATTTGTAATTTCATTAGCTAAGAAAGAGAATATATGTAATTTCACTTTAAGTTGAGTAAATATGCAATTAAGAAGTTTTCAAGTGGAAATATGCAATTGTCGTTTGTCCCTTAGGATAAAGCCTCGTAGACACCTTATCACCAAGATGTCGTTTAGAGACAACAGTTGAAAATATATTAAAAAAAACGATTGATTAAGGAAAAAAAAACACTACAACTAATGCAAAAACTCATATTAACAGGGGTTGGTTCCGATACAAACCATATTTATCCTACAAACCGTAAGAACATATCCTAGCACTTAAAAAAAAGTTAAATTAGCACATACTAAAACAATGCATACATAAAAGTAACACTTTTAAATTATATTAGCACATGAAATTAATCAAGATAATTGATTTTAGCACATATGTGAAATGATATCAGTACTTTTCTTTATCAGCACATTGAAAACAAAAGCAAGATCCAAATAAAGAATTAATTGATTGTTAGCATAATTATAAAGTATTCAAGATAATTGATATTATTTAGGTTATCATTTTACAATTTCTCTATAATTGGTTGGATGTTACATGTCACTTTTTAAATGGTTCTTGCAGTTTGTATACGAAATGTAGTTTGTATTTGATCCTATATACACATCATGTGAAAACATATTGTGAATTATTTTTATTAATAGTCATAGGAAAAAAACAACGACCCTCGTCTGTAAAATTAAATTAAAGGGGGAAAGCGGTGTATGTGTGTATAGAACCTTCGTTTGTGGGTGAGATTTGTTTCATCAATTTTAGGTTTCTTCTTCTTCTACTTCTTTCATTTGATTTTTCTGAAACCAATGGTTTATTTCACTAATGTATTCTTTAACATAAAAAAAGGACACATATATCAAGTTATTCCTTCCCATCATGTCTAAAAAAAACTTTTAAATTTTCTCATCTATACATACACATAAGTTACATAGCATAAAAGAGTTGTCCATATAAACCTGTCGGTTGTATTATGTCTAGGGGAGTCAACTATCTCCAAAACGGGTCCCCTAACATAAACAACTAACTCCTCTTAGCCTGTCAACATGTGAGCCATTATTTATCCTAGAATATACAACCAACCTCCATGTGGTTTAAGCACAAACATAATATCTACCCTTCACACACCCAAATATACTCTTGCCATTCAACATTAGCCTGATTTTTGTTTTGTAGAGGTGTTGGTCAACAAGGTTATGTTTGAAAGTTGTCTCGAACGGCATGCGTGGTTAAAAATCTAAAATCGCTTACATGTTTCTGAAAAAAGTCTTATATATAAGTCAACAAGGTTATGTTTGAAAGTTGTCTCGAACGGCATGCGTGGTTAAAAATCTAAAATCGCTTAAATGTTTCTGAAAAAAGTCTTATATATAAGTCAACAAGGTTATGTTTGAAAGTTGACTTGAACAACATCCGTGGTTAAAATCTAAATGGCTTACACATTTCTGAAAAAAAAAAGTCTTATATATAAATGTTAATAAAGGGTTTTAAGGACGTGTACACCCTAGAGTGTCGTTATCATATGTAAAAAAAAATCTAGAATAGCTTACATGTCTCTGAAAAAAGTCTTATATATATATGTTAATAAAGGATTTTATTGTAAACATTAATCTTGTATGACAAAGTCCAAGGTTATTGGAGTCGAGTTTTATTGTATATGGACTTTATTGGAGTTGAGTTTTGTTGTGTACTCTAAGATTTAGAGTGTTAACATTAATGACATGACATGTTAACTAAGATTGCAAACCATTCATACTTGTGTGTAAAGTGCATTAAATGAGTTATGTGTTAACATGTTAACCCAATGTTAAGAGATTAAATTAATTATTATTTTCTTTTTAAGACAAAAACCACTAAAAGATAGGTTAAAGTGCATTAAATGAGTTATGTGTTAACATGTTAAACCATTTCCTTAGAGTGAGACAAAGTGAAATGAGGAAAAAAAAGTTGATGTGTCACTTAGATGGAGTTAAGATAGGTTAAAGTATACCCAAAGGCCTAATACAATAATACCTTTAATACATATATACACAGGTTTAAGACCGTGGGGTATGGTTGGGCTTGGGTTGGGGCATTAGTTGACACGTGGATGTTGAATATTAACAAACCCAAAGCCAAGTTTTAAGGGGTATGGTGGGGCTTAGGTTGGGCGTGGCTGGGCTGGCGTGGCCAAGCCACATCAACATTTTTTTTAATATATATATATATATATATATTTATATTTATAACTACATAAATTATAAACATACATATTTTTTTTAAACTACATAAACATACATAATAATTATCAAAATAAAAAACAATCATTCTTCGTCGTCTTCGTCGGTTTCGAACCCAAGAATCGTTGAAACATGATCCACCAAATCAGATCGAATGTTGTAATGTATATCCCTTGACTTGATCAAAAATTCATTTGCCGTTTTATCTTGGTCTGTTACGTTACCTGGTTGGGGGTCATCGTCATCATAGTAGGTAACGACCGCTCTACCTTCATCCTCCAAAATCATGTTGTGAAGAATGACACATATGTACACCACGTTTCCAATCTGATCCTTGTCCCATAGTCGACAAGGCATTGCCAATATTCGCCACCTTTTTTTTCAAAACACCGAATGCTCGCTCGACGTCTTTACGTGCAGCCATCTGGACCCTGTTAAACTTTAATCTCTTTGGATCTGTGGTACCGTGTTTTGTGAACGATTTTACAACCCCCCCCCCCCCCCCACTCTGGGTAAATCCCATCAACTAGGTAGTACCCATACACGTACTCAACCCCGTTTACAAATAAAGTTCCTTTGGGTCCTATACCATTTACCCGATCATTGAAAAGGGGCGAGTGGTTTATGATGGTAATATCATTATGTGAACCTGGCATACCGAAGAATGCATGCCATATCCAAAGATCTTGGGACCCAACCGCTTCAAGCATGATGGCTGGCATCCCGTGAAATCCACTCGTGTGAGCGCCTTGCCATTGGGTAGGACAAAGTTCCCAAGCCCATTTCATACAATCTAAACTACCTAGCATCCCGGGTAGCCCATGATAATCTGCGTGATGTTCCAATAATTGTTGCATGTCACTGAACGAGGGCTTTCTCAAATATCTTTTCCTATAAAGTTCTAGAATACACGAACAAAAGTTGTGAAGACTTTCTCTAGCTACACGTGCAGACATTTTTAAATAGTCGTCCATAATGTCTGAACTATTGCCGCACGCTAACTGCCTAAGTGCAGTCGTGACCTTTTGCCACGTACTAAATCCTAATTGCCCGACTACATCGGGTTTTTGTTGGAAATAAACATACTTCTCCTCAAGATCTCTAGATATCCTTAAAAATAAGTTTCTACTCATACGAAAACGACGCCTAAACATTTTTTCATCATACTTAGGTTCCGCTGAGAAGTAATCGCTTACCAACAAATCATTAGCGGTGTGCCGTTCACGAGCGATGTACCTTCTCCTGCGTTTAGGTTGTTGAGTCTCTTCCTCCTCCTCTTCGTCTTCCACGATAGCTTTCACCACCGTCGCGATCGTTTGTAGAAATATTTCCGCACCATCATCAGACGATGATGACGATTCAGTATAACTTGAAGAACTCATGGCAAGATTGTGTTTTATGTGTTTGATATTGTGTGAGAAAAATGATAAATATGGTAAGGTATTTATAAAGGAATTTTTTTTTAAGTAGCCCCCAACGGCTAGTTTGGTTTGGCCATTCACAGCCCGCCATGTCAGCTTGCTAGACCCGCCCCACGCCCGGCTTGAAACCCAAGCCCCAAGGGCCACGCCCCAACCCAAGCCCACCCGGGATGGTGGCTTTGGCGTTTTCCCCCAACCCACGCCCAAACCCCCGCCCATACCCCATAGTCTAAAGCAATCATTCAAGTCGAAATGGTAGTGGTAGCTATAAGTTCGTAGGGTTCTATTTAAGATTATGTTTAAAATCAGGATGTTGGATAAATTTCTTTAATTAATCTTAGAGTTAATTACATAGTTAGTCCCTGTGGTTTGCACAAAATAACAAGCTTAGGTACTAATAGTTTCTGATAACATTCTAGGGTATTAACTTTTCATTTTGTAACGTTTGAGAGTATTAAGCTTATTTGTAGGCTTAAAATCACATTTTGTTAGTACCTAAGTATGTTATTTTGTGCAAACCACAGGGACTACCTATGTTATTACCTTAGAAGTTAATACCTCCAAACGTTACAAAATGAAAAGTTAATACCCTAGAAGGTGATTTTAAACTATTAGTACCCAAGTTTGTTATTTTGTGCAAACCACAGGGACTAACTATGTAATTAACTCTTAATCTTATATAATCAATTTTCAACTTTAAGTTGATGTAATCTTTTTCTTACAAACTATTTATACCAATGTAGAGAAAAATAGAGCAATGGTAAATTGTGTTTATAAGCTTACTAGGTTATAACCCCGTGTATTACACGGGTTTTAGTAAATAAATTTATATACTAAACAATAAAACATTATATCTTTAAAAACTTCTTTTATTGCACGGGTTGAATAAATATAATTTAATATATTAAATAATAAAAAGTTATATATATAAGAAACCATATTGTACGGGTTTAATTAATGTAATTTTATATACCAAATAAAAAAACTATATCTTTAAAACCATATGTATTACACGAGTTAAATAAATGTAATATTGTTTACCAAATAATAAAGTAATACATCTTTAAAAAATAATACAAAAGTTAGTAAATGTAATTTTGTATAGTGAAAATAAAATATTTAATATATTAATACAAAGTTTGGTTTCGTGATAAATAATTTGTTTTATTTAAAATGTTTTAAATTAACAATTTAAAATTTCGGATAATATTTTATTAGAAAAATAGAAGAATGGTATTCGAAATTTAAAGTAGGATAAAATTTAATATTAGCTCATTATTTATTTATTTATTTAATATAAGATAAGTTTGGGAGTGAGGCGAAAAAATAATAAAATAAATACCTACAATGAACGACATGTGCCACACATTAATGTTTTATTATATTGTATAGTATAGTATAGATAAAATTTAGATTGATATAAATAGATTATTTTGTTGTAGCAAAATTTGTTAACGAAGTCTCAAAAAAATTAACCCATTATTTAAAACTCCGTAAGTGTATAAATGATAAATAATATTAGTTAGAGTAAATTACGATTTTGGCCTGTGGTTATATCACTTTTACTCTTTTAGCTCAAAAAAGATTTTTTTAACAACTGAGCCCCCAACGTCTTTTTTTCTAACCCTTTTGGCCCTTAACACTAACCCCATCCATTAAATGTTAGGGGCCAAAGGGGTTAGAAAAAAAACGTTAGGGGCCAAAAAGATTAGAAAAAAAGACGTTGGGGGCTCCGATGTTAAAAATTCTTTTTGTGCTAAAAGAGTAAAAGTGATATAACCACAGGGGCCAAAATCGTAATTTACTCTATTAGTTAAATAAATAATATTATAAATGAGAAGAAGATTAAACTAAATAATAATTATCCATAAGAAATTAAACTAAATAATGTTTAGTAGGAGCATTATCTATAATTAATTATTAGATAGATTAAACTAAAATAATATTTATCTATAAAACATTGCCTAATATGATTTTTAATTTAAATTTAAAATTTATCAATAAATTATTGATGCCCTCATTGAATGACATGTGTCCCAAATCAGGTTTCTTTTATTATATAGTATAGATATAGATATATTATGACCGAGTTTGTCCCTAGAGGGGGCAACAAGAGTGTTTCACACAATAAAAAAGGGTCTAAATTGTATTAATAGAAACACAAGGGACTTCTCTTGAGTCCCCCAAGAGACACATGAAACGCTCCGTATCACATGTACGAAGTCATTAAATGAATTTACATTTTGATAAATATATTTTTTAGTTCAATTTGACTGCTACTTGCATCTTCTTTTTTTTTTTTTTTTTTTTTTTACGGCCAACAAACCCTTTAAAAGGGCTACGGATGAATCAAGCATTGGAACAGGTGGATTCCTCCGAAAGTAAACTATTTTACGTGGAGAGCAATGTTAGAAAGGATACCGGTTAAAAAGGAACTCATCAAGAGAAGGATACCGATTAACAATCAATTATGTTCAAGATGTGAGGCTGACGAAGAAACTGTAGATCATGTCATCTGTGGATGCAGCAAGTCAAAAACTATTTGGAATGCAATTCTTGTCTGGCTGAAATTATCATCATCTACCGAGTTCCGAGGAGTAAAAGATGCTTTAGCATATGTTGACGGCTTATCAGGATCGAAGGAATGGAAGAAGGTAATCAACGCGGTATTTCAAATAACCATGTGGAACGTGTGGAAGGCTCGGAACGAAAAAGAATTTGAAGGGAACATCAGGTCCGGGATCAACATAGCGGAGACAATAATGACAGATAGTTTCGTTTGGCTGAAAAGTAGATCAAAATTTCACGACTTAGTCTGGGAGAGATGGGTGGATTTTAACATTCGAGATATAGTGAAATAATGTAGTAAAAGGTGGAGTCGTTGTTGTGTTTTGTTTTGTGCGTTTTTATTTTGTATTTTGTACTTTGGGTTTTTACAGCATATGCTGGCCCTGTTCTATTAATCATAGAATCTTACCGTTCAAAAAAAAATGAAATTCACAATATCGGGATACACTCGTCTTCGAACTGGGCAAAACCCTCACCTAGGGCAGAAGCCCATGAACACTGGTCCAAAGGCACGATAGTGCGGTGAGGTAAAACTCATTCAGTTGAAGGATCGAACTAGCGATCGCCGCCTACTCGCCTAGTCTCTCATCATCACCAGGTGCCGCTGAAAGCTAACGGGGAGAAGCAGAAATTGAACTTGAGTCTCATGAAAACCCAAGTCTCTCTCTTACCACTCCACCACAAGCTTATTGCCAGACTACTACTTGCATCTAGTCTCCACTTTTGAGTTTTCCAGCTTAACCGTTAAAAAAAAAAGATATTTTCCAGCTTTTTTCTAATATCAGACTCATATTTCAACGCTTAAATAAATCAAACATATACATCTAAAAATATGTAACTTAAGCAAAAACTATATATCTACTTGAACTCTTGAAGTATCTAAAAATATGTGACTTAGGCAAAACTATATATGTACAAAACTATATTATAAAAATTGCACCATAAAAACGAATGTTTTTTATCTTCAAAACGAGTATTCTATTGCTATACTTTTGATTTTTTTTCTCGAAAACCCAGATACATAAAATGCAATTTGACAAAAAACACATTTTTTCATTCTTTTGTAAACGCAATGGAAAATATAAACACACAAAAAATGTATTTTTTCATTCTTTTGTAAAACGCAATGGATAAAAAAGCACATAAAAATGTGTTTTTTTTATTTTTTTGTAAAACGCAATAGACAAAAAAATATTGTTTTTTCATTATTTGGTAAAACGCAATGTACAAAAAACACAAAAAAAATATTGTTTTTTCATTATATGTGATACATAATACAACTGATCAAATTAAAAATTATTAGATTACTTAGATGATATTTTACTTCTTCAATTTTGGAATTAGTCACACAAATAATTGTGGGTTTTTCACGAGTCAAACCCACATGCCCACCATGTGATTTTTCAAAAGCTGGTTTTCACTTCATGTTCTTTTTCATTAACTACTACTTAAAATTCAATTTCACATTATTAAATAATCAAATCTGTATTATTACCGTTATCCAATTTGTATTAAAAATATATTCTAGTATATTTTATTTCGGGAATGTCCTTAAAATTTACAACTGTATGTTTGGCAAAAATAGCTGGTGGCTGGTAGCTGGAAGCTGGTAGCTGGTGGCTGGAAGCTGGTAGCTAGTAGCTGTAGCTTTTTAGATATATTTGGTGTTTGGTAGAGTAGCTGGAGCTTTTAATAAAATGTATAAAATGACCAAAATGGACATAACTAAATATTTAGAAAGTTGGTGCATTAAAAAGTTTCTTATTTTTAGAGATTAAAATAGTCATTTTTTCCTTAAAAGCTTGTAGCTCCTTCTAAACGCTATTAGTAGTAGCGTTCAACCAAAAGCTTCAAGCTCCTAACCTAAAAGCTTAAAGCTCCTTCAACCAAACAAGACTTTTTATTGAGCAGGAGCTTTTTCTTAAAAGCTTAAAGCTAGAAGCTTCTAAAAGCTCCTAAAAGCTCCATGCCAAACATAATATTGACTGAAGATTTGAATTAATTACGTTTCCTTTAATCAAAAAACTTTATTGCATTGATTGATTAAATGAATTTTAAATGTTTTCTATTATGTTTTTTTTTTCGAAACGTATACTTCATTCACCAAACAGCCGACCCAAGCCGGGCCGACAAAAACCAACAAAAAACTACATACTTACAAAAGAACTCCAATCCCTCCACTCTATCCCTTTGAATTTCGACCTACTATTAAACCACAAAAAGTCCAACGCCTTAACTTCGCTCATGATACTATCTATCTTTACAAGGGAATTAGAAAATTTAAATTTGTTCATGGCCCTCCAAATGCTCCAGCAAGCTAGCATGATGATACCTTGCACCGCAACCTTCTTCCTTTCCGAGACCCTAAGATTTTCGTGGATGCACAGGAGATCCTTGATCGAGAAAGCGAAAATATCGGGGATTTTACACCACGAACTAACCCCGTTCCAGACAATCGCAGCCACCCTACACGAGATGAAAACGTGCTCCGTTGTTTCTTCTTCCGAACCGCATAAAGGACAAGAAACATCTTCAACTGCAATGTTTCTCTTCCTCAAAGCATCTCCAGTCGGGAGCCTATTTAGGATCTCCTGTGCAAAGACAAATTTGGAGCACTAGAGTATTATCGTGCAAAGATTTCACTATTTCATAAGACATTCGAACATGGTTAAATTTTTAATAAACATAGACTCGTCATCTCGTTATCGTCCTTCCTTCATAGTATATTTGTTTTCTATCTCCTTTTCTTTTACTTAAAGCATTGCCACATTTTTCTTTATTTACAATTTGTTTCCTACACGAAACAAATTCCTAAACATTTCCTTTGTGAAATAATTATCAAATTTGCTATAATGTGCATAAGAAAACCAAACTTGACCATCATATTATGGCTAAAAATTAAAACCCATTGCTTGTAAAGGGGGATTATACTTTTTGACAAATTTAAAACAACCTTAAGATACAAAATCATGAAAATTCTTAATTCTTGATCATTTACATAGCACGAGTCCCTTGCATCCAAATTCAGCAAAGACTGCCACCTTTGCTAGAGATGATGGGTATGTTTGGCAAAAGTAGCTGGTGGCTGGTAGCTGTAAGCTGGTAGCTGGTGGCTGGAAGCTGATAGCTGTAGCTGTAGCTTTTTAGATATATTTGGTGTTTGGTAGAGTAGCTGGAGCTTTTAATAAAATGTATAAAATGACCAAAATGGACATAACTAAAAATTTAGAAAGTTGGTGCATTAAATAGTTCCTTATCTTTAGAGGTTAAAATAATCATTTTTTCCCAAAAAGCTTGTAGCTCCTTCTAAACGCTACTAGTAGTAGCGTTCAACCAAAAGCTTCAAGCTCCTAACCTAAAAGCTTAAAGCTCCTTCAACCAAACAAGACTTTTTATTGAGTATGAGCTTTTTCTTAAAAGCTTAAAGCTAGAAGCTCCAAAAAGCTCTATGCCAAACATACCCGATAACTCAACAATTTACCTCAAAATACAGGTTTACAATGTAATCAACCTGTGCATAGCAATTAATATTGTCTGTTTTGCTCACAAAAAAGTTCATAGATTTGCTTTTTGTTATCGGGTGAAAACTTTTTAGAAGACACCACTCAACGATATGTTGTTTCCACCAAAGTACGCTTAACTGTGCAATTCTTCTTTCATCCACAACCAATAGGTCTAAAATGCGTTGGTGGTATTTCAACTAGACATTTCTTGTGAACCCAACTTCTCCCATGTGAAGAGAACCATATTGATATGATTTTGGCTAAGTAAGCACATATTTCTAGTCGTTAAGCCTCGTGATTAACCCATGAACTTCTTTTCTGCTTCCGTAAAAGTTTCTTATAATTACTAGGTTGCGTTTGGTAGAGATTAAGAAGAGTGATAAGCAAGGTATCGATGATTGACTTGTTTGATTAGAGGGGTGGGGGTGCTTCGCTTTCCATCATTCACCACAACCAATCATGTCCCGCCACATTATCGAACTTGGTTCCAGATTTTAGTGAGGTGTCCATCACTCATCACATGTGAAGGAGAAGGAAGCAGGGAGTGTTTGGGAAGAAATCTTCAACGTGTTGTCACCACCACGCGTTATCACCACCACGCGTGGTCACCTTCAGTGACGGCGGTGTTCCACGCACCATAACGTAGCGCCCCGCCTGCCCTAAATATTCCCACCAATATATGCCCCATACCTATGCCTAAGAGGGGAAGTGGTATCCAGCATGCAACCATCACAGTTTCCTCTAAGGGCCCCCTTATATATCTTGAACAACTTGTAATTTATTGTTAATTTGTTTGTATCTTGAAAGGAATGAATGGTCATAAGATACATGGGATGTCTCCATCTTATTATATGCTTTCCATATATATAGTGGATAGAAGAATAACGATACAAACAATTACAAAATCACAAAAATAATATTATTTTGGTTAAATTTTCAAATGTATATCCAAAACTTGTTAGTCAAGAACTCATTGGCTAAGCATGGAGACTGACAAGAACAATCCAATAAACTGGCGAATTAACCATGATTTTTTTAACAACATTTCGGCTAGGGCTATACATGGCCATATATCGGTTGAAGGGGGATTCAAACCATAGCACTCTAGGACAGAAACCTACTAAGTAGTAAACCATCCCACCTCCGTTACCACTGGGGCAACATCATTGGATGAATTAACCATTCAGAAAAAAATAATCATCTGATGAACTAATATTTCGTGTAAATATTATATTTGTAACAATTAAACAAACTAAATGAATTAATTTAGGGCTGTAAACGAACCGAACGTTCAGCGAACAGTTCGTGAACCGTTCGGCGGGAAGTTCGTTTATGTTCGTTCGTTTAATAAACGAACGAACATGAACAAGAAATTCCGTTCGATTAGTTAAATGAACGAACATGAACAAATGTCTCGTTCGTTCAATTGTGTTCGTGAACGTTCGGTAAGGTGTTCGTGAACAGTCGTTCATTTGCGTTCGTTTATGTTCGTATGTTCGTGTTTTAATTAAAGATTTTTATACTTTCATATATTTTATCTATACTTTTTATACTATTAAACTTTTATTTATATCATTACCCTAACAATTAAACTAGGAAACCTTCTTTCACCTTGTTTATGCACCATGGGGAAGGATCCACTAAAAAGTGAATTTTGCCTAAGTAGCCTAAGAAGGATTGTGATGATGACATGCGGCACTCCTAATAAGTAGGAATGAAGGGTATTTTGGTCCTTATAAATAGGAGTGAAAATGACATGTGGCACCCCTTTTGTTTTTTAAAAATACAACAAATAAATCTAGTACAAAAAAATATAGCACAAAAAATGTAGTACAAAAAAAAATATAGCACAAAAAAATCTTGTACAAAAAAATATAGCACGAAAAAATTCAGCAAAAAAATGTAGTACAAAAAAATTCAGCACAAAAAATTGAGAAAAAAAAATTTAAGATAAAAAAATCCAGCACAAAAAATTTAGCACAAAAATATAGTACAAAAATTTAGCACAAAAATATAGTACAAAAATCCAGCACAAAAAAATATTATACAACATAGAAATAAAACACATTTTAGTGGGTTTTTTTAGTTTTCATATTTTCTATAGCAATATGGTACTCAAATTAAAGATAAAAAGACGCTCGATTTTATGGTGAAAATTTTATAAAAAAATTAATGTCGTATAAAAAAGTTATGAACGTTTAAAAAATGGGGGTGGAATATGCATGTGACTTGCATGTAGAGAGAGAAAGTCCATAAATAGGATTTTCCCAAGATACCCTTGCACTCATCCTTTCTCCTACACTTTCATCTTAACCATTGATTTGAAAAATGAATGGTTAAGATTACTTCTTATCCTACTTAGGCAAAATCAACTTTTTATTTGATCTTACCCCTATGCACCATTTGCCTTTCTTTTCTCATTATTTACATCGACGAATATGATCTATCTCTGTTCCACAATAAGGGATTCAAGTTCTAGTGCTACTCTTTGGGCCATCCACCTTTATCCTTCATCGCGTTCGCCAAATTTATTTGTGTTCGCTTGTGTTCGTGAACCGTTCGTGAACACACTCATTTCTTTAATGAACGAACACGAACATAAAATCTCGTTCGGTATGTGTTCATGAACCGTTCGTGAACACATTTATTTGCTTAACGAACAAACACGAACAAGGCCTCGTTCGTGTTCGTTCGGTTCGTTTACAGCCCTATGAATTATGAATTATGATATCGTGTAAAGATGTCAACATAAGATTTTTCTGAAATGTTGCAGATTCTAACTAGGTAAGGTTTTGAACACAATAAGCAAACACAGAAATTTTATAGTGGAATTGTAATACACTATTTGTGCTAATCATACAATATTTCTATTAATCAAACAAATTAATTATAATGAGCCAAAAACATGAAGTCAATATAATCAAAGGATGTCAAATTGTCAATATACAACTGTAAAGCGTTAGAAGAGTTTCAACTGTTTTAAATCACTCACTGGGAACGTATTAAAACAATGAAGGAATTTTAATAAAGATGATTCAGTATGATCTAACACGTCGGTTTAACATTATCATACATTTTGTTTTAACAATATATATTTTGAAATTAACATGTTTATAACAAAAGAGAAATAGAGAACATATATGCCATACATATTTCAGCTAAGGTTTCGCAAAGTAGTAGGAAACAAGAAATTTCATTAGTTTATGCGATAATAAAGTGTTTTCAGGATGCATAATCAAACATTAAAATTGTACGTGTTCTTTAAGAACAGATGGGAAAAGTCTCATATCTTACAATTGTTTCTGTCCATAACAATCGACCCTCCTTAAGGGCCAACGTCCTCGTTGGTCACGGCTAACTCTTTCCAGGCCACCACTCCGAGCCTCGTTGTTGTCGGCCACGTTGGTCACGACTGGCTCTCTCCAGATCATCACTCTGAGTCTAGCCCTGATACCAATGTTACATACCAAACAAGAGAACTCAACCCAAAAGACTAGTCGGGTAGGTGAGAGAGCTCATTTGATATACAAACCCCACATTTATTGCTTATACAACCGATGTGGAACAAGTCTCACACCTTGTAATCGTTTCATTCCATAACATATACCCCTGCCGTAAACATGCCTTTGGATTTCCATCAAATAAATTGAATCCTGTCAAAATTTAAAAAAAATGCTATCTAAACATATAAAACACTATTTACATTAAACTTTCATATAATTTATTATTTATACTCTGTATACTTTTGATACGCTATTACATAGTAAACCCTATAGCAATGTCACATGTGTTGTTTTTAATATGAGTAAACTTCCGTTTTGCTCCCTGTGGTTTGGTCAGTTTAACGGTTTTGCCCCAAACCTTTCAAAATAGCCATTTTGCTCCCTGATCTATGACGTCATTCATGATTTTACTCCCCGGCCCTTAACCTCATCCATTTATGCAGTTAACCCATGTCATGTGCAAATCACCTGAGGGGCATTTATGTCTTTTCCCAACCCTGCCTTTAAAATATTATATATTATACCCTGACTCTCTCTCTCTCTCTCCCCTAGCATCCCTGTCACTGAACCACCGCCACAACCCCACCACCACTCCTTCTTCAACCCATAAACCAACAACCATGACCGTCGGCCACCCACCATCATCTTTATCTGCAACCTTGGACCTCATAACTTCTCTCATCCCAATATTTGCCATTCAAACATATATTAAAAACAACAAAACAAAAGAGACCAGCTCAACAAAATCAATTCAAATCTGGCAGGTTAATGATATTCAACAATTACAAACAAAACAAACTCAAATCAGCTCAACAAAATCAATTGCAACCAAATACCACCAAAATCATAACATCCAAAACCTTAAACACCCAGAAAATCAAACCCACATAACATAACATTGATCCAACAAAATTCAACAAGAAAAACTTTATGATCTTTACACCCTTAATATACACAAAACCAGAACAAGAATGACCTCTAACTCACCACCAGATCCGCCAGATCCGCCGCCACTTCCGATGAAGACGTGGTTTCACCGTCTCCACAAGATCCGCCGCCACTTCCGATGAAGACGTGGTTTCACCGTCTCCACTAGATCCGCCGCCACTACCGTCTCCACCAGATCTCACTGTTGAAAACCCTAACCCCTAATCATCGTCATCAACCATCTTCATCGGAACCCACAACCATCTTCACCGGCAGTAAGATTGTTACCACTACAGTCCTCGATCTATCACTGAAGGTATTTGATGAATTGTCTCTGAAAGTTTGTTATGCAAGACAAGTGTTTAACTGATCTATGATGTCAAATAAATGTTCTTGAATGTAGATTGATTATGGGTTTAACTGACTTTTTGTGTGATTTGGTTGTTCTGTAGTTTTTCACGGAAAGGTATTTGATGAATTGTCAAATAAATGTTCTTGAATGCACTGAAGGTTCTTGAATGTAGAGATAAGAAAGAGACAGGAAGAGAGAGAGAGTAATTAGAGAGAGAGATGTGTATTTTGTCTTATATATGTATAATAATAATATAATAAAATATATTTTTAGGTTGGATGGGAAATACTAAAATGCCCCTTATTTTATACTTGAAATTACTAAATTACCCTTTCAGTTAACATGCAATATGGATGGAGTTAGAGGCAGGGAGTGAAATCATGAATGACGTCATAGATCAGGGAGTAAACTGGCTATTTTGAAAGGTTTGGGGCAAAACCGTTAAAGTGAGCAAACCACAGGGAGCAAAACGGAAGTTTACTCTTTTAATAATATTAGAGTGAGATGAAATATGATATAACATCTATGCTATTTAATTAAATACTAATATTTATTTATATTATAATAAACAAATAATGTTAATAAGGCTTACACACTAAAGAAACATTAGATGTTGTATAAGCTTATGTTTTGTTATTTAATGAATTATTCCATTTCAACTTAAATATTAGTGAAAGGGTAAGCATTTTAAATAAAATATTATTAATTAGGTGTTTCGTTTATTTTTACACATTAATGAAAAGGCATTTGGAATAGGGATGAGCACGGTATCGGTCCGGTACCGAACCGGTACCGGTACCGAAAAACGGGGAAAAGTGTTCGGTACCGGTACCACTTACCGGTGTTTTACCCGTAAATACCGGTACGAACCTGTACCGGTACCGAAGAACGGAGAAAATAGGAACCGGTACCGGTACCGAATATACCCGGTACGGTACCGGTACCCGGTACCAAATGCTCATCCCTAATATTTTGGAAACATATTAACCCACATGTCACAAACTCCACCCCCAACCTTTGCCAACACTTGTATTCAACATTAATATTTTGTTTTTCTTAACCAAAAGTCATTACTATATACGTCACCCATTTTTTTATTTTGTCAAGATTTACCCTTGCATGAATGTCAAAAGCCAAAAATAATTGTGTAATATGAAAAAGTTGTTAAAAGTAATTAAAATTGATGGTAAATTTATATAATCTTAAAAGGAAATGTCGGTGCACCATTCTTTTGACAATAATGCCCTTTGTCACTCTACTCTCTTTTATGTCTGTGTGAAGATGTCGATACATAAAAACCCTAAACCGACGATTCACCGGCATCTTCATCTTCCAAACCTCACCGCCGTTCCCGAAGCGTCAGCAGATTCTCACGGCCGATTCAACCGGAAATCGAATCAGCCGTTCTTCCTACTCCAACACGCAACTTCAGAGGCTCCGATTTTCCGGAAATTAGCCTCGATTGGTTCTCTTCTCATGAAACCCTAATTCTACCCCCAATCAGATCTCTTCAATCTGTATTTGCAAATCGCTACAAGACCTATCCCCCTTTATTCTAATCTCTCTCTTCGTCTGCCTACGTTTTCTGCAATCGATTCACCGAATTGTTTCGTGTATATTGTCGTTCAGGTAAGCAGCTTTCGTATATTGATCTATTTTTTGCATACAGAATCCTAAACGATGAAGATAATACGTATCGATTGTGATGGGATGTTTTTGTTTATAGGGGTATGATGTTTTTCTCAACTGGCTTCATCTTATTTTTTCTTGATTTTTTTAACATTATATAGGATAAAGATCTTTCTTGATGTTAGCTATTTAAAGAAGTGTGGTCCAAAAGATGTCGAAAGGTTACAACAAGATGACCTGCTTGCATTATTATATATTTATTTTAACTTTAATAAAGTTGTGTTGTACCTTATTTAAATGCTTATTAGGTTTCCGTATGATGTTTAATGATAGATTTTATACATATTTGTTACAGTAAAGATGTTGAAAGGTTAAAACAAGATGACCTGGGTTGGGTTGACATGTAAACCCATTTGTCCAATTTCTACCTTTTTTTTTATAAATAATTAATGCGATGCATATGATTAGAAAAAAAATGACCCGTATAGAAGTGAGAGGGGTTGAGGGATTTGGAATTCTAGACGGATGGTGAGGTGTCCGGAATTCAGTTTGATCTGAATTTAGAGCGGGTGAACATACTTATGGACATGAATTGAACTTCACACCTCACTCAATATTGATTACCTAAATCATGTTTTCATGGCTGTACATATAAAGATAATTCGTTTTAAATGAAATTAAATCCTGATAATAAGTATGATATCATGCTTTTCATTTTCATATTTGTTCACATGAACTTGCAGATGGCAGAAGTAGCAAAGGACTTAACCGCCGGAACGATAGGTTGTACAGTTTGTTCATATGAACTTGCAGATTGCAGAAGTAGCAAAGGATTTAACCGCCGGAACAATAGGCTATACGGTTTGTTCATATCAACTTACAGATGGCAGATCATGGTGAATATTTACACAGAGATGTTTGTTCAGTGGCTAAGGCTGCTGAGTGTCCGCGCTAATGATATTGCAAATATTGAAATCTTAAAGGTATTTTTACGTTTAGTTTCTTAGCATCATTACATTCTTACTTGACTTTATTATAATAATTATTGTTATTAAATCAGGTAACTGATCGGGTGGACCAAGATAACCTGATTGCACTTGGAGTTGATAAGCCATTAGCTCAAGTTTGTTCAGAAAATGGCGTGCACCTATTTAAAACCAAGGTTCATGTAAGGATAGCTGTTGGACCGTTCTACGACCTTTAAATGTCAGTTAAGGCAGTTCATCTTTGATTATGAAGGCGGAATCAACATAAACAAAGTCATAACATCTATTATCCTTTTAATCCTTCTTTTCTGATTGATATTAGTGCTTTTACAACATATTCTAATACAAAACCGGCAGCACTTCGTTTCTCATACAATGACCATCACCACCAAATGAACTACACAACAACCTATATATACTATGATGATTTCGCTTGAATCAGTTTCAAGCTAAATCATGATTTGGCTTGAACCTGTTCAAGCTAAATCTCTGATGTTGATTTCGCTTGAACCAGTTCAAGCTAAATCTGATTTAGCTTGAATCACACAAGAATACTTTCAAGCGAAATTCACAAGATAAACATCTAAAAACCCTAATTAAGACCCTGTTGTGTGTACATTCAAACAATCTAGACACAAGACTTGATGTAGACGTAATCAGCAGACATTTAGTGCACCAACAGACTCCCCCTTGGATGTTGATGAAGTCTTTGGCTTCAAGTCTTTGTCTTTATCATTCTTCAAACATTGTAAAAACTTTCCTCAATCTTTATCTTCAATCTTTAAACTTTAAACTTCAATCTTCCCTTTGATCGTTGATCCAGACTCCCCCTTTCACAGACTCCCCCTCTCGATATGCTAGAATCTGAGATCTCTGGTTCAAACTTTGACAATTAGCTTCCGTTGGGAATAATGAAGTCCAAACCTGTTACTCAACCAACAAACATTACAATTCTATCTTTTCAACTGTAAAACACAAACTCAATCAGTTTTAACAATCCACTCAAGTATTCAGGTCCAAGTTAATGACCCTGATCACTTGATTAATCTACCAAGTCCAAATTAATGACCGTGGTTGATCTTTTGACGAATCAATACTGATTTTAAAAACAACAAGTTCAAACATTTTCTGAAAATAACAAGTATCAAATTAATGAACTTGGTTTTGACTTTTCAAACAATTCAAACTTCTTCAAAGTAAGCTCTCCTCATTCTTCAGTTCAGAATCTCCTGCATCTGCTTCAATCATCTGAGAATCCAACAATCAACTCTCCACTTTGGTTTGTCGAAAAATAAAGCAGAAATAAAATCTTTTTGGATTTTATCAAAGTGATCTAAACTAAGAAATGAAATACAGAAAACTTAAATTGCAGAAAGTAAACTATTTACAAACATATTTTTGGCGAGCGTGTCAAGGAATCATATCAGCTTTTCAGACAACTTACACGTACCATTAAGCTTCATTTCATACTTAGACTTAAACAATTCACCTCGATTGTCGATATACTGATCCATCTTAAATTCTCACACAAATTTCAATTTACTCAGGATACGATTTAGATGAATTATGAACTTAGCTCATTCATGTGTCCCACCTCTTGAATATACTCCCGTATCCAGAATCCCAATAATCAGTCTTACAGGTGAGTATACTACAATGATATCTGTATATAAATTAGGTATGCGAGGGCCGAGGGATCTCAGGCCGATACTTCCGTATACGCAGAGAGATATCAGCTTCGACTTTAAGGTGTGTCCCCTTTAGAGGATCTTTTTGCTTACAACAGCAGCGACTATCAATTTTATTGTTTCGGCATGCTGAGGGTTTAATGCTGTGTTTCAAGCATTGCAGCAAGTATTATCCAGGGACTAGGTCAGAACCACCGTTCAGCAGAAGTCCCGGAATAATACCCCAGACATCATTGAGTATAAAGACCTAGTATGTCAGATTAAGAGACCTTTCAAACAAGATTTCAGGGGTTACCTATATATCCAAGTAGTGTTCCCCACGAAATTTACCAGTTTGAATTTAGGTTTATATCCCGAATAAATCTACTAAATGTACGAAAACCTATCGACACATCATCAGCGAGACTGTTTAACTCATTTATACTTTACAAATCTTTAGCATACTGTAATCGTCTAGCTGACGTACTATCATTTTCCCTATATACACAAGCTCTTTTTCAAATTTTATCATGTTTTTGTATTTTTGCATTTTTTACTGTTTTTGTATTTTCTGAAAATAAACTATATACAAATCTATCTACTCCCCCTAAATACCAAAACAAGTAAAAAATCGACAAACCATTGCAGATTGTTTCTCGTCTTCATCCGCAACAGTACTCTCATCAACGCCCACAATTCCATCCGACACCGAAAGAAGCTTCATACCATTCAGTTTTAACAAATATTTAAACCGATTTTTATCAAAAGCTTTGGTATGTAAATCAGCTTTCTGTTCGTCAATGTGGATTTTCTCAATTCGTATCAACTTTTTCTCAAAACAATCACGAATAAAGTGATGACGAATTTCTATGTGTTTAGTTTTAGCGTGATGTACTGGATTCTTTGTTATATTTATAGCGGCCTCATTATCAACAAAAAGAGGTGTGTTAAGAAACTGCAAACCGTAGTCGCGCATCTGTTGCTGTATCCACAAGATCTGAGAGCAGCAACTGCTAGCAGAAACATACTATGCTTCACATGTAGATAACGCCACAGACGTTTGTTTCTTACACTGCCAGGTAACCAATCTAGGACCAAAGAACTGGCATCCTGCAGTTGTTGATTTTGAATTGACTTTGCAGCATCCGAAATCCGAATCGGAATACCCTTCGAGCGTAAAATCGCCTTTCCTAGGATACCACAACCCCAATGAAGGAGTTCCTTTCAGGTAGCGCAATATCCTCTTCACAATGATCATATGCGATGCTCTCGGGTTAGACTGAAATCTTGCTGCGAGGCACGTTGGGTACATTATATCAGGACGTGAAGCAATTAGGTACATTAAAGAACCTATCATGGAACGGTAAAACGTTTCATCAGCCCTGTCTCCGGTGAGATCTGGGTGAATCCCATGATTTGTTGCAAGTGGGGTAGCAGCTGGAGTAGAACTTGACATCTCAAATTTCTCTAGAATATCATGAACATACTTTGACTGATGAATGAAAATTCCCTCAGGAAGTTGTTCAACTTGTAAACCCAGAAAGAATTTCATCTCCCCCATTGATGACATTTCAAACTTTTGCTTCATCACTGATTCAAAATCTTTGCATAGATTTTCATTTGTTGACCCAAAGATTATATCGTCCACATAAATCTGAACTATCAGAAGATGACCATCGACTTCTTTAGAGAAGAGAGTGGCATCCACTTTTCCACGAATGAACTTGTTGGCTAGTAGGTGTTGAGACAAAGTCTCGTACCAAGCTCTCGGGGCCTGGTGTAAACCATACAGCGCTTTGTCCAATAAGTAGACATTGTTTTTGTGGATTGGATCGGTGAAGCCCGGTGGCTGACCGACATAAACCTCCTCTTTAACCTTCCCGTAGAGAAAAGCCGATTTAACATCTAACTGATAAACTTTGAAGTTCTTCCAAGACGCAAATGCTAGGAAAATTCTGATTGCCTCTAGTCGTGCTACAGGAGCATAGACTTCAGTAAAATCAATCCCTTCCTATTGACTAAATCCCTGAACAACGAGTCGAGCTTTATTCCTTACAACAACTCCTCTATCGTCCCTCTTGCACTTGAACACCCACTTAGTGTTAATCTTTCTCTGACCGTCCGGCAAATCAACTAACTTCCACACTCCTAATTTCTCGAATTGACTAAGTTCCTCCTGCATAGCATTGACCCAAGAGTCTTCAGTAAGCGCCTCTTTGTAAGTTCTTGGCTCAACCTGCGAGATAAAACAACTTAATGAGAATTCAGTTTGCAAAGGAGCAACTGTTGTATAAAAACATGTAAGCCCTTTATCAATCTGATTTCGAGTGCGAACGCCTGTCTGCAATTCTCCTATGATCAACTCCTCTGGATGATATGAAAAAGTTCGCGGCATCACTTCGCTTGGAACATCTATATTTCCCTCCAGATTAGTAACATTCTGTTCTGCATCTTGTTAACCAACTTGGTTTGTTTGACTTGAAATCTGAATTTGCTCCCCCTCAGAATCTGAATCACCATGATCAAATACTGGCATGTTTTCAGCTTCTAGATTATCATTCTGAACCGACTGATTATCTTGAGCAACTTCATTCTGTTGGACATCATCATGTTCACCAGCATTACTTGGACCTGCTTCATCGTCATTTGAAGTTTCCCGTGGTCTCCTCGAATACTCAGCTGGGAACCTTAACTGCGACTCATATTCACGCAAAATATCCAACTCATCAAAGAAATCTTCATCATCCTCTGATTCTTCTCTCATGTCAAACGAATCCCAAAGTTTGTCATAATGATAACGCCATGAATCACCAGGATTCTGTGGCGGCATAGTATAACCTTGACATTCCACATTTCCAGCTTCAATAATCCGCTTCTCACTTGGAACGAAGACACGTCGCATCGGATTTGCATAACCAACAAAAATTCCCTCAATGCTCTTCGTACCAAACTTTCCATGAGGCTCTATAACCGTACAGGGTGACCCGAATGGTTCTAGATACTTCAAATTCGGTTTGCGATTATTGATTAGCTCAAAGCATGTTTTGTTGAACTTCTTGACAGTGAGAACCCTGTTGAGCGTATAGCATGCGGCGGAAACAGCTTCAGCCCAAAAATTTATCGGTAACTTTGAATCTGCGAGCATAGTTCTAGCCGTCTCGATTAGCGTCCGGTTTTTGCGTTCTGCGACTCCATTCTGCTGCGGAGTGTACGGAGCACTAAACTCATGCAAAATACCTCTTTCATCACAAAATTCTTCCATCTTACTGTTCTTGAATTCAGTACCATTATCACTTCGAATTCTTTTGATACTCTTTTGGTACAGATTCTCAATCTTCCTGAACAGCCCCATCAAACTGTCAAATGTTTCATCTTTCGTCTTCAAGAAAGAAACCCATGAAAATCTGGAATAATCATCAGTAACGACCAAACAATAGTAATCTCCTGTAATACTTTTGACATTCACCGGACCAAACAAATCCATGTGAAGTCTTTCCAGAGGTCTCGAAACTGAATTAACTTGCTTTGTAGGGTGTGACTTTTTCTTCTGCTTGCCTTTGATGCAGCTAATACACTCTCCTTCCAGATGAAAACCTTTGATATTAACTCCCAATACCAAATCATTATGCACCAAGTGATTCATTTTTCTAAGATGTATATGCCCCATCTTGCGGTGCCACAATCTTGATTCTTTCTCAGTTGCTCTAGACACAAAACAATGTGCTTGACCAGTAGTTGTAGTTGCTACACTCATATCTAACACATATAGATCATTCACTCTAGGTGCCCTCATGATAATCCATTTTTCAGGAACAACAAATCCAGGTTTCAATATCAAACATTCTTTATCAGTGAAGTGAGTAGTATACATATTGTCACAAATCTGCGAGATACTAAGCAGATTGTTCTCCAGCTCAGTGATGTAGTTAACTCTCTCAAACGTTACAATCCCATTGGATAACGTTCCTTCACCAACAATTCGACCACCTTCATGACCTGCAAATCCCACATAACCACCATTGATATTCTTCACATCATACAGCAATGCAGTTTTTCCTGTCATATGTCGAGATGCGCCACTATCCATGATCCATCTTGAAATGGCTCTTGGAAGATCCTGTACATACCACAAATTGATTTTAAAACATTTCAATAAAGATGCCGATTCATGCTTCGCGAACAAGGAAGCTCCGGCAATTCAAATTGCTTAGTTGAACATGGTGTCCACCCAGGCCTCATCAGCCTTAGGTGTAACCTTGACCCTCGCAATTTGAATTTTGAAATTTTCAGCCTTCAAAGGTGGAAAATTTGCATCATAATCAACCGAAATTGATTCTTCAGCCTTTTTCACTTTAGAAGTTGAAATTTTCATTTCAGTTTTTGGTTTCCAAACTTGTTGAGTTAATGCAACCTGTTTATAAAACTTGTCGTTTTTAGTTACCACTTTCTTTACAGGTTCATTTTTTACTTTGATGTTGTCATTTTTCACATTCTTTTTCTCAACAATGATTGGTGCTTTACCCTTCACATCAACTTTCTTCTTTTGAATATTCACATTTTCAGTCTTAGGCTTCACATTGGTACACTTTCGTGCAATGTGACCAACTTGATTACATCTGAAACATGTTCGAGTATCAACAATTCTACTTGTGCCTTCAGACTGATAATGTGAAGCTCTTTTCTCAAAGAACTCTTTATTTGATTTTGAAAAAATTTCATTTTCCTCATCAGAAAGTGAACTTGAACTGTTCACAAACACCTTCTTTTCTGCAAATCTTTTGTTTTGGAAACTCTTCTTCTGATAATTCTTACCACCCCGATAACCACCCGACCAATTGTTTCGATTGTTATTATAAAAACGTGGTGGAACAACAGGCTTTTTGTAATAAGCTTTATCTTTCTCAAAATTCATTTGCCTTTTTGTTTGACACAAACTGTTCACTTCTGACAACTCAACTTCAACTAACTTGAAAACATTTGTCAACTTTTTCACATTAACATTCTCAATTGGAAACTCCGAATACAACTTATCAGATCCAGCCATCTTGTACATCACAAGACCCGGTCCATCACTTAAGTTGTTTTTGGATTTTGATTTCTGAATGTATTTGTCCAAGAAACATTCATCATCTTCAGCTGAATCAGATAACAAAACACTTTCAGCTGTGCTCTTAACAATCTCTGTCTGAACACTATCATCAGATGATGTAGAAAAAGTAACATCAATGTTCTCCGGAAGTTTAACTTCACTCTCTTCCTCAATTTCAACCAACCCAGATTGTTTTTTCGTGTAATTATCAAGAACAGGTGGTGGAACTTGATGAAACCCCACCCCAGTTCCATCACAATACACATCTTCGCCCGCTTTGTCTTTCCCAATGGGTTTGGGAATAATGTGTTGCAAAACAAAGCTTGCGGAGCTGTAACTGTTAAGCTTTAACTGGATTCGCTCGTTTTCGATTACAGCCTCTTGAACTTTAAGTTTTAATTTAGCGATTTCATCCAGTTGTTGGTTGATTGATTCTTCTTTGACTCTAAGCACTGCTTTCAAATGTTCATTTTCTTTAAAAGTTTTACCATTTCGATCATCACAATCTTTCATTGTGCTTTTGAGTTTTTCAAAATTTTCAGAAATCTGACGGTTTTCAAGAATCAACTTTTCATTTTCTTGTTTAATTTTGTCATGATCAATTTTATCAGTTTCAATTTGAGTAGTTAATTCTCTTATCCGTTCAGTTGAAGCTTTAACTGTTTTGTCACGACTAAGAATCTGATTCTCAACGCTTCTGACCTTTGCTGTCAGATCTTTAATTTTCTCACCGTTGAGATACGTGACAGTATTACAAAATTTGCACTCTTTGTTGCAATTTTTGCAATCAGCATTTCCTTCGATCTTTTTACCTGACGCATTTGTTGACGAGTTTGGACTGACCTGGCCTTTTGACTCAGACACGGAGTTAGAATCTACCTCAAGTGCTTTAGCAGCCAGCACTTTGTCAGCCATTTTTCCCAGGTTCTCTGCAGTCAACTCCTGCGTTGTATCGATAACTCCAGTATCAATCTTCTTTGATTTTTCGATCTCTTCTTTCTCTTTCATCTCTTTTTCTTCTTTTTCTTTCTTCGCTTCCTCTTTCATTTTCTCAGTTGGAGTTCCCCACCATTTGTGTTGCCAATACTCATCATCATCTTTCATTTCCTTGATTAAGGCTTCCAGATCGAGAGTTTTGTGATCGATTGCAATATTTCCATACTCATCAAGATAACACTCTCTGTCTGGATCCCATCTTTTTGCTCTCTTTGCTTCCAAATAGATACCAGAAAGTCTAATCATTTTGTTTTCCGAAATCATCTTTCTGTATCTATACTTCTGCTCTTCAGTTCTATCATCTTTCCATGGAATAGGTTCATTTTTCGCCATAAATGCGTAACCAACCGCATCTTCTTCCGGTAGAACCTCTTGACTCCAATCATACCCCTCATCATCATAAATCACCGCAAGAGCTCTAGATTTCTCTCTGTTGTCTTCAACCTGCTTCAATCTAGGCGGCTCGGATTTATTCTGGTGATAAATCGCCTTCTTGTAGTAATCATCTCTGAAAGGATTCTCCGACTCATCAGCATAAGCATTTCGGCATTCTCGTTTGAAATGACCCTTCTGCTTACACTTGAAGCAAGTCACCTTCGATTTATCGAACCCCAGCTTAGTAGATGCACCACCAATTGTCTTTCTTCCGGTAATTTCCATGAATCTTTGTGCACGACGAACAGCACTTTCCATAGCCCAACGAATATCGATCAGTTCCATTTCCTCCGGATCAATCTGATCGTAATCTTCTTTCGTCAGATTTGTGTTGCCTATCTTCCCAGCTACCAACCCTTCATACGATTCCAACACCGATGCTAGGAAGATCATCTGCTGCTTGGTCGATTCCTCATCAAAGTTCTGAGCATTCTTCAAATCTATCGCGATGTTACATTGAAAACGATTCTTTGCATCTGGATGATTTCCAGAGGATGAAGATCCACTGTGATAACCACTGTGACTTCCACTGCTTTGATTGCTTTGACTTTCTTTATTCGCTGTGAACACATTCTCAGCAGAAAAAGCAGTTTTTTGGGAAGTTGCTTTTGGCATCATGCTTTTTGGATAGTATAGATCCAGATTCTGTTGATAAGATGAATGATTAACTTTGTACGTCTTCTTTAATTCCAGTTCATGACTTTCAAGTCTCTCAATCACCAAATCTGGTTTCAACTTCTCAGGAGCAATAGTATTCTTCAACATCAGTGCATAATATCTCCAATCCATCTCGTCTGGTAATGAATCGAACAATTTGTCAACAAGTTCTTCATCAGAAAAATTGATATCATGTCTTGATAATTACAGCTTCAGATGACCAAACCTTTCTATCATTTTACACACTGACTCATTCTTAAGACAACCAAACATATCAAACTCTTTCCTAAGAAGTTTCTTTTTGTTTTTCACTATCTCTGTACTTCCTAAACATTTCTGTTTTAACTTTGCCCAAAGATCTTTAGCATTTGAATAATCTATCAATGAAATGATATCCTCCCGAACAGACTGAAATAACAATGCCACACACTTTTGTTCGGCTACGAATGATTCAATCTCATCAGTAGCTGTTAAGACTTCACCATTCTTGTTTCCGTGTTCATAACCGTTCTTCAGACTTTTCCAACTTGGAAATGCAAATGCCATCATCCAATCCTCAAACTTTCTTGACCACCGACTATACTCCTCAATAGCCATTAGCTTTGGAGGTTTATTGAACGTTCCGAAAGCACTTTCCGATTCCCAAGCTTCCTTTTTCTTCTCTTTTGGCGGGTTATCATTCACATTGCTTGATGAAGTATCATTGTTTCCGGAATCTCCAGCAAACGCGTACATATCGCTAAACGGGTTCATGAAAAGATCATCCATCGTGAATGTTCCTGCAAAATCAGCAAACACTTAGAAATTTTTTAGGTTTTTGAAAAATCAGCAAGTTCAAGCGAAACTGAATAGTTTGAAGCGAAATCAAAACTTTAAACTATTCAAGCGAAATCTCAACAATAAACTCAAGCGAAATCTGATCCAAGTATTTCAAGCGAAAACCAGCAATCCAATTTCGCTTCAAACAGTTTCAAGCGAAATCTAAGACTAGTTCAGATTCAAGCGAAATCCACAGCCAATGTATTTCGCTTCAACTGTTTCCAAGCGAAATCCTTAAATTCAATTCCAACAGATTCAAGCGAAAACTCACAACACAATTTCGCTTCAACTAATTTCAAGTGAAATCCGAAATAACAAGTCTAACAGTTTCAAGCGAAATCCAGATGATCAATTTCGCTTGAACTATTCAAGCGAAATCCTGATTTTCAAGTGAAATCCTATGTTTTTCAAGCGAAATCTTATCTTCAAGTTCGAACACTTTCAAGCGAAATCCTGTTTTAGGTCATTTTTAACACGTTTTAATCTGAATTTTAGTCCGAAACTTTGTAGGCTTTGTTAAAACTCTGTTTTACACGATATACTCGAAAATCAGACCATTTCGACCGTTAGAACTCGTTCAGATCAGAAAAGTATAAAAAGAAATGAGTAGAAAGAAGAGAATCCGCTGCTATGGTATGAACTCCTCGTCCTGAGCTCTGATACCACTTGTTGGACCGTTCTACGACCTTTAAATGTCAGTTAAGGCAGTTCATCTTTGATTATGAAGGCGGAATCAACATAAACAAAGTCATAACAGCTATTATCCTTTTAATCCTTCTTTTCTGATTGATATTAGTGCTTTTACAACATATTCTAATACAAAACCGGCAGCACTTCGTTTCTCATACAATGACCATCACCACCAAATGAACTACACAACAACCTATATATACTATGATGATTTCGCTTGAATCAGTTTCAAGCTAAATCATGATTTGGCTTGAACCTGTTCAAGCTAAATCTCTGATGTTGATTTCGCTTGAACCAGTTCAAGCTAAATCTGATTTAGCTTGAATCACACAAGAATACTTTCAAGCGAAATTCACAAGATAAACATCTAAAAACCCTAATTAAGACCCTGTTGTGTGTACATTCAAACAATCTAGACACAAGACTTGATGTAGACGTAATCAGCAGACATTTAGTGCACCAACAATAGCTTCTTCACCTCGGCCTCGGTTTCCGGGACCCTAAGCGCTATAGAGAGCTTTGCGCCTTTTAAAACCAAGGTTTATGTAAGTTGAATAATAATGAAGTTAATGAGCAGTCAAAGGAAGTCAAATGAATGGAAAGGCGTGAAGATGCCTTGATGCAAGAGAAAAAGACGCTTGAGTGCACTCACAGGCTGCAAACCACCGGTGTCGATCCTCCTAAAGAAAAGGTGCGTGCTATTCTTAGATAAATAATTGCTCTCATGATAATGTTCAGGTTCTTTTTATAAACAGAAATTATCTACAGATTCTTGGGCAAAAGATTGATCCGATTGTTAGCGATCATGAGGAGGATCCATACAAGAAAGACAGTAAGTAATCAGATTAGTGACTCTGAGGTAAAATTTGATACTTAATTTGTTAGTTGTATGTTGTTGTTGTTGTTGTGTTTGTAGAGTGGTTACATGAGGTGTTAGTGAAATGAAGTGTGTTTGTTTAGTGCTTTTGGTTTATTGATTAAGAATAATGCTAATTTTCGAAGAGAATTTCGTGAAACTAGACCTTATGGAAGGATTAGCCCGAAGCTGGATTATCAATTAGACAACAAAGTATAGAACCAGTGACACAGCCATATAGATTTGAGAGTATTTCATTTGTTCATTGTGATATGAGATCACTTAAATGAAGTGTGTTTGTTTAATGATTTTGATATAAAGTATAAATACGAGTTAATTTAACTTTCGATGCCGCCGCAACGCGCGGCGGGTCAAAATCCTAGTTTATTATGGTTTACAAATCATTTAATGAATAGTTATCAATTTTTTTTTCTAATTTTATGTTAGTATATTGAATTTAAATAACCTTAACTTTCACTTGGCCGATAGCACTCTTAGCTTTCGATTTGTAACACAACACTCTGTCCAGTGGCGAAGCTTGACCATAAAAACCGGGGGGGGGGGGGTCGAAAACGTATATACCCAAAAATTTCTATACGAAAACTACATAGATAACGCTACTGAGCGAAAAGTTCGGGGGGTCGGGCGCCCCTCCCGGCCCCTCTTAAGCTACGCCCTTGACTCTGTCACTCTCAACTTTAAACTTATTTTCCTCTCGTACTCCCTAACTAATTGAACATTAACTCAGTTAACTGATTTTAGCTGCTACATCATCAAAAATGTCATGTCAACTACCACATCAGCAGACATAGCATCAAAAATGTCACATGAACTGCCACGTCATATAAAATGCAACATCAACTGCCACGTCAGATGCCATGTCAGCAAAAAAACATGTCAGATTCCACATCACCGAACAAAGTGTCACTTCAGAAAAAACTTACTGGGTGAGGGTTCGGTTAGTTTGAGAGTGTCAGAAGAAAATAATTTGAAAGTTTGGAGTGTTGTGGTACAAAACAAAAGTTGGAAATACTATCATCCAATTGGTGAAAGTTGAGGTTATTCAAATCCAATATCTCTTTATGTTAAAATCACTCAAAAAAAATCTAACTATAAAACCTCTCAAAATTGTTATTTTTTCGTTGTTGTGAAAGATTTTATTAATGTTAAAGATTTTGTTATAAAACTAAGTGTCATAAATGAAACCAAATGGATCTTGGTTACCACTTAGTTATTATTATTTATTTTTAATTTAACTTGAAGTAAACCGAAATATGAATAAAACAATTCATAAAATAATAATCAAGTTCCTTAATTGTTCTATTTAAGTTGATTTGAAATTAAAACACTAAATAATGACCAGGTTTCATATATATTCCATTCAAGTCACGTATTTTTAAAAGGTTAACACCTATAAAAAAGCTGCACAAGATAATAAAACAATAATGAAACTTTGAATGATTTTATGTTAAAAGTAAGAAAAGACTTGATTCGTGATCAATTTATGTCATATGTAAATCTAGTATACACAAATGGAAAGTTAACTTTGCGGAGTCTTTTCTCTCATAATTTAATATCATATCAATGTCACACCATTCTTCAATCTTCAGAACTTAACTATGGAAAAACTCAATAATTTAATATCATATCAGCGTCACATCATTCTTCAATCTTCAGAACTTAACTATGGAAAAACTCAATACGAATCACCACCATTGTTTACTTAATCTCTTTTCTTTAACTTTGTAATCATATATATTATTTTCATATTTGAAAAGAATTATCTAAGAAAATATAGGATTAATTTGATAAAAATCAAGCTTAACATTAAGACCTCTCTTGTGATGAATTTGAAATATGAAATAAAATAAATAAAAAATACCGTGTAGACAGTAAAGAGGTTTAATATTTCACATCCAATAGCATGTTTTGTAAGAATATGAAATATGGAAGGGTGATTAATAAAAAAAATGAAATTCAATGATGAGGTTGATTTTTATAACTGTTCATAATTAAAAAAAAATCAAACAAGTGCCTCAATGCATGAGGTTGACATTTAAAGTTTATTTTGAATTAACATATGATAATAAGCAAAGGAAATGAATAGTTACAACCAGCTGATTCACCTGCCTTCCTGTCTGCTTCACCCTCTTGGTTTTTACACGTGTTGTCTGCCTCTCTACCTCTTATTTGCCTCTTTTTGTTCCTATTTCTCACTGTTCCGATGATGGCTGCGATCGACACCTCCTGGGTTGCTCCGACGTTGTTAGACCACCATTACGACGACGGTTTACCTGCTGGGTTAGGAGTGATTGTTAGGGTTTTCTTGCCTGTATCAATCGCTCTCGAACCCTTGTGGCAATGTTGTGGTGGTGGCAGCGTTGACATAATCACCGGGTTTTGGGGATTCGCCGCCTGGTTAGGGTTTCGTTGCTTATGGGGTTTCGCCGCCTGTAGGGGTGGTGGTTAGGGTTTCATTGCCCAAATCAGTCGCTCTCGAACCCTAGGTGGCGATGTTGTGTTCGTGACGCTATAGACCTACGCTTTCTATCTCTTTGCATCTTTTAGCTGAGGCTATGATGAGTCAGTAAATCTGAATGTAATGTTGTTGTCGATTTAGCTTTGGCATGGCAGGGTTCAAGGATGGCACTTTATTAGTTGCAACCTTCCCCTGCAGCCATGGTGGTATTGTTGTTTTGTGGACTATGAGCCTGTTTCAAGTTGTTTACTGTTTGTTGTGTTTAGTTTATTTGGGTGCTATTTTTTCCACACAAAGGTTAAGAAAATTCCCTTTGAACATTGCAAATTTAAGTATAATGTAGGTCGTCATTTTTCTCCGATTGCATCAATACTTTGGAAAATCTGGTTTTGTTAGTAGCGGCGTTTGCATAACCGATTTGGTGTTCGTTTTTATCATTAATAGACAAAGTAAATGAATATTGTTTTGATGTTTTTTGCCTACCTCTGGTCATTTGAGAGCATTAAAGGGGTGATTTCCTCACGTATTGGTCGATGATGGCTATTATTTAGTTACCTGAGACCCTATTGTTGTCGTTGCCGGCCGCCGTTCGGCATGGTTCTTGATAGAGGCGTTTGCACAACCGATTTGGTGTTTGTTTTTATCATTAATAGACAAAGTAAATGAATATTGTTTTGATGTTTTTTGCCTACCTCTGGTCATTTGAGAGCATTAAAGGGGTGATTTCCTCACGTGTTGGTCGATGATGGCTATTATTTAGTAGCCTGAGGCCCTATTGTTGTCGTTGCCGGCCGCCGTTCGGCATGGTTTTTGGTAGCGGCGTTTGCACAGCCGATTTGGTGTTCGTTTTTATCATTAATAGACAAAGTAAATGAATATTGTTTTGATGTTTTTTGCCTAGCTCTGGTCATTTGAGAGCATTAAAGGGGTGATTTCCTCACGTGTTGATCGATGATGGCTATTATTTAGTTGCCTGAGATCCTATTGTTGTCGTTGTCGGCGGCCGTTCGGCATGGTTCTTGGTAGCGGCGTTTGCACAGCCGATTTGGTGTTCGTTTTTATCATGAATAGACAAAGTAAATGAATATTGTTTTGATTTTTTTGCCTACCTATGGTCATTTGAGAGCATTAAAGGGGTGATTTCCTCACGTATTGGTCGATGATGGCTATTATTTAGTTGCCTGAGATCCTATTGTTGTCGTTGCCGGCTGCCGTTCGGCATGGTTCTTGGTAGCGGCGTTTGCACAGCCGATTTGGTGTTCGTTTTTATCATTAATAGACAAAGTAAATGATTATTGTTTTGATTTTTTTGCCTACATCTGGTCATTTGAGAGCATTAAAGGGGTGATTTCCTCACGTGTTGGTCCATGATGGCTATTATTTAGTTGCCTGAGATCCTATTGTTGTCGTTGTCGGCCGCCGTTCGGCATGGTTCCTGGTAGCGGCGTTTGCACAGCCGATTTGGTGTTCGTTTGAACATTAATAGACAAAGTAAATGAATATTGTTTTGATGTTTTTTGCTTACCTCTGGTCATTTGAGAGCATTAAAGGGGTGATTTCCTCACGTATTAGTCGATGATGGCTATTATTTAGTTGCCTAAGACCCTATTATTGTCGTTGCTGGCCGCCGTTCGGCATGGTTCTTGGTAGCGGCGTTTGCACAGCCGATTTGGTGTACGTTTTTATCATTAATAGACAAAGTAAATGAATATTGTTTTGATGTTTTTTGCCTACCTCTGGTCATTTGAGAGCATTAAAGGGGTGATTTCCTCACGTATTGGTCGATGATGGTTGTGCTTTGGTTACTTGAGACCATAACTTCATTGTTGTCGGCCGTCGTTCGGTATGGTCTTTGGTAGCGACGCCACCGGTTTAGTGCCTTTTTTTATCTTTTTTTTTGGTATATGGGTGATTTTTGGTCTTTGATTGACGGTTGTGTACGAGTTTACTCATAGGTGCTGGACAATTTGCCAACTGTTAAAATTTGTTGCTTCTGTTAGTTTTAATCTGAACAATTTGGGGCAGTGATGATGCACACGAATGTGCGGTCTCTGCTTTTTTGGCAAGGCAACCGTGATGGCAATGTGAAGTTATTTATCCCTTTACATGGCAACCGGTATGCAACTATTCTGAGCTACTAATTCTGAGCCCTAACTGTCAATGGTATTGTTGAGAACAAGTGCCTTAAGTTTTATATTGTAGGTGTTACACATGAAGTTTATGTATTCAACTATTATACAACAATTTACAATAATACCTACAAGTTTCCCATTCAATATTTATGTGATTTAGCGATCGTTTGTGTAGTACAGCTTTTTGCGATCTGGGATGGCAGGCGCAACGCGCCGGATTGATACTCCTAGTTGGTATAAATTTTTAAAATTTAACCGTTACATAACGCTGCAACAGTCAAGAGACGGTGAGAAGCTTGTTCAACGTGTGTAAATCTCGTCAAGTAGGGTTCACTTACGCGGACTACGTAGGGGCGACAAGGTGTTCACTGTGTGGTCAAGCGGTAATGTAGGACCACACAGGGTTACGAGATGAGTACGTCAGAGACTTTATAAGTGACAAAACAAATAACATTATAAATTAAGATTAAAATACTATGTAAGTGATGACTCGATTAAATGATGTCATCTTTTTCATACTTTGGAATTTATTAAATATTATTTTATTTTATGTTTACGTATATATAAATAGATAAATACAAAACATTAAGATAAAATTCAAATAAATATGAAATGATACGTATTAAAATAAAAGGTAACTTCATAGAAGAGTTAATTGCCCGGATGGTCCCTGTGGTTTCACGTTTTTTCACGTTTAGTCCCTACCTTTTGAAAATAGCATGTATGCTCCCTATGGTTTGTCATTTTGTTACTCGGATAGTCCCCCAACATTTACTCTGGGGACTATCCGAGTAACAAAATGACAAACCATAGGGAGCATACATGCAATTTCCAAACTAACTGACATCTACTCAGGGACTATCCGAGTAACAAAATGACAAACCATAGGGAGCATACCTGCTATTTTCAAAAGGTGGGGACTAAACGTGAAAAAATGTGAAACCACAGGGATCATCCGGGCAATTAACTCCTCATAGAATAATGAAAAGTTAAGTACTTATTAGTGCTTAAGAGTTATCGGTCATCACAATGGTTGTGACTTAAAATAAAAGCCAAACGTCAATTATATGTCCAATGAAACAATTGTGAATTGTCAACTAGAGAAAATTGTAAGGCCAAGATAACACACAAAAGACGTGGTTTGTTGCCTTGATTCTAGGTTGTGGCTTTCCAGTTTTTGAAACAACTTTTATTTTTATTAAGTGAAATATTTTAGCAATGACCTAAAAAGATAAAAAATAAAGGACCCTCTAAAATGAACAGTGTCTTTGGACGCTGTGACGGAGTTTGAACGAAACACCATTAGGGCCGTACTTTCAAAATCCAAATCAGTGGAGGCTGAACACTTAAAAATCTAATATTTTACACTAAAAAATTTTTCGGAAACTTTCGGAAAAATTAATAGTACGGGCGAAAAATTCAGTAGGGGCCGAGGCACCCCTAGGCCACAAGAAAGTTGCACCCCTGTAATTGGACGGACCCATATCTTTTTTACGTCAACCCTATAAAAACTTAAAGTATTCATGATCAGAGTACAACTAACGCAAACAAATGTAAATTAGAAAACAAGGAATCAAAACCAGAGCCGAGCCTAGATACGATAAACAACGAATAACAAAATAAGACGGGTAAACCGGACTCTGACCCGAACTAACAATTAATATGCTCATTATTAAACAAAAGTAAATAGCCCTAAAATAACCCAATAGACCCAAATCATATAACAAGAACCTCACAACAATCCTCTCTCTCCAAGACCTTGATCTTTTTTTCCATGGTGGCCTGTAGACACAAACTTTCACCCCCGAAAACTTGTCGTCCTTCATTTCTATCTTCCGCCATGACGCTAGCTCACCCACAGACATGCTAAAAACCCACGATTGCAGATGCCCTTGTGATAGTATGACGTTAAGATCATTATTTTTCTAATACAAAACAAAACGCAAGTAGTTAATTATTGTTATCATAAAAGTTAAACATAAAACTGTTGATAACAAAATGCTTAGTAGAGAAGGAAAAATATCTACTCTTCAATATAGTTGTCTCGTTTGCCGAATATATTTGAAAAAAAAAGTAAATTACAAGTTTTGTCCTTTATGTATGTCCCAAATTGCAGGCGTTGTCCTTTGTCTTTAAAATTGATGAGTTTTGTCCTTAATGTTTGCAAATTTTGCACGTTATGTCCTCTAGGCCAAACCCAGTTAGATTTTTTGGTTAAAACTGATCATGTGCAAGGCATGTGAGGGCATTTTTGTAATTTCCTTTTTTAGAGAAAATTTGTGTAATTAACATAAAATTAATACCCCACCATCTTCAAAAGTTCAGACCCACCACTTGCCACCACCTGCCGCCACCACCTCCCACCCTCACCTGTCGCCAACCACCACCACCTCCCACCCTCACCTGCCGCCGACCACCCACTATCTCCACCATCGCCTGACCCACCATCACACTCCACCGTCTCCATCATCACCATCAACATCCACCTCTCGATCCACCATCACCAAAAAACCAAAAACATCTCCAAACAAAAAATCCCCAAATCTGAACATCTAGCCCTACGAAATCATCTGAACAAAAAAAAACCAGATCATCTGAACAAACAAAAAATCCCCAAATCTCAAATAAATAAACTCTTTTATCATCAATCTCACAAGTTTTGAAGCTGACTGGTAGAGGCGGCGGTGGTGGAGATGGTAGAGGCGGCGGTGGTGGAGATGGTGATACAAAGCTGCAACATACTGGTAGAGGCGGCGGTGGTGCAACATACTGGAGGTGGAGCGGCTGTGGAAGGGGGAACGGCTGTGGAGGTAGCTGTGGTTGGTAGTGAGAGAGGATAGAGAGAGAGAGATGAGTGTCTGAATGTTGATGGTGGGTATGTATTTTATATATATTTTTTATTTTAAATATCTTTTGTATACTTACCCAATAGTCCCTAAAGATAAGTTCTTTTACACAATAGTCCCTATAATGGTGAAAAGACAAATGTACCCTTACATGCCTTGCACATGATCAGTTTTAACCAAAAAATCTTACTGGGTTTGGCCTAAAGGACATAACGTGCAAGATTTGCAAACATTAAGGACAAAACTTATCAATTTTAAAGACAAAGGACAGCGTCTGCAATTTGGGACATACATAAAGGACAAAACTTGTAATTTACTCTTGAAAAAATCTATATGTTTTAAAGAAGTTTCGATTAATATTAAAGAAAACATATGTTGCATGTTGTAGCCTAAGGGAAAGACTAGAGGAGTGGTGAGCTGCGTTAATAAGTAAATGCTTAAGGATTAGCCGTTCTATTATGACCGAGTATCTTTATTATGGCTTCAATGGTGATACCAGTGACAGCAACACCTTGGTCACAGTCGAAGGTCAACTATACGCGCAGGCAACCAAGTTCAAGTATCTATGATTGTGTTGTACAGTGTGATGGAGAAATAGATAGTGATGTCACACATAGAGTTCATGCAAGTTGGTGTAGGTGGAGGAAGACCTTAAGGGTACTTTGTGACAACAATTTCACAGTTATATCAAAGGGAAAAATTATAGGGTTGCAGTTAGACTGCCTATGATATAGGGGACAAAATATTAGGCAATCAAGAAGATACAAGCATGCAAGATAGAGTTAGCAGAGATACGAATAAGAATGTTAAGGTGAATGTGTAAGCACACAAAGTTAGACTGTATAAGAAATGAGTTTTTCGTAAAAGGTTGTGTGGCTAGCATCTCCAATAAGATAAGAGAAGAGAGATTGAGATGGTTTGGGTATGTGAAAATGAGACAAAGAACAACCGCAGTTAATGAAGCAAAAGCCCTGAATAGAGAGGAGGAGAGGCATGCTTAAAAAATCTTTGGATGAGTAGATTAGACATAATCTGATAAAGTTGCACTTCTCAGAGGACATTTAAATTAGTAGATTAGACATAATCTGATAAAGTTGCACTTCTCAAAGGACATTTAGAATATTAGATTAGACAAATCTGATAAAGTTGCACTTCTCAGAGGACATGGTTCAGGATAACATTAGGTGGAGATGTAGAATAAAGACTAAGGATTTCTAGGAGGGGTACAAATATGTCTTTGTTGGTTATAGGGGATTAGGTTTATCCCACACTCTATGTGGACGCTTTCATCAATTTTTTTTTTGTTATTGGTACTTATTTTATTTATTTGTTTTTTTTCTGTTATATTTTTTATTCTCTTTATTTACCTTTTAAATGGTGTTTGTTTGTATACTATTGCTTTTAAAGCTCAGAGTTTATTTTAAAGCAGTCTTTTTATCTTATGGGATAAAGGAAAAATCCGTTTACTCTGCCACAAATTTTGTAGGAAAATTATCGCTCATGCCATTTTCGACGAAGTTTTTTCACAACAAAAGAATTCGTGGGAAATTTGTTGCAGCTACTTGTTTCTCACAAAAAAAAACGCCGTGAGAAAAGACTTAGTGATCAACATGTTTGCTATAAGTGAAATTTAGTGAGTAGGATTGTTATTGTAGGTCATAATTCTAAAAGTTTTGGAGTCAAATAAATCGAAAATGATTATTTTAACAAATCTACACGCACTTGGAATGAAAACAACTTTATAAGTCTTCAATTTTATCCTACTACTATATAATTTATTAATTATGATTGAAATGTAATATTTTAACAAGTGTTGTGAACTCAAATATAATATGTAATAATAACATAAAGAAAACATTTTAAATAACATAAGTTAATATATATACATGTGTGTATGTGTGTTTATATGTGTAGGGAGCCGCTAAAATGAGAACCACCCCAGTTGTAAGAACTGCGAGAACAACTTTCCACCAATAAGATCATGCCAACCAAAAGGGTATTTAGGTCATTTTGTTTATATGTCATGTCCATCATGTGTGTCTTGTCTCTTATTAAAAGCCTTTTCCATCTTAATTCATTTCAAAATTTTCCAAAACACATTTCTCTCTCTTCATATCTTCATCTCTGATGAAGACTTCAGCCTTTATCCTAATGAAGATCATCATCTTCAAACTCTCATTTCTTCACACATACACCATCGTTTGTATGTGTGATCGCTTCGCTGCCACGTCTTCCGATCTCGACGCCTCCACCGCCACTGATACATCGTCAGAAGTTAAAGGTATGGTATCGGTGAGAAATTGTTGATTTTTTGTGGTTGAAAACTTGATTTAGAGAGTGTTGTTTTGGATCTTGCAGCGACGGTGTTTGGAGGTGGTTGCTACGTGAGCGGCGGCGGTGTGAGCGGCGGTGGTTGCTGTGTGAGCGGCGTTGGCGGTGAACGATGGTGAGGGGGTGGGTAAAGGGGGTGGTCGATTTATTTGCAAAGCGGTGCCCCGTGGTGCTCGCGTGGTGCCCGTGGTGCCCCGTGGTGCCGGTGGTCGATTGAAGTATGGTTTTGGTTCCGGGGCGGTTATTTTTGGCCTGTGTTCTTGATTTTTCTGGTGATTTTCTGGTTGCCTGTGTTCTTGCTTTTTCTGGTGATTTTATGGTTGCCTGTGTTCTTGACTTTTCTGGTGTTTTTTCGGTGGGTTTTGATGATTTTTCTGCTTGAATCTGATGGTTTTTCGATATGTTGGGGGTTTTGATTTGTGTTATATGAATCTGTGGGTTTTGATACGATCGATGGGGTGACAGTGATGCAAAAAAAAAACGTAGATTTTACTGACGATGGCGCGGCAAGGACGGCGGAGGGTAGGTTTTTTGAACCTGCAACCCCACTTTTGCAGCCTCTTGATTATCGGATAATCTGAGCCAAACCCCCGTTTATTTTTTTCGAGATACACTTTTCCCTAGTCGATGACGATAACAATCTATCTTAGACACCTACCGAGTTTGCGTTTTCTGGGTGCGTTCGTTTTTGCGTAAAAACGTTTTTGTAAAAAAAATGTTAAACCGTAAACTTTTTAACGTAAAACGTAAAAACGTAAAACGTAAAAGGTTTTACGTAAAACGTAAAAGGTTTTACGTAAAACGTAAAAGGTTTTTCGTAAAATGTTAAAAGTTTTAGGTAAATCGTAAAACGTAAATTTTTTTAGTAAAACGTAAAAAACGTTAACGTAAAAAACCTGAATTTAAAAATGTTAACGTAAAAAACGTTAACGTAAAAAACCGGCGCGAAAAACGTAAAATCGTAATAAACGTTAACGTAAAAAACCGGCGCGTAAAACGTAAAAAAACGTTAACGTAAAAAACCGGCGCATAAAACGTAAAAAACCGGCGCGTAAATAACGTTAACTTAAAAACGACGCGTTGAAAAAACGACGCGTGAAAAAGCCGAGCGTAAAAACGGCGCGTCAAAAAGCGAGGCGTGAAAAGGCCGGGCGTAAAAACGTAAAACGTTAAACGTAAAACGTTAAACGTAAAAATCCGTAAATAAATCTGAATTTGAAAATGTTTTAATAAAAAAACTATGTTTAAAAAATAAAAATCTAATATAATAATACATAAAAGTAATAAAAAAACAATAAATACAAAAAAAGTAATTTTACTTAAATACCATTTTGGATTAAAATATTAAAGACATAATAAAACAAAAAATACTTAATATTATTTTTAAATACTTTTAATCTGATCCATCTATCATCTTGATCTAATGGCTAAAAAGTGGTTCGCTCGGTTCTTACAACTGGAGTTGATTCTCATTTTAACGGTCTCCTATATGTGTATATGTGTGTTTAATTTGTAAACATCAGCATCCATTCATATTTAACCTAAATGTCAAAATAATCAAACACTTTCATTTCCCCAAAAGAAAAAAAATGCAAAAGATATATTAAAGACACGCATGCTCAAGAAGAGGGAAGAAAAATAAACATTAAACACAACAAAGAAAAAGACACATCAAAAAGTAAGGCTAGAGGAAACAATTAGAAAACAAATAGTTTTCTTATATATATTATAAATTGTAATATAATATACAATATATACGAATATAAGTTTTCAAATATAGAAATGCGAATACAACTTTTTAAATATGGAAAGTACATAATTGAGAAGCGTTATATTTAAGTCTTGTGATTCTAACCCCTAATTTCACAAAATGTAATGCGTACTAGTTATAAACCCAACTCAAACTTTAACGATAATCACGAGATCAAAACCTCAACGTAAGTTAACAAAGTATAACCTTATTCAGGCAGCACTTTGGCATTCGTTGATTGGTTTATCGATCAATCGGACATGATATCGTTTCAGTCATTTGGGTTTAATACACGCAAATACGGAGAAACAAAGTTACAAGAGATCATATAATCGATTTCAGAAGTCGATGGTGCAAATGAATCTGTCCCAGACCTGGCGCCCTTATATAGCCAAGGTTGACATCTCCGGCGCGTCGCGGGAGGAGATAGTGTGTCTCCCACGTGGCGCCTGGGAGTTCAGCCTGGTCTAGACTGCCACGTCACCAGTATAGGTCTGCCACGTGTCACCTTGTTGTGACACGTGTCCTTCGCTGTTTTTTCGTCCAATCGCATGTTTTTCTCGATTTTCGTGTCGGTTCTTATCACGTATACTCGGGTCTTGATCTTAAATGGTTCGGTTTTTAATTATGAGTTTAGTAAGGGTATTTTTGTAAGGGTTGGTTAATCAACCGCCAAGTTATCTTAACCGATAAGTTTTCTGATTTATTATTACAAGTTTCGTCGCGCGCACCTGGGGTTTCGATTACGGTTTGTTGTCAGGATAATTTTGATGGATGTTACATAATCCATGTAAACTATTAGGGTGGACGGGGTGGTTCGGTGAACCCTTCGGGGACTTCACTTCACCGATCGGTGAACTATTTCCGGCAATTATTCGATGAGCGGGGAATGGGTATTTCGGTGTATACTCACCGTTGCGGGAAAGGAGGGAATGAGGAGAGAGAGGAGGTTAATAGTGGGTCCACCCTTTTTCAACTAATCACAATTTTTTATTTTAAATTTTTTACCACTCTCCATGTGTTTAAATCATTGCCAATGATTGATTGCAAAATGGGGACTTGAGATACCGTGATATTATTGGCTAGAAAATAACTCAAACACCCTAAAGTGATTGAACCATACACTCAATGAATAATAAATCAGACACCAACATAACTTCTTAACAACGATAATGACATAGGTTTTACTTGCGTTTTCCGATAATATTTTTTCTTGATTTTTAGATGAGAATGTTGTCTTGCATGTTGCATTATTTTGTGCTTTAACAACATGTTTTTTAGCTAAAATGGATAGAAAACAAGACAATCACAAATCAAACGGTTTAATCATGATTTATTGATTTTTATCAATATTGACGATACACTAGGATTCCAGATTTGCATTACTATTAACTTTGCAAATTGATAGTCGTAGTCTTTTTAACCGTTATTAAAGTGGTAAATTAATTGACATATTTCATTATGTCGAAAGGTAAGACTTGTGGAATTCATTTGTACAGAATGTTTAACTTATACTAATTAGTTAGTTATTAATTTTTTTTTTTGAGAAGTTAACTTCATTAAAGAACCAAAAGCCAGCTCGAAACCGAGCGGCCGACCCACAAACCGACGACCCCAATTACATATTTACAAAACTACAACAATCCTTCCAAGCTATACATCTATCTTTCGATCTATTCTTATACAACACAAACCCAAAGGACCTAATTTCATTAAAAAACATCTTCAATTTTAAAAGGCTTCCTCGAGAAAACCAACATATTCCTTGCTTTCCAGATACTCCAACAGGTAAGAATGCCAATACCATGGAACACTTCCTTCTTCTGACCGCTGAAACCGACCCAATCATGCATCTCTTGGATATCCCTCAGCGAGAAGACAAACAGATTAGAAGTCTTACACCACGCCTGAATTTTCTGCCAAATAACTGAGGAGACCCCACATGAAGTAAAAAAGATGATCCACCGACTCAACCCTCGTATTACTAATTAGTTAGTTATATGAATAACTAAACCGAGAAAACCTGTTAGTTAATTAATTAATCTTCGGTTTAGGTTTTATAAACTATATAGCCAATATAATTCGAAAACACGGGAACTTTCTACCTATCAGAAAAGGACTATCGGATGTATGGAACAACATCGTTAAAAAAGAATCCCTTCTCATCAGCAAAAACATTCATCTCTGCAAACTCATTGTAAGTGACATCGGTAACGGCTGTAACACTCAGTTCTGGACTGATTCTTGGGTCACTGGGCTACCTCTCAAGTCGAGATTTTCTGCTCTTTTTGGGCTGGAAAAATTTAAAGGGTGCAGTGTTCGAGAAAGGCTGGAAGTCGGAGATAACGGGCTGTTAATTGGACCAAAGTGGAGTTGGGCTCGGGAACCATCGTCGCATCAGGAATTAGCGGAATTGGGTGATCTTAATAACATCATCTCCTAGGTAAATATAACTAACACTACGGATAAGTGGGGTTGGTTGTCGGAACACTCTAACGAGTTCTCGGTGAAGGAAATCAAAAAAATGCTTCAAAACAACAACTTACCAGGAAATCTCGACAGATTTGAATGGAACCGGTGGGTTCCTCGGAAAGTAAACATCTTCGGGTGGAGAATGAATCTAGACCGCTTACCTACCAAGACAACTCTGGCAAGAAGGAACATCACGTTGGCTTCGGTTACTTGTCCGCTTTGCAGCGAAAGAGATGAAACGGCTGAGCACATTTTTGGATCATGCTATGTTAGCTCTGTGATATGGCATTTGGTGTCCAGATGGCTCTCTATCTCGCCAATTTATGCTTTCACTATCTCGGATCTCCTTCAGGTTCACAAGCACACCAACATGACGTCTACTACTAAGAAAATGATACATGCTATCATCTTAACTACATGTTGGAGTCTATGGAATCTACGTAACGAAGTTGTTTTCTCGAGTAGAAGAGTGGATATCTCAAGATTATTGGCGGATATAAAAGCTAAAAGCTTTCTATGGATCAAACATAGAGCGAAAATACAGGATTTAGAATGGACAAATTGGGGTAATTTCAATTTCTTGTAATATAATGTTATGTATCTTTTCTTTGGCTAGCTTCTTGCTAGTTGGTTTCTAATAAAATCCGCCGTTCAAAAAAAAAAATACAGCCAATATAATTTTCAATGTAGGTTTAATTGAACACTTATTTAATGATCACATCAAAAGGATGTATGTAACTAGTACCAATTTCATCCTTTAATTACTTTTTTTTTCTCAAATAGTAGTCTTGTATTGTTTTTCTGCTTTTGTTGGATATTAATTATTATTTTTGTTAATTAAAATATCCAAAAATATTGTTTTAATCTCTACTCCAACATGTATGTGAACATCGTCGTTCAAGGAATTTGAAGTTCGGGTTCACGACGAATCTCCATGTTAGACACGAAAAAGACTCTTCATACTCTCTCTCTCTCTCTCTGACACAAAATTCATCTATGGTGTTCCGTAGTCACTTACTTTCCCCACCGAAAACTCGTACCCTTTGCCACCTTGGATCTACATTGGTAGTTCGTAAAGCTCGCATGACATTATGTATATTAACAAGACCGTCATTGTCTCATTGAAGTGAATGAGTCATGGGTCATGACGTCTCTCCAATGATATGATATTAATTACTTAAAAATTAAAATGCCAACCAACATACTTTCATGGTTTTTCTTTGCAGCAAACAAATGAAACAAGTAATAATTTGAGAATTTTAATAACCATTAACCGTGAGTCTTTAGTGACTTTAGATGTGATTGTTTGTTAAATATACATGTAAAAAATTGCAATTGTGAGTTAACGTCTCTCTACTGCTTCGATATATTGTGTTTATTCGTGTAACCGTTGTTCGTATGTGCAAATCGAACGTTAATTGTTTTTGTCGCGATTGTTTACAAGATTTGCGCACTTCCAGTTTGGTTAAAGACGACTCTGTATCTACTCAATTATATTTCGTTTTGATCTGTGATCGATGTAAATTGAAATTAATATAAAAAAAAAACATCAAAAAGGGTTTTGATTTCTCGAAACTTGGACTAAAAATTCATATACATGGCAAGATATAAACCGTACTTGGGACATAGGCACGAGGCATACTTGATTGAGACGGAAGTCAATTTGTTTTAAAGTATAATAATTATGCACCAATCATGTTTGTTTTTGGTGTTGGCATGCTTTATTATGGCATGACTATTGTTTTTGTTAGTTTACTCATTAAGAACACGCCCGTTTTTTTTTAACTGCCAATTAATTCTCTAAATAGACTACTAGCGAAATTTATTACATCGGGATACGCTCGCCTCCGAACCGGGGAAAACCCTCACCTAAGGCCAAAGCCCGTGAACACTCGCTCGAAGGCACGACAGTGCGATGAGGTAAACCCCGCTCAGTTCAAGAATCGAACCAGTCTCCCATGATCACCAATTGCCGCAGACAATAATGGGGAGAGCAAGAAGCGAACTTCCGGAACCCATACATTTCTTTTTTAGAACAATAACTTTCTTGTATTAGGCTACTACACTCTTCAAATTGGAGAGCCACATTGCCCCACTATGGCCAGACTATGTTGTCTTAACTGGGATCACGCTGGCTTCAAAGTTTGGCTTGGGCGTTCCCCTGGGAAACCATACCGTCAACTGTCACTTGACAACCGTTATGCCACCACAAGAGTTGAACACTCTCTGGCGTAACACACGGTGGGACGAAAACCCAGGTGGGCTCATGATAGAACCTGACACCTCTTATAAGTGCAATAACGGACATCATTCTTGATTAGGGCTGTTCACGAGGCAATCCGAACCGAGCAGACCTTTGCTCGTGCTTGGCTCATTTACAACCGAGCAAAATCCGAGCGAGCATATTCGAGCATGTAATTTTCCGAGCGAGCGACGAGTAAATTGGACAACCATAGATTTAGCATGTTTCCTTGGATGACTCCGCTATCGCGTCACGAATAAGGTCCAACTGTCCGAGGATGACACTAAGATTGAGGTTGGATCGTCCGAGGATGAGGCTCTGGTTGAGGCAGGTGAGGCGATGAATATACAACAAAGAACAATTGTCGCATTGTGGCGTATGGTGAGAGCGATAAAAGATTGACAGCTGGCGATTGATGAGAGAAAGATGTCAAATATTGTCGCTTCACGACAATTTTAGTTTTAAATTTAGTGTTAAAATTTGTATTGGTTTGATTAGGCTAGTATGGATAAATATAATTGTATATTTGAGTATAGTGATCCAAAACTAATAGAGCAATATGTATAAAATATGAATATACATGTAATTTGCCTGTGCATATATAATTATATATGTAATAAATTAATAAAAATTAATTCGAGCCGAGCGGACCTTTGCTCATGCTTAGCTCGTTTGCAGAACGAACCAAACTGAACGAGCATATTCTAAGGGATTGACGAGCGAGCGACGAGCGATTTGAACAACCCTATTCTTGAATTCTAATATATAGTGTGTTGATTTTGTTCAAGCCTCCAAAGCAAGGTTGGGGCCGTCATTGGTGTGATCAATACATGTGTTTTTAGAAACTTAGAATCTCATAAACCTCAACTAGCCAAAATCAAATTGCCTTAGACCTCTATCATCAGCAATAAATCATATTCATTAAGCGACCCACTCACTTGAGAGTTCAACTGAACCGCACAATAGAGATCAAGAGAAAATCCTCTTGAGTTGTGAGAACATAGAGAACTATATAATCTAGCTTGATTTTTATATTAAACTTTTGTAATAACATTTTAATATATCATTATTCAAAAATACATGTTGGAATTAATCGTTTTGTTCACATAACCGAATAGGTCATGGGTAGAAATATCCTTTTAGTTGATTTATTTATTTAAGTAGTTTTTTTTTTAATGTTTAAAGTCGTATTTTAGGTTAAGATATTAAGTCTTTATTTACTTTTCTATTTGAGTAGGCTATGTTTATTGTTTCCCATGGTGTTCGGCTAGTATAAACATATTGTCACACCCCGGATTTCCACGTGTCACCGATGGGCCCGGTGGGGAGTATCGTGACGTAGTTGATATCATCATAGTCAAACAACACAATATATAAATGCACAGCGGAAGCAAAAGATAAATATATTACAATCCGAATATAAAGTAATATCCAGTATTACAACGGAAAGTAAAGGATCCACAGGCGGATCTTAAAATATGAATATTGTTCAACAGACTTTAGACGCCTAGAACTTGCAAGATTCCTTATTAACGTCCTGAGCAGCTTCCAGCTTATTACGTACTTGTACCTGTCACTTAGACTTTTGAAAATACGTCAGTTTTCACTGGTAAATACACTCAACCGACTCATTTGAAAAGAGTTTGTAAATTGGTTTGAATGCACTTTGGCACAAAAATATGTAGACACATTGATTAAAATGCAAAAGGCAAAATTAATCTTTTATACTTGATAAAAATGCACAGAGGCAAAATTAATCTTTTATAACTTGGGACAAACTATATTTCATGTTATCAGTTTTACATAACTTGCTCTACATACGGGGCCCGGTTCTATGCCGGTTCATGATTAACTGACACACCACTATTCCCTTATTGGGAATCCCTTATTGGGTATAATTAATTAATAAACATATGGCATCTGTCAGGTGTATGCCTACACCCCATGCTTAGGTCGTGGCCATTGCATTTAATGAGTCAAGGATATCCAGGACACGGTCGCATTAATCCCCATTGTTTCAGTCAAGCAATACGAATTAAAACAGGTTATTTGGATTTCCCGACTTATTGGTCTTTGAATCCCATACCTGACCATGCGGTATTTATATTACCGTATCCCAAGCCCGTAATAGGGAAAATAAGTTAAGAGTATTTACCTGAGCTAGCTCCTGTCTTAAATAGCAAGAATTATAATAACTCAGCCGTATTCACTTAAGTAAGCGTAGGTACAATTTACCGGAAGGCTCTAGTCTGGAATGATGGTATAAATAACCAATTAGAATGCTAACGGGTCTTTAATTAAGCCTAAGCTTGGACCGGTTAGTCTTAAGGAAATATACGGTTCAAACGCACGATTAGGCGAAGACCGGAATAGAATGTGATTTAGACCCAACAAGTTTGGAGACTTGCTTAATATGGGTATTTCATACACATAATGGATTTTGAGATAAAACCGATAAGGTTTGACCCGTTTCGGCTAATTTATGTAAACTTGTTACATAAACCGAACCGAACGCGTAATAAGCGTAACGGGTATTCATAAGAGCCATATACAGGTTTCCTAAGTTAATATGCTTCAAATATGTTGTGACATCAGTAAGATGTCTTTTATTATGCCCGAAACGAATTTAAACACAAACTATACCCCGTAGGGGTAGTTTGGTCATTTAAAAGGTTATAAAAGAGTTTAAGTGTTAACCTGAGTTACAGGTCTGATATAATCAGCAAACATACTTAGTTTACTAAGTTATAACAGTAGGGTAAAGTATATATGTGAAATTTATCAATTATGACCAAACTATGCACCGTAGGGGCATTTTGGTAATTTCACATAAGCCGTAAAGCTCAAAACTGAAGTCTGAGTTAAACAACTTTTGCTTACTGTTAATATATTATAATTTGCCCAAAATATCAGTAGGTATCAACCCTTGTATGTTTAAAATAGTTTTAGTACATACTATGCGTTAAAAACGCTTAATAAGGCGATTAGAGGCCATTTCCGGGTTCGATACATAAAGCTGATATTTTTTACTATTCCATAAGGCTTAAAATAATTTATTTATCATATATGATCAGTAGCAAAAGGTTTGGAGTCAATTAGATGTGTAAAACTCATTTTATAGCCCGTAAGGGCAAAACCGACAATTACCGGATTAAGCCTATGACTATAAGTTATGCTCAGCCTAAAATTAATTAAAAATCTTCCAAAAATCCCAAAATAATATATTACATCAGTGGGTATTAAGTTTGATATCAAAAAGTAGGTGTAATTAGGCTATACGCAAATTACCCCGTTTAATCGCTAAAGAAGCTTCATTTTACGCTAACGAGCATAACTCTTACTCTACACCTCAAACTGATGTCAAACTTTGGGTACAAGTCTATATATCAGTAATTAAGGTTTCTACTCTTTTACATTTTCACAATTCACGTTTTAAGGTGAAAAGGGCATAATGGTTAACATATGAGCAATTAACGGAATCATGCGTATTAATCGGTTAACTAATGAACCATGGTGTATAATCACAGAGGGTTATACTAGCATGTAACCTGGTCCAAATGAAGCTCTAAGGTATTTTTAAAACATACCATAACGGGTCAGAACTGAAGTCAAAGCAAAAGTCAAAGCTTTGCGTCTTTCGGTTCCGAACCGGGTCTAAACAGTAAATTGTCGGGTTGAACATATTTAGTCATGTTCTTACACTAATTACTAAGTTATATTAATGATCAAACAGGTTGTATGTGTCCTACATTGCAAATTATGTATTAACTTGAAATTTAGCATCCTGTTGACTTTTTAATAACAAGTTTGACCCGACATTTGATCTAGTTAGGGTGGGAATCAGGGGGAACCCTTTTAAGGGTTTATTACCCACATAATTACCGAATTATAACTACTTTCAATTCGACTAATCACTGGACCATCAGTGATTAATCGTTAAGTCAACCGTTAATTACGACGGTTTGACTTTTAAGCTTAAACTAAGTAAAAACTTAACTAAGGAAGGTTAAGTAAACTTACCAAGGTCTTAATTAAGACTAAGGATGATTAGGGTCTGATCTTGAGCTCCAGAGAGTCCCTCAAAAGCAGATGGAATGGTATGATCAATTGTTGCAACATAAGGGCCTTTATATAGTGATTTTAATCCCTTAGATTGTTGACAACTCATGCTACCATGGATCCCAGATCATTTACAAGTGCCCCTAAGGCCTAGGAACAAGTAGGGGTCGCCCTTGAAGTAAAAAAGGGCAATTAGAGGCGGTGCAACAAGCTGGAACAGCCAAACAGACGATTTTCCGCATCTGGGACTTGCTTGCGCACCGTAACAACCACAGTGTTGAGGTGCGCAAGCCTATGGCCAGCAAAAAGGATTTTTCAAATGTTGACAGTTTTAGCCCCTATACCTCCAATTGCCATTTCCGACACATCCAAGGCCCGTTAAATCATTTTTAAGGCTCTATAATGATGCCTAAGTAAGGGGAACATGAAACATGCTCAAAAATATGCCGGATGTCGGTTCGTTTGGTCGTACGGTCACGTTGTTCGGTTAATTACGACGAAACACGGACGGACGCGAAAAACGGACCAATTGACGCGACGAATGGAATTTTATCAAGCCAAACACTAAAATAACATATTTTAGTGTTTACATAAATTTTTGGGTGTCCGGGGATATTCAGAATGTGAGATATGCGCGTAAACGCAAACTTGTGCGCTTCTTGACACTTTTAGTCCCTGCATGACTTAAAAGCTTATTTGTGCGCACCAAACACCTCTAAGCCTATATCTAAGCTATAAGAAGGATAAATAGGGTATGTTTATCTCATGGTCATATTCCGGGAGGTCCGATAACATACGAATCGGCATACTTTAGCAGTTTGACGCTTTAGGTCCCCCTAATGCGCAAACTTGCGTAACTTATCATTTAATAGCATTGAAGCCTCATCTAATTCATATTAGGCATTCTTGAAAGTATTATTAAACATCATAATGCTTCGGGCTCGATAAAAGGTCATTCAGAGGTATAATTAAACATATTGACACTTCTAGTCCCTTATACTTGCAAAGTTGCGCGTAACTTCTCTTTTAGGCTTAAAAGCCTTGGATGGCCAATGATTGGCAATCCCGAGAGTATAATCAAATATCATGAGGCTCTCGGTTTGTTAAAAGGTCACTCAGAGGTAAGAATTAACATGTTGACGCTTTTAACCCTTTTCTGCGCAAACTTTCAATTAATTACATAAACGGCTACACTTGATTAACAAGTGGCTCATTTGCGAATATAAAACCATAAAAGGTTAATTAGAAACTTATTTTAGGTATGATAATACTTCTAGTTCTTTCATAATCAAAGTTTTTCGATTTTTCGAAAAATTAGTCCCTTGAATTCAATGTTTGACTTCATTAGGGTTTATTACACGTGTCAATACTTCATTGGACGTGATTTTTCGAGGTGTTACACATATTAGTTGTGGTGGAGTGGTAAGTGATAGACATGGGTTTTCAAGAGACCCAGGTTCAATTCCCGATTCCCCCATTAGTTTTCAGCAACACCTGGTGATGATGAGAGATTAGACGAGTAGGAGGCGATCGCTAGTTCGATCCTTGAACTAAACGGGTTTTACCTCACCGCACTGTCGTGCCTTCAGGCGAGTGTTCACGGGCTTCTGCCATAGGTGAGAGGTTTCCCCGGTTAGGAGACGAGAGTATCCTGATGTGATGAATTTCATCAGTAGCCCATTTATAGGATTCGTTGACCGTTCAAAAAAAGTTAGGGTTATTGTAATTTATGTACTTTGATTTATAATAAAAGGAGTTTAAGAATTTGTTTAATCTCGTGTTTTAATTTTTTGTTCTAATTGATTTGGGTCTTAATATGTTTAATATGTGTCTTGATGCTTGACATCTAACTAGCCCGCAGTTGACAACGTTACTTTTGTTTAAATACTGCATTATTGTAGCTGACAATTTATTATGATCACACGTATATAACCTTTACTTGTTTGCTTTGACAATTGACAAATAAAAAAGCGATGTATATTTAATTTACAAGTAGTGTGTATGCAAAATAATTGACAAAAATAAGTTGTAACTTATATTATTTCCTTATTTAATATGGTCAACTAGATAATGTTTATGTCATGTTAGTTTTTAATGGTTTTATATAATAAATTAGAAGCTAAACTACTATTGTTTTGAAATACTTAAGAAAATGATGATATTGAACATGACTACTAAATATTTTAATTAACAAGTAGTTAAAATCTTGACAAATACCCAAAAATATAATTCAAAAGATCTTAGACTAAGTAGATAAAGACGGTGTGACTTGCTTTCATGATAGCTATGTAGCATTAACATACATGCATTATTTTGCATTAGATCATTAATTGGTTTTTAGTGACATAATATCTATATAATCCAAACACTGATACTTGATATTTAGATTTTTTTAGACGGCTTGAATTTTATAAAATAAAAACCACGACAAGTCACTAGTCGGGATAAAACAAACTTACAAATACATAATCCGGTCTAAGACCACCTGTAGTGGGGTTTTTGGCGTTTTTTACCCAAAAATCTCCCAAAAACACCCGGTAACCGCCCCCGGAGCGGGGTTTTTTTTTTGAAAAAATAGGTGAAACGTGCTTTTTTAACACCTTGAAATTTATCCTTGGTCATTTATGGTTTTTATTTTTATTTTTTATTTAATTCTATTAGAATATAATACCCCACAAGATTTCAAGCCCTCACTACACACCTTTTAGACCATGCGTAGTGGGGGTTTTTTGGGCGTTTCCCCCCCTAAAAAACGCCCCACAACGCCATCTCCCACCCCCGGAGGCGTTTTTTCAACAAAATTGCTTTTGGCGTGCTTTTTTCCACGCCCTAGTTCATTAGTTTTGACCAAACATGTGACACCCCAGGAAAACCAGGAAACCAACGCAACTTAAATTTTCTCACTTACGTTGCTTCGTTGTGAAGATCATGAACGGACGCGGAGGACGTATCATCCTAACTCAAGCCCAGTTGACGGCTTTGATCAATGAACGGGTTGCTGAGGCACTCGCACCTGTCCCTGCAGGAGGTATAACCTGCCATATCAACCCATCTTAGGACGTTTAGATCCTACCTTCGCAAACCAACCCTCGTGCTTAACCTTGTCTTTTATTCTCGCACAACAGGTCAACATGCTCAGGAGCGCACGACCAGCAAATCAGAATCGCCAACAACAACAACAAGCTCCACAGAACCACCAGCAGCAGCAACAGCAGGGCAATAAAGGATGCTTTCAGTGTGGCGCTGAAGGCCACTTTAAGAGGAACTGTCCTCAGCTGAACCAGAATCAGAACAACAACAACCAAGGAAACGGGAACAACAATGGAGGCAACAACGGGGGTAACAAAAATGGCAATGGTGCCAGGGGACGTGTTTTCGTGCTGGGTCAGGGTGATGCAAGGAACGATCCCAACGTGGTGATGGGTAAGTTTCTTCTGGATGATTTCTTTGTTACTGTTTTATGTGATTCGGGTGCCGATACTAGTTATGTGTCCTTAAAAGCTAGCCAAATGCTTAAGCGCACACCAACACTTTTGACCACCAAACACACGGTAGAGCTAGCAAACGGTAAAAGTCTCGAAGCCACACACATAGTTAAGGGTTGTAACCTCGTCCTAGCTGGTCAGACCTTCTCTATCGATCTTATTCCTATCGTTCTGGGTAGTTTCGACGTTGTTATTGGGATGGATTGGTTATCTCATCAGCAAGCGGAAATTTTTTGCAACGAGAAGATTGTCCGCATCCCTTGTTCTGGTGAAGAACCCCTCATGATTCATGGCGACAAGAGTGGTGCTGTTGTGAGCATCATCTCTTTCCTTAAGGCCCATAAGTGTTTGCGAAAGGGCCACCCTGCTATCCTAGCCCTCGTTTCTGATACATCCTCGGAAGAAAAGAAGATAGAAGACATTCCTATTGTGCGCGACTTTCCTGAGGAATTACCTGGTCTTCCGCCTCATCGTCAAGTTGAATTTCAAATCGAGCTAGCTTCTGGAGCAGCACCAATAGCTCGAGCACCTTATCGTCTAGCTCCATCAGAACTTGAAGAACTGTCCACGCAACTACAAGAACTCTTGGAAAAGGGTTTCATACGTCCTAGCTCTTCGCCCTGGGGAGCTCAAGACTTGTTTGTGAAGAAGAAAGACGGTACTTTCAGAATGTGTATTGACTATCGCGAACTTAACAAGGTGACCGTGAAGAATCGTTATCCTCTTCCACGTATTGACGACTTGTTCGACCAGCTGCAAGGGTCGAGCTTTTACTCTAAAATTGATTTGAGATCGGGATACCATCAGCTGAGAGTCTGAGATGAGGACGTCTCCAAAACAGCATTCAGAACTCGTTACAACCATTACGAGTTTCTGGTCATGCCTTTCTGGTTGACAAACGCACCTGCGGTCTTCATGGATCTAAAGAACAGAGTGTGCAAACCTTACCTGGATAAATTTGTCATAGTATTCATCGACGATATCCTGATCTATTCAAAGAGTCAGGAAGAACACGAACGACACCTGAGACTTATTTTGGAACTCCTTCGAACAGAGCAGTTGTATGCCAAATTTTCGAAATGTGACTTCTGGCTTCGCGAAGTCCACTTTCTAGGCCATGTGGTAAACAAGGATGGGATTCATGTTGATCCATCCAAGGTTGACTCGATCAAGAACTGGCCTGCACCCCGTACACCAACAGAAATCCGCCAATTCTTGGGTTTGGCGGGCTACCACAGAAGATTCATCAAGGATTTCCCAAAGATTGCGCAACCTCTCACTTCACTAACTCAAAAAGGTGTCACCTATTGTTGGGGTGATGTACAGGAGTCCGCATTTCAGCACTTAAAAGATAGACTTTGCAGCGCGCCTATCCTCTCATTGCCTGAAGGCACAGATGATTTTGTGGTTCATTGCGACGCTTCCATCTAAGGACTCGATTGCGTGTTGATGCAACGCGACAAGGCCATTGCCTACGCATCGCGCCAACTTAAAGTTCACGAAAGAAACTACACTACGCACGACTTGGAATTGGGAGCAGTTGTTTTCGCACTTAAGATATGGAGACATTACCTGTACGGTACCAAGTGCACCATTTACACCGATCACAGGAGTCTCGAGCATATCTTCAAGCAAAAGGAATTAAACATGCGACAACTTCGATGGGTTGAGCTCTTGAATGATTACGAATGTGCGATCAAGTACCATCCGGGCAAAGCCAATGTTGTGGCCGACGCCCTCAGTCGAAAGGATACTATACCTAATCATGTACGTGCGTTACAGCTTACCATTCACTATAGTCTTCCTACTCAGATTCGTGATGCTCAGGTTGAAGCATTAAAAGCAGAAAACATCAGGGCTGAGTCTCTGCGAGGGTCAAGGAAACGGTTAGAACAAAAGGAAGACGGCGCCTACTATGTTAACGGACGCATCTGGGTTCCACTTTATGGAAACTTACGCGAGCTTGTGATGGATGAAGCACATAAGTCTCGTTATTCAGTACATCCTGGTTCAGATAAGATGTACCACGACCTAAAGACTAAATACTGGTGGCCTAGCATGAAAGACCACATAGCAACCTACGTCAGCAAATGCTTGACTTGTGCTAGGTTCAAGGTCGAGTACCAGAAACCATCAGGCCTTCTTCAACAACCAGAGATCCCGAAATGGAAATGGGAGCAAATTTCTATGGATTTCGTTACTGGCCTGCCGAGATCTCAACGCGGAAATGACACTATTTGGGTGATAGTGGATCGATTGACTAAGTCTGCACACTTCTTGGCTATCAAGGAAACCGACAAGTTTTCTACTCTAGCATACATCTACCTAAAGGAAGTAGTATCAAGGCACGGAGTGCCAACCTCCATCATTTCGGATCGTGACTCACGTTTTACGTCGTGTTGGAACCTGAAGGTTTATTCATGTAGGTTAGCATAGTTTGAGGGTTGATTATGTTTATGTTTTGTTTACATGTTTGGGCCGGTTATGTTAGTGTTTGGGTTTGTTAGTGGTCTTGTGTCGCAATGGGCTTAGGTTAGCGGCCCAGTTGTTATGTATTTAAGAACATCATTACCTCATTGTTTGAGGTTGTTGTTTTGGTGACAAGTGGGGGCGACACAAAGAAGAAGGAACCGAGTTCCTGTTTGAGTCTTGTATTAGTCTTTGCTAAGCCATTGAATGCAAGATATCGGTTTGTGTTTTGTTTATTGTTTTCATCTTAGATATTATACATATTCTTGAATCACCTATTGATTGGATTCCGCACAATCAATAGGTTGTTTGATATCATTGAGAGATCCTCACGGGTTTTTACAATTGGTATCAGAGCCATTGAAGCCATTCAAGGGCTCGGTTTTGATATCATTCGGATTCAAGAATTATTTATGCTACTGATCTGTTTTGTTGAGTGTTTTGCAGCGATATATTTAATCTGTTCTTGACAGATTCATCGAAATAATACTGATTTTGGTTTGTTGATTTCTGGAAAAGGTGTTTGCTGATTTTACGGAAAGTTGGTGGTCAAGAGATTCAAAGATTACGATATCTTTGAATTTTGGAAGTGCTGAAAAATCGGGATTGCGAGTAAACAGATCTTATCGTTTATTCTTTTGCAGGTTCCGACTCGCAACCATCTCTGTTGCGGTTCATCACGTTCTGGTTACGACTCGCAACCATCATTGTTGCGGTTCATCACGTTTTGGTTTCGACTCGCATTCACCACGGTTTCGGTTCATTCTGTTTCAGTTGCGACTCGCAACCAGTAGTCAGTCTCCACTCGCAACCGAAGCTGTTACGACTCGCAACCTTGGTTTCGGCTCATCCTGTTTTAGTTACGACTCGCAACCCAGCTGTTACGACTCGCAACGACACTGATTTACGGACTTTTGGACTGTTGACTTTTGGACTTAAAACAAACTTAATTAATTAATTAATTGATTAATTAATCATGTCATCTAACAACAGTGAACTGTCCGCCCTTAAAGAACAACAAGAATTGGATTCAAAGCTTGGTACCACAACACGCATTCCTAGGTTAACTGATGCTAATGATTTTCCTGAGTGGAAGTGGCGCTTTGAACAGCATCTTAAGGTTAAGGATTATAAGCTGTGGCGAAGCATTTTGCGAGGACCTAGGGAAATCATGATGGAAAGCTCAACTGAACCAGGTCTTAAGGTAAAGAAACCTAGGGATCAGTACACTGAAGATGATTTGCTCATTGTTGAAGAAGATGATCGAGCTCTTTCCTACTTAACCATGGGTTTGGGTCCTGATATTGCTATTGGCTTTCGCACCTGCAAATCTGCCAAAGAATTGTGGGATTCTCTGATCGAAGTATATGAAGGAAACGAAGATATGAAAGAGAGCCGAAGAAATCTGCTGCAACAAAACTTTAACAACTTCAACCATATTTATGGTGAAACGGTAGACAATCAGATTCAGAGGTTTGTGAAGCTGATCACTCAAATGCAAATGGAAGAAATTCATACAACAAATGCATCTACAAACCGACAACTTCTTAATGCACTACCAAAGAGTTGGGATCATCATGTTGCTATGATCAAGAAGACTAAAGATCTCGCTAGATGTACTCTGTCAGAGATGATCTCTCACATTAAGGCATGCGAACTGGATGATAAGCAAAGAGAAACAAATTACAAGAACAGTATGCTAGCTGCTGGTTTCTCCATTGCTCCCGCTTCCTCTAACAACAACAACACAGCATTATTGTCTCAAGGTGGTTTTCAGATGTTTCGAAATACTTCATCCACTACTCCAACTTCAGCAAAGGTGCACTCATCTGGAGCCTCTAATCAAGTCGTCTCTCCAGCTTCTCCTGCTTCAATTCCAAATTCTGGAAATGTCTCTACTGCTGCTTCTGCTTCCGCTGCTAACAACGAAATGATAGCTTTCTTCGCTAAACAATCAAAGGAAAACTTGGATATTGCAGCTTCAGTGATCAACTGTTTGAATGCTTTTATTGCAGGAAAACTTGACCCCCCAAAGTGGTGTCCTGATGATCTGAAACAGATTCATCCAGATGATGTTGAAGAAATGGACATCACCTGGCAGATGGCGATGGCAGCTTTCAGAGCCCAAAAGTTTGTGAAAAGAACAGGTAAAAACAGGTGGGGAAATGCATGGAATGGAGCTGCTAAAGTGCCCTTTAATCTTCGTTGCTTCAACTGTCATGAGGAAGGACACTATGCTCGAAACTGCACAAAGCCACTTATAAACAGAGATCAAACTCCTGCAACTCCTGCCCAACCTGCAACTCCTAATCGAGAAAGAGCTCTTGTGACCACTACAAGTATAGCAGATGCTGCTGCTTCTGGAAGTCCACCGCCGCAAGGATTAGCACAAGCACTGGTGGTTCAGCCCAACCTCAACTTTGATTGGACTTCAGAAATTGAGCGTCTGAACATATCAGCTCCAGAGAATCAAACTGCTACATCCAACATTGCTTTCATGACTTCAAGTGAACATAGCCCAAAGCCAGAGGAAGAGACTGAAGCTGATGATTTTGCATTCATGACTCAAATTCTTTCAGCTCCTGTTAAAGGTCTCACTAAAGAAGAGGTAATTTCGGTTTTCTGTACTCCTGAGTGTAGGGAAAGGGTTGAGGCTTACAGAATACACAACGCTGAGCTCATTCAAGATTATAATGACATAAAAAATAAAAATTTTACTTTGTCTAAAAATGAGAAGCTTTATAAAGAAAAGATTGAAGCTCAGCGAAAAGACATCATCAAGCTAAAGGATGATGTGAGTGTAAAAACAGCCCATTTCCTAGAAGCTCAAGAAAAGGTATGCATTTTAACTAAGGAACTGGAAGATATTCAAAACAGATATCAAATAAATGAATTAAATATCAAGAAGTTTGATTCTTCCAGTAAATTGGTTAAAAATCTTTGTGATCAACAACTTGCATACAAGGAAAAGAAAGGATGTGGTTTGGGTTTTAATAAGGCTCCTCCTCCCTATAATGATAATTATACTTATTTACCCATGACTGAGGAGGAGATGACTAATGAAAGTAAAATGACCTATGGTCCCAAAAATAATCAGTCATCGTTCAATGACAGACCAGTTGAGAAAAAGAAGTCTGCTCCTATAAATTTTGTTCACAAAGGCACAATTGATCCTAATGTTTCATCTTCGTGTGCAGATGATAGCTCTGAAGTAAAGTGTGATGATGTTCATGGGAGTGAACCGGTTATTATTTCAAATGTTTCTGAACCATATTTTGAACATTATTCTGAACCAACTGAGTCGGACATTGCTTTTACTAGTTCTTTGTTTGCGTCGTTTTCAGCTTATGTTTCGTCTTGTGAGCCTGTTGTTTTGGGCAAAACTGATAATGTTTGTGTGGATGATTTGAACAATAAGTGTGGTGATGATTGTTTTTCAACTAATGTTTGTGATCCTAACATCTCTAATGTTTCAGCTTGTGAAAATGTTACAGGTGAGGTCCCTCAGGATGCATTCAGTGAAACCACTGAAACGACTTCTCAAGAAAATCAAGAGTATCCTGATTCTTCTGAATCTGTCTCAGTGGGTGTCCCTAATGTTGAATCTAGTGGGACCCCATTGGAAACTGTGTTAAACAATGAACCTGAATCTGTGTCACATGATAAATGCTCTGAAAAAATGCATATTGATGAAACTTCTTTAGGCTCAGAAAAGGAATCTGAATCAGTTTCACATGACAAATGCATTGAGGAAGAGCATATTGTTGAGACTTCTTCTTGTTCGGGAAGTGAACCTGAATCGGTTTCAGATGACAAATGCCTCGATAAAACGCATTTGGATGAAACTCATACATGTTCAAATTCGGAATCAAGATTAAGTAACAATGAAAGGGATGCTGATCTAAAAGAGAGATCATTAGAAGAAAAGTTGTCTAAAGAAAAACCACAAGTCAAACATGTTCAGAAAACTAAAACATCAAATCACACGAAATCAAGCAAACAGAGTCAAAATGTCAAGAATATTAAAAATGTGAAACGTCAAACATGTTATAACTGTGGTATTGCTGGTCACATTGCCAGAAATTGTGGCAAACTCCCAAGGACACCGAACAAGAAAACATCAGAGCGAAATCAGAAGGTCACGTCTAATCGATATCACTGTTCGAAGTCCATGATGTCTGCAAAGACTAAGACAATGCAGAACAACTATCATAGGACTAGACCTTCTGATCAGGATTGGAATGCAGCCAAACGCTATAATCAATATCAGAATAGACAAACAAATTTTCAGCGCAATCGAAATAATTCTTTTGGTAACGCTTATGAAAGTTTCAATTCTAACTGGTCAAGACAGTTTTGGAAACCTAAAGCTAATGACATGCAATCCAATTCAATGAAATCATATCATCAAAATGTCGCCAAAAGGGATGTTTCAAAATTTCTGAATAAAGATAATTTAGTGTGGCAGAGAGTGACATTTATTGATGCACAAGGAAAACCCAGATCCACTATGGGCTGGGTTCCTAAATCTAACTAATCCCGCTAATCGTGCAGGAACAGCTGTGGAGGACTACCGTGCGCCTCTGGTACATGGATAGTGGCTGTTCCAGGCACATGACAGGAGACTTATCCCAACTGGAAAATATCAAAGAGTTTAATGGTGGATATGTCTCATTTGCGGGAGGAGAGTCAGGCAGAATCACGTTAAAAGGAACTGTTCGAAACGGCGTCTTAAGCTTTGAAAATGTTAATTATGTTCCAGAACTGAAACACAATCTGTTAAGTATTTCGCAGATCTGTGATCGAGGGAATTCAGTTCATTTCACGAAGAAGGGATGTCATGTTCTTAAGCCTGGGATTGTTATTCCAGAAGACTGGTTCTTGATGACGGCTGAAAGGAAAGGTAATGCTTACGTCATTGATATGAACAAGAAACCATGTGAAGAGATCACTTGTCTATTTTCAAAAATTTCGGAGCATGATGGTCTGTTGTGGCATCGTCGACTTGGGCATGTGAATATGAAAAACCTGAACCGTCTAGCTAAAGGTCAACTGGTACGTGATCTTCCAATCAAGGACTTCATGTTGGTGGAGAAATGTGTTGCTTGTGCGAAAGGGAAAGCTCATCGAAAACCTCATAAGACTAAACCAGTACTCTCGACAAAAGCTGTACTCGAACTACTTCACATGGATCTTTTTGGTCCAGTGAATGTGCTGAGCATTGGGAAGAAAGCTTACTGTCTGGTAATCGTCGATGATTACTCTCGTTACACTTGGGTGTATTTTCTCAGCCACAAAAATGAAACTGCTGTCTTGGTAAAACAATTCATTACTTTGGCTGAAAATCAAGCGAGTACTAAGGTGAAGGTTATTCGATCAGACAATGGGACAGAATTCAAGAACGTTACTTTGGATACTTTCTGTATTGATAAGGGAATCGATCGTCAGTTCAGTGCGCCTCGAACTCCACAACAAAATGGAGTGGCTGAAAGAAGGAATCGTACTCTCATTGAAGCTGCGCGTACTATGCTGGCTGATTCAAAGCTTCCTAGCTTCTTTTGGGCCGAAGCAGTTAGCACGGCTTGTTATATCCAGAATCATGCTTTAGTAAACAAACGTCACATGAAAACCCCTTATGAGATTCTGGAAGGACATAAACCTTCGGTTTCACACTTTCGTATTTTTGGTTGTCCATGTGTATTATTACTAATGGACCCCAACGGAAAGTTTGAAGTCAAAGGTGACGAATGTTATTTTGTTGGATATGCTAAAGGCTCTGCTTATAGGGTATACAACAAAGTAACTAAAAAGGTCGTCGAGTCGTGCAACATCGAATGGCTTGAAGAGAATGCTACGGACGCTAGAGTTGGTCCAGATTGGTTATACGATTATTCTGCTCTGTTTAAATCATTTAACATTTTGTCAAGTGATGTTTCAGTTGCAGGTGTGTCTATTCCCAAACAACCATTGTCGTTTGAAGATACGGAAGACGAATCACAGATGCAAGACAACGTGAAGCATCATACCATTGATCCACCGGGAATGGTGTTTACGCAACATCCTACACCAACTCCGATGGTCAATCGATCTCCTGAGGGTGCATCAACTAGTGACTCTGCTTTATTTCCTGAACCAATTCCTGAGGATTGTGTTGTCACTTCTCCTGTAGTTCACACTACTACAGCACCTAATGAGGGGGAGTCTAGCAACAACACCACTGAAGAGGAGACTGTACCTGATTTGGCCATACCTACGAGCGTTCAACGCAATCACCCAATTGAGAATGTGATTGGTCCTGTAAATGCAGGAATTTTGACCAGGAGTCAAACAGGAACCATTAACACTTGCTTATATTCTTGTTATCTTTCTCAAATCGAACCTAAAACTATTGATATAGCTTTGCAGGAACCTGGCTGGGTAGATGCTATGCACGAAGAGCTGAACCAGTTTGAAAGACTTGGAGTATGGAAGCTCGTCAAGTTGCCAACAGGAAAACGTAAGCTTGGAACTAGATGGGTATTTCGAAACAAGCAGGATTCTGCAGGAGTCATCGTTCGAAATAAAGCAAGGCTGGTGGTTCAGGGATTTAGACAAATTGAAGGACTGGATTATGATGAAGTATATGCTCCGGTTGCACGACTTGAAGCCATCCGAATCTTTTTGGCTTACGCGTCATACATGGGATTCACTGTTTATCAGATGGATGTCAAAACCGCATTTCTCTATGGAAAGGTGAAGGAGGAAATTTTTGTCGAGCAGCCACCAGGGTTTGTGCATCCAGACCATCCTGACTATGCTTACAAGCTAGACAAGGCACTGTACGGGTTACACCAGGCTCCTCGAGCTTGGTATGCCACACTAACAGAGCATCTGTTGGCTCATGGATATACGCGTGGCACCATAGACCAGACTCTGTTCATCAAGAAAGTAGGACGTGATCAAATCTTGGTTCAAATCTATGTTGATGATATCATTTTCGGATCTACAAGTGAGGATCTTTGCAAGGAATTCGAGGGAGTTATGAAAAAGAAGTTTGAAATGAGTGCTCTTGGAGAAATGACACTGTTTTTGGGTCTACAAGTCAAGCAGAGTTCACAAGGAATTCTTATTCATCAAGGGAAGTATGTGGATGATGTGCTGGCAAAATTCAAATTCACGGACGCAAAGCCTGCTGAAACACCTATGGCTGAGAGACCACTATTGACTGAAGATGAAGAAGGAGAGTCTGTCAATCAACGTCAATATAGGTCTATGATCGGGCCATTGATGTATCTTACAGCTAGCCGTCCGGACATTATGTTTGCTGTTTGCAACTGTGCACGCTATCAGGCTAATCCTAAAACTTCTCATCTTACTGCTGTTAAAAGGATCTTTCGGTATCTTAAAGGCCGACCTCGGTTTGGCCTGTGGTATCCGAGGGATTCCAATTTTGACTTGTTTGCTTTCTCTGACAGCAATTTTGGAGGTACTGACAGTGACAGGAAATCTACATCTGCGGGATGCCAATTTTTGGGTGATCGGCTCATTTCTTGGCAATGCAAGAAACAACAAACAGTGGCGATATCTACAGCTGAAGCCGAGTATGTTGCTGCTTCTGCTTCCTGCTCTCAAGTGGTGTGGATGCAACATCAATTGCAGGACTATGGTTTGACTTATCTCAACACTACTATTTACTGCGATAATGATGCTGCAATACAAATTGTTAGAAATCCTGTTTTTCACTCCAAAACCAAGCACATAGACATCAAAGTTCATTTTATTCGAGATTGCTTTGACAGAGGTCTTATTACACTTGAGCAAATCGACACAGATGCAAATGCTGCCGATTTGTTCACTAAACCTGTCAGCAGCTCGAAATTCAGAGTGCTTGTGGATTTTCTAAAAATGATCCGTTTTACTGATTGAGCATGTTTTTGTTTTTCGTTTTTCGTAGGTAAATTTGTTCATAAAGTTTTCTATTCTTAGGTAGTTTTTTATTTATGCTCAAATTTAGGGGGAGAATTTTTGAAAAATACAAAAACATTAAAAAATTGAAAAATACAAAAACATTAAAAAAATTGAAAAATACAAAAAGAGGTGTGGCATGACTGGGAAATGAAATGAATTTTCACTTTATGGTCGAGGGCTGACTCATGTAAGACCAGTATCGAAATAGTTTGACTCTAGTATGATGTGTTGGTAGGCTCTATCCTTAAGACTGGAAACATTGGATGTTTCTGTTTAGAACTAAAAATTGTACATGACCTCAGGAAAGAAAGTCACTTGGAATTAGCTCATTTCTATTTGAATGTTTGTATGTTGTCCCGATACACACAATTTTGGTCTGACTCTGAAATCTTCTCTGAAAAAGTCGTGTATCTCCTCTGCTGCATCCAGAAATATGCTGACCTGGAGGTGCTAGGCAACGACAGCTTCTGCTGCATCCAGATATATGCTGACCTAGCTGTACGTTGTCGCGCTATAGATCAATTAAACACCCAAAAGAGGCCCTCAAGTGCCCAAAAGAAACCCAAAGAAACCTATATCAAATTGAGAAAACTCATTTGATCTGTATATTATACCATCTTTACTTAAGATCTATTCTGTTCTCTTCTCAACCTAGTCCCAGTTAAGATTTCAGAGATCTGGATTGGACTTGTGAAACATGTGGTAGGGAAGCTACTTGCATGATAGAGTGTGCTGTTATAATTCTAGGATTTGATTAGTATTTGTTTTGAGTGTTCATTGTTAAGATATCAAAACATGATAAATTGAGTTACAGGCAGTTATATGGAAAAGGTCTAGGGAGATGAGTTTAAGGGGACAAATATACTGGCAATTGTCTAGATCATTCAGTAGTAGATCAGTGTTAATAAGTGAAGTCAAGCCCAAAACCTTGTGATTTGATCCCTGAGTATCTATGCAAATTTCCTTATTTTATTTTGTAAATAATTTTGTTATTTATTTTTGTTTTTAGGTTTTTGTTTTGCAAACATTGCTCAAAAGGTTTAATGGATAATTTTCATTAAAATTAAATCAGTTTTGAAATGGGTTAAAAATTGGTTGATAAATCTGTTTTAGTCAAGAGCCCAAATTTGTTAAAGTTGTGAGCCCAAGAGTTAAAAGCCCATGATGGCCCATGATCTGTTTTTGTGGTATAAAAGGGGCGGTTGCGAGTCGAGACCTCATTTCTCACTCGCAACCAAGTCTGATTCTCTCTCAAGATTCCGGTGATCTGTTGAAGGATTCCGATTCATCTCCGGTTACGACTCGTAATCTCCGGTTGCGACTCATTGATCATCAAGGTATAATGACGTCATTATTCAAGTTTTTGCAGGAATTATGAATGATTGTTGAATATTCCGATGAAGATTTGAAGATTCCGATGAGGATTTGAAGTTTCCGATGATGTTTCCGATGAAGTTTTGAAGATGTTTGACTCGCAATCAAGAACACTGAGGACTTGAAACCAGTGGTTACGAGTCGCAACATCAAGATTGCGACTCATGGTTGCGACTCAATGTTTGTCGGTTGCGACTCATGATTGCGACTTGAAATCTGTTGGTTGCGACTCATGGTTGCGACTCGCAAACAACTGGTTTCGACTCGAGACCTTTTGGTTGCGACTCATGGTCTCGAGTGAACAGTAACAGTGTTTGTTTTGGTTTTTATTTTTATCACTGTTATATTCAAAAGTTGGAAACTTATTTGACTTGTGTTGTGTGCAGAAAATGGATTTAAAGTTTATTTCTTCTCATAATCAAGTTGGATATTTAGCACCTCCACCAGAGAAACACAAGAAGATGTACACGTCATTGATGAAAGGCTTAAATAACTGTCGGATTGTTCATGCTCTTCGTGAGAATCCAGTTGTTTATGAAGATCTTATTCAAGCTTTTTGGAAGAGTGCTAAAGTAGAAGTCGTTGATGGAAAGGGAGCTATAGTTGCTGAAATTCAAGAAAAGAAAGTTATAGTGACTGAGCAGATGATTAGAGAAGTGCTAAGATTTAATGATCAGGAAACAGATCCTATAGAACTTCCAGCTGGATCAGTGGAAGCAATTTTGCCTCGTTTAAGCTACGAAGGAAAGTTTCCTCCCTTGGTAAAGAAGTTTGTACATCCATACTGGCGTTTGTTGCTGCATATGTTTCTTGTGTGCATGACAGAAAATAGAGGGGGAATTGATCAGTTGAATACTACTCAGTCTGCTGCTGTGATTTGTGTAATTACCAATGAGTCGTTTAATTATTCAAGATATATTTTGGAAGCTATGAAGAGGAATGCAATTGGACTTCGAAAGGATAAGTTTCTTATGTATCCAAGATTTGTGCAGATGATTTTGAATGAGCGTTATCCGGAATTGAAGAGATCTGGTAATACATTGGAGTTAAAGCCTATGGGTCCTTCATGTTTTGGTGCTCTCACTTCAAAGAAAGGAACTGAGAAAAGGTTTGAAGGTTTGATTGAGTTGGAGAAATTTGGTCAGTTTGCCGAGACAGAAGATGTTGGTGAGAATCCAGTGATGGCACAATCTGTTTCAGTGCATAGTGTATCTGCAAGTGCCATTGTTGCTGAAGAACATGATATTCGTATGGATGCTGAAGATCAGCCTGAGACAGAGTTTTTAACAATAGACTCTGATGATGAAGGTGTTGAGATTATGTGTGATTCTGGTGAAGATGAAGAGCTTCCTCCTGAAGCTGAAGTTGATACTGCTGTTTCTGTTGTTCCACCCGTGATTACTGCTGAAAGTTTGGCTTTGTTATTGAAATCTGTAACTGATAAGATGGGAAATCCTCCTTCTGATCTTTCAGTGTCAAGTGAAAAGCCTAGTGAAGACCCAAAGGATTCTGATTCCATGCCATTGAAGCGGAAAAGGAGGGATCCTCGGCTCGGAATGTATATTGAGCATAGCAAAGATCAACCCGTAGTTACTGATGAAGATGATGAAGGTCTTTATGACTTCGATTTTGAGAAGAATGTCACCGATACCACCACTGCTACTGAAAACATCTTTGATTTTGATGCTGATACTCAAAGAACTGATATGGATGTTACTACTGATGATGTTCAGGTTACTAGTACTGACGTTGATGCCACTGTTGAGACAACGCTACCTAGTGCTACTGAATCTGCAGGTCCTTCTAGAGTTGATTTCGATATGCCTAGCAGTTCAAGTGGTAAAAGACCTGAAGAGCCATTTAGAATGCCGTTTGATGATGATTCTAGTGATGAAGATGAGTATATCAGTATGAGAGATATGAAGAAACGAATGGTTGTACTTGAGCAAGATTCAATTCATAAAGATGCGAAGATTATTCAACTTGAAGATACTATTGTGAAGAAAGATCAACAGATTGAGCAGCTTCAAGGAGATGTTAGTTTGTTGTTTAACATGGTGTATGACTTGCGTGGAAAGTTGGAGAAGAAATTTGGACAGGAGTTCTCAGATCCAACTGATGTTGAAAAAAGGAAAAAGGCTTTTGAAAAGGATGATGCTGAAAGAAGTGCTGCTATGGAACATTACTTTAGAAGAATCATTGATCCTGTTGCAGACAAAGAGAAGGCTGAAAGAATCAAGAAGAAAAGAGAGTTTGTAATTATGAAGAATCTGAATCTAAATCCAGATGATGATGATGCTCATGCAACTCATCATTTGATGGATGTTGGTGAAACTCTCTATGATAAGGTTGGAAATCGTTCTGGTGTAGTTAGCTGGGGTTATGATCATGATCGCAAGAGATGGTGGATAAAAAGGAAGATAGGACCTGTTGAGTGGTATAAACATCCAGGCCAGTTTCAGTCATTTACTAAAGTGGACTTGACAGACTTGTCTAGAGCACCTTATGTAGATGATAAGCCTGGAGGAGTTGGTTATAGGTTTTTCTAGAGGTTGAAGAGAGAGGTTCTTAAGGGTTTTCCTTCAATGCGTACTGCAGAGTCCATTGTTAAACCCGCTAAAGGCATCAGAGATCCATATACAAACAAGCGACTGAAGATCGTGCGTTGGCCTGTAACTGATAAAGAGAAGATGATTCCATTGGTGAGAAAGATTCCAAAGGGTGCTCTAAAGACTTTACACTTTTGGTCTTATGATGAGCGTTTAGGGTAGGCAGTGATTGTTTGTGATGATGATGTGTGTTTTCAATTGGTGGATCAGATTGATTTACTGAATGTTGCTCATGAAGATTTGGAAGTGTTAGCTCGTCATCAAATTAGAGCTACTGAGAAATATGAAGAAATTGCCAAAGCTTGGACTAAAGCTGTTGCAGCATCTATTCATATTCATACAAAGGGTTTCGGTGGTATTAAGGATCGGGTGCAAGATGATAGTGAAGGTTAAAGTGTCAAGAACCTGCATGCATAAACCTAGGGGGAGATTGTTGGAACCTGAAGGTTTATTCATGTAGGTTAGCATAGTTTGAGGGTTGATTATGTTTATGTTTTGTTTACATGTTTGGGCCGGTTATGTTAGTGTTTGGGTTTGTTAGTGGTCTTGTGTCGCAATGGGCTTAGGTTAGCGGCCCAGTTGTTATGTATTTAAGAACATCATTACCTCATTATTTGAGGTTGTTGTTTTGGTGACAAGTGGGGGCGACACAAAGAAGAAGGAACCGAGTTCCTGTTTGAGTCTTGTATTAGTCTTTGCTAAGCCATTGAATGCAAGATATCGGTTTGTGTTTTGTTTATTGTTTTCATCTTAGATATTATACATATTCTTGAATCACCTATTGATTGGATTCCGCACAATCAATAGGTTGTTTGATATCATTGAGAGATCCTCACGGGTTTTTACACGTCGGAATTGTGGCAAGCTATGCACAAGTCTTTTGGCTCTCGACTAGACATGAGCACGACTTATCATCCACAGACGGATGGGCAATCTGAACGCACCATCCAAACCCTTGAAGACATGCTTAGGGCATGTGTAATCGATTTTGGTAATGGCTGGGAAAAACACCTCCCGTTAGTGGAGTTTTCGTATAACAACAGTTACCACACCAGTATCCAGGCCGCTCCGTTCGAGGCATTGTACGGACGGAAGTGCCGATCACCTCTTTGTTGGGCAGAGGTTGGCGACAGTCAACTCACTGGCCCAGAACTTGTAGTAGATACAACCGAGAGGATTGCTCAGATACGATAACGAATGGCGGCAACTCGTGACCGTCTGAAAAGCTATGCGGATAAGCGAAGGAAACCACTCGAGTTCCATGTTGGGGATCGAGTGCTACTCAAAGTCTCACCTTGGAAAGGTGTAGTTCGTTTTGGCAAACGAGGCAAACTCAATCCGCGCTATGCCGGACCGTTTGAAATCATTGAGAAAATTGGCAAAGTCACTTACAAGTTGAATCTACCTAAAGAACTCAGCGGAATTCACAATGTTTTCCATGTGTCGAATCTGAAGAAGTGTCTGTCAGATGAGACCCTCATAGTTCCTCTCAAGGAGCTCACAATCGACGACCAGTTGCGATTCGTCGAGGAACCAGTTGAAATCACAAACCGAGACGTTAAGATTCTCAAGCGTACCAGAATACCTCTTGTTGGAATTCCCGTCGTGGCCCAGAGTATACCTGGGAACGAGAAGACCAAATGAAACTCAAGTATCCCCAGTTGTTTAAGAAAAGTGCAACCACTAATGAGACTGAAGCTACTGCAGAATTTCGGGATGAAATTCCAAACCAACGGGGGGATGATGTGACACCCCAGGAAAACCAGGAAACCAACGCAACTTAACTAGCTTCCTCAGTAACCACGCGCTAAATTTTGAGACAAAAATTTCTTAACAGAGGGAGAATGTGACAACCCTCAAAATTTCATGTATCCGTACGATTAATTAATGTTAATTAAAGTGCTTGATGTCTGTGTTGAATTACTTAACTGCTTTCTGATTACTGTGTCATACTTACAAGTGCTTGTAAACATACTAGTCTTGTGCAGAAAATTGACTAAATAATCATGTATGCTTTCCCAAGTGTTGGGAATTAAAAGTGTTACAAAAAGAAACATAAAAGACATTAAATGATATAGCTTACCATTTTAACGAAACGATATCTAACCGAACAACCGGACATTACCCGGAACACTGAAATATTGCAAAAAGCATTGTTTTTATTTTTCTGAACTAGTTATGGTTCCCGTACACCATAACACCCACCAAATATCTAGTAACTAACTCAAGTAAACATACACTTGATTTCTAACTAATAAGTAATCAACTAGTTACAATTTTGCAATTAACCCCCCCTCCTAGCCTAATCGACCACATGTCTAAAGTGGTGGGATTTCTTTGAATTTTTAATTAAGATATGTTTGTACTCTAAGAAACATTTTATCCAAGGGATTATGTTGTAGTATGGATTATAAGAATGCAACATGGACCTAACTTCATTACTTACACACATCAAAACATACCATAAAACTCTCTCTTCTCCTCTCTTGGTTCGGCCGAGATCAACAACCCCACCATCACCATCATTCAATCTTCTTTATTCAATTCCAAGCATACTCGAAGGTGTTAGAAGGTGTACAAAGGAGCTAGGAGCTTTCGGAAGTTCAAAGACCTTCTTCGTTTGCTATTAACCACCTCATTTCTTCTCTTGAACATCCCTAGCCTTGAGCTAGTGGTAAGAACATCCTACACTTCATATTTCATCTTATTTAAGTGGTTAAAGTAGGTTACATGATGATAAACTTAAAGAACACTAAGAAACTTGAACTTGAAACATGAACATAAGCTAAAGTTATGAAGAAATCATGTTGTTTAGTGTTGATATACTTGTTGATTGTTGATTGTTTGTAGAAATGATGTTGATCATCATGTAGTCTTGCTAGATCATGATTAAAAACATAATCTAGCAAGATGAGAGGATGAACATGTTGAAAGTTATGAATCATCCTCACTAAAGTCATGAACTTGAATGAATATAATGTTTCTTGTAAAAATAATGAACAAAGTAAGTTAAAGTCTTGTAAATCTAAATATTTCAAGTATGATTTACCAAGAAACCAAGTTAAAAATACAAGTTTACTAAATCTTGGTTCTTACATAAATGTACATCATTTTTAGTGGTTAACAAAGCTAAGAAGCACATGTGTAACAAGAAAAATACATGAAGAAGTATTTTTGGAAAATATGAACATAAGTTGCAAAGATCCATGTTCTTTAAAAATGGAGTTTTTAAAGAATCAACTTCAAATTTAAGGGTAACAAGACTTACTAAATACACTAGTAAGTTACTACATATTTTTATAAATTTTCAAGTTCATCAGTTGATAGTTTATACTTGTTTTTAACAAGATTGGTAAGTAGAGATTGTATATTGTTGATTGAGGATTGTTTGGATAAATTTTTGAAAAGAAAACGATATGCTAATAAGCATGGACACCTCCGTTTACAAAGGAGACTCTGGCGAAATTTTCTAAAAATTCCAACACTTAGAAAATATTTTTCTAAACAAGCGTTACAAGTATATTTTATAACTTGGGTTTCGAATATAAACTTCGCCATAATTTTTGTAACAAAATACAAAGAGTCGGAGGTTGGTTTTTGTAAATAAAAATGGGTAAATATATATATATATATATATATTTAGAATATATATCTTATACTAGAACACTTGTGTGGATACTTGTTTATTTTGTGAGATAGTTATATTATTTTAGGGTAAAATAATATAACTTAACAAAGTACCTTGACATTAGAATTGTGTGGTACGTAATAGAAGTAATGAGTAGATAAACCGTACGTTGGATACGTGTTATGCATGCATGAGAAATTGATTGTTATATGTACTTTATTAGGGCGTGCTTGATTTCTGATTATTAGAGTAACTAATCTAACCGAGCAAACCAAGGTGAGTTCACACCCTCTACAAGGCATGGGATTCCCGGTGGTTTGGGAATGGGTTAAAGAATTAAAACGGAACCTACATATCCTCCTTGGGTAGGATATGTACCGCCATCCTCCATGGGTAGGATGCCAATATTAATCCTGCGTATTCTCCTTGGGTAGAATACGTACGTTCGTCCTCCTTGAGTAGGACAACAACCTTAAAACTTACTAGACAAAACTCTATCATTAAGTCCCTCATTTTATATCGACTTAATCGCCAAGGCCAATGGCGAGCGGGTCATTAGTTAATAGCGCTATTAAGTTTAACAAACCTCACACCGTGCCGTTCGGACGGGCGTGTACTAATGGACTATGGCAAACTGTCAATGATGATAGAAATTGACGTAGGGCACAACTATTGTTCGTCAGTTGTCGATATGGTACGGTCTAGTGGTTCACATGGGGAAGCCCCCACTGATCATGGATATGGTTTGGGTAATAAAGAAGGAACTGGTTAATCATACTTTCAACTATGGGGTAACCCCCACGGAAATTAAGCCAACAAAAGACAAACCATGTTTTCGGAAACAACTTAAAACTAAACAACCAACCGTGAACTCACTCAACTTTGTTATTGACTCGTTGTTACAAGCCTTACAGGTCGTTAGATGCTTATGGAGCTTGCACGAGGAGGAGGTCGTTGTGGGATAAGGACTGTTATGTCCCGTGCCTAATATTTGCACTTTATGAACTTATTGAACTAATGTTTTGAACTTTAAACTTATGAACAATGGAACTTACGTTTTGGTTCTACGCTTTATGCTTCCGCTGTTTAATCTGAACTTGGTTAACTTAAAGTTGGTTACACTCTTTGGTCACCAATTGTATTATGGTTGGTTTTATTTACTTAATTACGTTGTTCAATATGATTGGTGGCTCGATCCTGGTCATGTCACGCCTCCAAGCGGTGATACTCCGCATGGTGGATTTTGGGGGTGTGACAGATTGGTATCAGAGCCATTGGTTATAGTGAACTTGGTTTTAAAAAGGGAAAAGCTTTTTGACAAAACCAGACATAACCTGTACAGTGCTCAACGATCCACAACGACGCTTCGCTCCACGTTCAAGACTCGACACAATAGGTGGTATGATTTATGTTTATATAGTCGGTTAGATAGTTCACACTGTGCACTAGTTAACGTGATAACTGCTATTTGAACCTTATGTGCTCACTCTCTCCTGTTATCCCACGCTTACGCACTTTCGCGACACTTTTCTCACTTACGTTGCTTCGTTGTGAAGAACATGAACGGATGCGGAGGACGTATCAACCTAACTCAAGCCCAGTTGACGGCTTTGATCAATGAACGGGTTGCTGAGGCACTCGCAGCTGTCCCTGCAGGAGGTATAACCTGCCATATCAACCCATCTTAGGACGTTTAGATCCTACCTTCGCAAACCAACCCTCGTGCTTAACCTTGTCTTTTATTCTCGTGCAACAGGCCAACATGCTCAGCCTCCCGTATGTACCTTCAAAACGTTCATGGATTGCCGACCTAGTACTTTCAGCGGCACAGAAGGAGCTATAGGTCTTCTTCACTGGTTCGAGAAGCTTGAGTCTGTTTTCGAGATGTGTGAATGCCCTGAAGATCGTAAGGTGAAATATGCTACTGGAACGCTCGAAGGTGCTGCGTTAACCTGGTGGAAAGCACAGGTTCAACTGCTAGTGTCACGGCCCCCGACCCGGTTTGACCCGTTTCAGGAGCCGCGGGACAGAAATCCCGTGGTATTAATTTAATTGAGTTTAACAACGGAAGTTTATCATCAGAATCTTTTAAAACTGAAATATTTCCCGATTATTTTATTTCACAACTCGGGATAAAACCCGTTAATTTACAATCTTGAGATTTCACGGAGAAATCTTTTATTTTACAAAACATGTTTCTTTATTTTTTATACTGAGCCACTTCCTTAAGCTTGTAGTGATTTTCGGCACTTTTCTTGGATCACAACAGATCACCTGAAACATGTTTGAAAAAGGTTTTGTCAGCGGGAAATACTGAGTGAATTATTCATTTTACTAAAACGACTCGTTTGTTATAATTCACAGTATTAAGAGAGATTACAATGTTTCCAGATATCAAACCAACTACCCACGGTATTTTGTCACTCGACCCATTGGCCCTCCCATAGTCCAATGGTGTCTGTGACTATGGTCATATCACCTCTTGGCTGCCCCAATGGTGAAGATTATCAAGTAATGTATACAAAACCCCACATACCGGCTGTAACTTGGTGATTACATAAACTTAATCCCTGTAATTATAACCTTTGAAAATAAACATGATTTTGAAAGTAATTTGATAAAAAGAGAATGACTCACATTGCAGATTTAATTTGAGCAGAGCCTAGCCTACTGATTAGCCTTTTTAACCTAAATTAATAATAAGCACACAATTTGGTTAGTAACTTAATACAACATTTACGATAACTCACGAGATTAAACCCTCACATCGAATGACAAAGTGCGATACTTAAACATCCATTGAATTAACAACGAATGACAAAGCATAAACCCTAATGTGGGCAGCACTTAAATATCCAAATCGCATCATTACCTTTTCTCGTTTTGGGTAACTTAGTAACAAAATCCATTGTTATGAGTTCCCATTTCCATACCGGTATTTCTAATTGTTGGAGTAGACCTGAAGGTTTCTGATGTTCTGCCTTAACTTGTGAACAAGTAAGACACTTAGAAACATATCTAGCTATATCCTTCTTCATGCCTATCCACCAAAAATTCTTTCTTAAATCTTGGTACATTTTATTGTTTCCAGTGTGTATGGTATACCTAGACTTATGAGCTTCCTCTAAAATTTTATTTCTTAATTCTCCCTGCTTTGGCACCCAAATTCTGTTTTTGTAGAATTTCCAAATTCCATCAGCTCCTTGCTCTAATTCTTTTATTCGTCCTTTCATTCCTTCAGCAACATCCTCTATTGCTGTTTCTTGAAAATGCTTCAGTTGTTCCATTAAATCTAACTATAGATTTAATCTGAGAGCACGAACCCGTCGTTGTTTCTCATGATACTTACGACTTAAGGCATCTGCAACTACATTTGCCTTTCCTTCGTGATACTGAATATCACAGTCGTAATCACTTAGGATTTCCATCCATCTTCTTTGTCTCATGTTTAATTCTTTTTGCCCAAAAATATATTTTAAACTTTTGTGGTCTGTATAGACAGTAAATTTACTTCCGTAAAGATAATGTCTCCAAATCTTAAGGGCAAAAATTACAGCTCCTAATTCTAAATCATGAGTTGTATAGTTCTCTTCGTGCTTTTTCAATTGTCTTGAGGCATACGCAATTACTTTCTTGCGTTGCATTAGCACACATCCAAATCCTAGTTTTGAAGCATCACAATATACTTCAAAATCTTCAGTTCCTTCTGGTAAGGCTAAGATTGGAGCATTGGTTAATTTCTGTTTCAAGATCTTAAAGGCCTCTTCTTGTTTAGGTCCCCATTCAAACTTAACTGCTTTACAGGTTAGCTTAGTTAATGGTACAACTATTTTGGAAAAATCCTTAGTAAACCGTCTATAATACCCAGCCAAACCTATAAAACTTCTAATTTCCATTGCGGTTTGCGGAACCTTCCAATTGGTAATTGCCTCTATCTTAGCAGGATCTACATGAATACCTGCATGATTCACCATGTGTCCTAAAAATTGCACTTCCTTTAGCCAAAATTCACACTTCGAGAATTTGGCATAAAGCTTTTCTTTTCTTAACAAAGTTAAGAGTGTATGTAAATGTTGACAATGTTCGTCCTGACTTTTGGAATAAATAAGTATATCGTCGATGAAGACAATTACAAATTTATCCAAGTATGGTTTACATATTCTATTCATCATGTCCATGAATGCGGCAGGTGCATTTGTTAATCCAAAGGGCATGACTGTAAACTCGTAATGAGCATACCTAGTTCTGAAAGCAGTCTTAGGTATGTCTTCTTCTTGTACCTTCAATTGATGATATCCGGTGCGTAAATCTATCTAGGAAATATATCTAGCTCCTTGAAGTTGATCGAAAAGATCATCAATCCTAGGTAATGGGTATCGATTCTTAATAGTAACCTTATTTAATTCTCTATAATCGATACACATTCTCATTGAACCGTCCTTCTTCTTTTCAAACAACACTGGTGCTCCCCAAGGGGATGAGCTAGGTTGTATGAATCCTTTACTTAGTAACTCATCTAATTGCTTTTTCAATTCTAACATTTCTGTGGGTGCTAACCGATAAGGTGCCTTGGCTATCGGTATAGTTCCTGGAATTAGATGAATCCTAAATTCTACTTCCCTATCTGGTGGTAATCCTGGTAACTCTTCTGGGAATACATCTGGGTATTCTGAGACTACAGGGATCTCCTTAAGTTCTTTGCCCTTAGTACTAATGATTACTGAAATCATATATACTATTCCTTGCTTTCGTTCATAACTAGCAACTTTCATTACTGATATGAACTTCATGGGTTTACGTGGCTTATCTCCTGTAATCATGATTATTTCTCCAGTAGGTGCCTGAATTTCTACAGAATTTTTATCACAAAGGATTCGAGCATGGTTGGCTATTAACCAATCCATTCCTAACACAACATCGAATTCAGCTAATTTCATAGGTAACAGATTTGCAGAAAATTTTTGACCTAAAAGTTCTATTTCTACTTTTTGCAAAACTTTATCTATGCTAACAGAATTTCCGTCTGCCGTTTCGACTGTAAAAATCTGCCTAAGATTGGTTAAGGGTAAATTAAGAGCTTGACAGAATGAAGTATTGATAAAACTTTGGTTTGCACCAGAGTCAAATAATACTTTCGCATACACGTTGTGAACTAGGAACGTACTAGCTATCACGTCTGGAATCAGTTCTGCTTCTTGAGTGGTTAGCTGAAATGCTCTGACATTCTTTTTAGTAGCTCCATCGGCTGTCTTGGCTTTGTTGTCTGCTGGTTTGACCAATTTAGGACATTCTGTTTTAAAATGCCCATTTTCTCCGCAGTTATAGCAGACTATGGTTTTCTTCCTGCAGTTTTCTTCACAATGTCCTGCCATTTTACAAAAATTGCAGGTTACATTACATCTTCCATAATGTTTCCTTTTGCAATTCCTGCAGAAAGGCGGATTTGAGGATTGCCCTGTTCCTCTTCTCTTGAAGTTGCTACTATTACCCATACGAACTCATTGGGTAATTTTCTGAGCCAGTTCCTTTTTCCTGTTATCATCTCTTGTGCGCACCAGTTCGTCAGTGAGGGTGTTAGCTAATTCCACAGCATCGTCAATAGTACGAGGTCTCGCAGCGTTAACGATATTGCGGATTTCACCGATCAGTCCCCAAATATAACGAGAAATGAGTACCGGTTCTGGCGAAGCCAGTGTTGGTACCACTCTAGCATATTCAAAGAATGTCGAAGTATAACCGCGACAATCTACACCCATCATTCTATGGTTTAGAAACTTATTTGCCATTTGATCTTTTTCATATTTGGGACAGGATTTTCTTTCTACAAGACTCTTAAATTCTTCCCAGTTCATGGCGTAGGCCCTATTTCTTCCTTTAGCCTGTAGCACCGTGTTCCACCATTCTAGCGCCCCTTCTTTGAAAAGATTTGACGCGTACATGACCTGATCATCCTGAGCACATTTACTTATGGTAATCACTGTCTCGGTTTTCTCTAACCAACGCAGTGCCACAGTCGCTCCTTCATTTCCTGCAAATTCAGTGGGTTTGCAAGCAAGAAATTCTTTGTAAGTGCAACCAGGTGTTGCAGCTTTCATTTTCTTAGGGAGCGGAGCTTGCAGTGGTTCATTATTATGATTAGTATGATTACCGCCTCCGTTTATGCTATTACTGAAGTTATCTTCAGAAATACGTTTGCTTGGAACGATTGGTTGAGGCTCGATTGGATTTCTAACAGCAGCAACTATTGCTGGAATAGCATTAGCTATTCCTTGAGCAACAATATTTTCTATATCCTGTCTAGTCATATATTGATCCCCCAGGTGTTGCTTAGATTGATTAACCTCATTAACTGGTTCATTATTAGCGTTTTCCATCTGATAATTAATTTATAGATAAATAATTAGTATAAAAGAAATAATCCAATGTCACAATTAATTGCACATAATCACGTAAACGAATATACAAACAAAATTGTAAATTTTCTAAAATTTCATTTGTTTTATAGATTATATCATGCTTCTATATACAATCGTTTTATTATTTATTTTACACATACTGATTTTATTATTACTATTACACAACAACAGTTTCATAAACCTACTATCTTTCGCCATTTGTTTTCCTAAAAACGAAGCTCCCTTTCATCATACTTCCATGCAATTTGTCCTCCTATCTCCCGGATTCTATTTCCCGCATCCATTAACTCTTCGCCAAAATGGCGAAGTTCTGCTAAATTCTCGTTACTCATGGGTGGATTTGGTAATGGTTCCGGGTCGAACTGAGGAAGAAAGGAATTAGGACTGTTGAGCAGGTTTTGGAATTGCCAGTCATTCGTCCACCATTCGTCCATTCCTAAAGGTTGGGTATGGACTATAGGTTCTGGGATTGCAGGTTCCAAATTTATTGGTAGTTGTGTTTCAAGAGTAGGGTATAAATTATTATTAATTGGCCTGACGACATCACAGCTCGCCAATGCCCGATCTAATTCCTCTTGAAAAGGTAACTCCTCAACCTGTCTAGAACTTTCCCCAACTTCCCTCTGGGTTTGCCTAGAACCTTCTCCATATTCCATTCTCGGTGGCCTAGAATCTCTTCCCAATTCCATTTCTATTTGTTTAGAGTATTCCTCAAACTGTACTTCCATTTCCCTAGATTCTTCCCCGGCTTCAATTTCCTTCCCTTTATCTAAAGGGTTTACTATTTTAGGGATCTTCCTAGTTGTAGGCTTCCTTCTACGCACACGTCTCCATCCCACAAATCTCCTCCTTTCTTGGGTTTAGGTTTCTCCAGAGGTGGAGCATTGAATTCAATAGGTTCTTCTATGTCTGGTATATACCTATTGAAATATCTGGAAACCTCTATTTTTACTGGATAGAGATTTAAGTTTTGAAGGGCGTCAGACAAGTCACTCATGCTGTTTAGCAAAATACACACAATTAGAAATTTTATAACAAAATTTTATAGATAACCTTTAAATATTATTTTATACTGGTTAACTACAAAACAACTAAAAATTAACACACACAAAGGTTTATTGTAAATTATTTATTTACTGGGTAAAGTTTCTAGATTGTAGGTGATCTGGATACTAAAACTTGAATCAGATTATTTTAAAGATTTGTATTAACTGCTACAGTAGCTAGCATATATAGATCCGCCCATTTTTCGTCTAACTTGTCTTCCCAAGGTGATTTACTGGTTAACTCCTGGGTTTCCTGTTTAATCTTCTTTTCTCGGATTTTCCTTATTTCCTCCTGACTTTTCCTAATAATCAAAATTCTTTTATTAGGAGAAAGTGGTTTCTCATAATGTGCCTTTCTCACAAATATTCCTTCTTCAGGAATTACAGAGTGATTTGAGGGTTTGGTTTGGGATGAACTTCCTTTCTCGTTGGATGACCTATCTAATTTAAGATAGATGTTTGACAGCTTTTGTTTACCCATACTGTAATTAACAATTAGTCAGTTAATAAAACACATAATCACAAAATAACAAGTAGAAAAATTAAGTATTTTCTAAATACTTAATAGGCTTAAATCAGTGGCTCTGATACCACCTTTTTCTGTCACGGCCCCCGACCCGGTTTGACCCGTTTCAGGAGCCGCGGGACAGAAATCCCGTGGTATTAATTTAATTGAGTTTAACAGCGGAAGTTTATCATCAGGATCTTTTAAAACTGAAATATTTCCCGATTATTTTATTTCACAACTCGGGATAAAACCCGTTAATTTACAATCTTGAGATTTCACGAAGAAATCTTTTATTTTACAAAACATGTTTCTTTATTTTTTTTACTGAGCCACTTCCTTAAGCTTGTAGTGCTTTTCGGCACTTTTCTTGGATCACAACAGATCACCTGAAACATGTTTGAAAAAGGTTTTGTCAGCGGGAAATACTGAGTGAATCATTCATTTTACTAAAACGACTCGTTTGTTATAATTCACAGTATTAAGAGAGATTACAATGTTTCCAGATATCAAACCAACTACCCACGGTATTTTGTCACTCGACCCATTGGCCCTCCCATAGTCCAATGGTGTCTGTGACTATGGTCATATCACCTCTTGGCTGCCCCAATGGTGAAGATTATCAAGTAATGTATACAAAACCCCACATACCGGCTGTAACTTGGTGATTACATAAACTTAATCCCTGTAATTATAACCTTTGAAAATAAACATGATTTTGAAAGTAATTTGATAAAAAGAGAATGACTCACATTGCAGATTTAATTTGAGCAGAGCCTAGCCTACTGATTAGCCTTTTTAACCTAAATTAATAATAAGCACACAATTTGGTTAGTAACTTAATACAGCACTTACGATAACTCACGAGATTAAACCCTCACATCGAATGACAAAGTGCGATACTTAAACATCCATTGAATTAACAACGAATGACAAAGCATAAACCCTAATGTGGGCAGCACTTAAACATCCATTGGATAGTTTAATCGATCGGACATTGAATCGTATCAGCGATCGAGTTATTACCCTGTATTGCGGCGGCGATTAGTGATCCGTGTGTGTTGTGGGACTGTTTATGCTATAACTCAACGTACAATTCGAATTTGAACGTCGAACGAACACTCAATTGCATGAAATAGACTGTTTTATTTATACTTGAAAAACCATCCCCTCGCGCCACGCGAAAGGTTCCCTTGCGCGCGTCGCGTGGCGCGAGAGACCCTAGTCTACCATAGGCTTGCTTTGTGTCCCAGTAGCTCAGCTGAGTTGGCCGCTCGATCAATTTCTCAATACACGTAAAACTGTGTGGATATTACCAACCAGGTTTACCCCCCCCCCTGAGTTTTAGGGGCCCTGATCCTGATTCCGTTTGTTCTGAAAATTTTAGGGTTTACGCAGAATCACTTGGGTGTCTTAATTAGGGTTTCCTATTGGGCAATTTAATTAAATAATTATGACTTTTGATGAGAGTTGTTACAGCTAGGGCTGGCGGTTGCTAATGCCACCCCGTTGAACGGTTTCAAATGGTGGAAAGCACAGGTTCAACTGCTAGGGCTGGCGGTTGCTAATGCCACCCTGTTGAACGGTTTCAAAGAACTGATCAAAAAAGAGTACTGTAGTCGTGACGACATCCACAAGCTAGACGTAGAATTTTTCAATCTAAAGATGACGGGGTCTGAAATCGAGGCATACACAAAGAGGTCGAACGAATTAGCTATCCTGTGTCCCACTATGGTGGATCCTCCTATCAAGCGTATCGAGCTATACCTTAAGGGTTTGGTGCCAGAAATTCAAAGCCTAGTGACCTCAGCTAATCTTGGCACCATTCAGCAAATCATCAAGTTGGCTCATCGTCTCACTGATCAGGCAGTTGAGCAGAACAAGCTGCCCAAGCGTATTAGCGCTACTACTACTGTTGCTCCCAGTGATAACAAGCGCAAGTGGGATGGAAATTCGGGCAAGGGTTTTACTTCAGTTCAGTCTCAGCAGCGAAAGACTGATGACTACCAGAGTCCTGGTCAGCAATCTTCTGGTAATCAAGGACAGGGTAGATACCGAGGGAACCACCCCAAGTGCAACCGGTGCAACAAGCATCATAGCAGGCAGTGCCACAAGGGTCGTTGTCTGAGGTGTAACAAGTTTGGTCGTGAAGCAAAGGATTGCAGGAGCGCACGACCAACAAATCAGAATCGCCAACAATAACAACAAGCTCCACAGAACCACCAGCAGCAGCAACAACATGGCAATAAAGGATGCTTTCAGTGTGGCGCTGAAGGCCACTTTAAGAGGAACTGTCCTCAACTGAACCAGAATCAGAACAACAACAACCAAGGAAACGGGAACAACAATGGAGGCAACAATGGAGGCAACAACGGGGGTAACAATAATGGCAATGGTGCCAGGGGACTTGTTTTCGTGCTGGGTCAGGGTGATGCAAGGAACGATCCCAACGTGGTGATGGGTAAGTTTCTTCTGGATGATTTCTTTGTTACTGTTTTATTTGATTCGGGTGCCGATACTAGTTATGTGTCCTTAAAAGCTAGCCAAATGCTTAAGCGCACACCAACACTTTTGACCACCAAACACACGGTAGAGCTAGCAAACGGTAAAAGTCTCGAAGCCACACACATAGTTAAGGGTTGTAACCTCGTCCTAGCTGGTCAGACCTTCTCTATCGATCTTATTCCTATTGTTCTGGATAGTTTCGACGTTGTTATTGGGATGGATTGGTTATCTCATCAGCAAGCGAAAATTCTTTGCAACGAGAAGATTGTCCGCATCCCTCGTTCTGGTGAAGAACCCCTCATGATTCATGGCGACAAGAGTGGTGCTGTTGTGGGCATCATCTCTTTCCTTAAGGCCCAGAAGTGTTTGGGAAAGGGCCACCCTGCTATCCTAGCCTTCGTTTCTGATACATCCTCGGAAGAAAAGAAGATAGAAGACATTCCTATTGTGCGCGACTTTCCTGAGGTATTTCCTGAGGAATTACCTGGTCTTCCGCCTCATCGTCAAGTTGAATTTCAAATCGAGCTAGCTCTTGGAGCAGCGCCAATAGCTCGAGCACCTTATCGTCTAGCTCCATCAGAACTTGAAGAACTGTCCACGTAACTACAAGAACTCTTGGAAAAGGGTTTCATACGTCCTAGCTCTTCGCCCTGGGGAGCTCCAGTCTTGTTTCTGAAGAAGAAAGACGGTACTTTCAGAATGTGTATTGACTATCGCGAACTTAACAAGGTGACCATGAAGAATCGTTATCCTCTTCCACGTATTGACGACTTGTTCGACCAGCTGCAAGGGTCGAGCTTTTACTCTAAAATTGATTTGAGATCGGGATACCATCAGCTGAGAGTCCGAGATGAGGACGTCTCCAAAACAGCATTCAGAACTCGTTACAGCCATTACGAGTTTCTGGTCATGCCTTTCTGGTTGACAAACGCACCTGCGGTCTTCATGGATCTCATGAACAGAGTGTGCAAACCTTACCTAGATAAATTTGTCATAGTATTCATCAACGATATCCTGATCTATTCAAAGAGTCAGGAAGAACACGAACGACACCTGAGACTTATTTTGGAACTCCTTCGAACAGAGCAGTTGTATGCCAAATTTTCGAAATGTGACTTCTGGCTTCGCGAAGTCCACTTTCTAGGCCATGTGGTAAACAAGGATGGGATTCATGTTGATCCATCTAAGGTTGACTCGATCAAGAACTGGCCTGCACCCCGTACACCAACAGAAATCCGCCAATTCTTGGGTTTGGCGGGCTACCACAGAAGATTCATCAAGGATTTCTCAAAGATTGCGCAACCTCTCACTTCACTAACTCAAAAAGGTGTCACCTATCGTTGGGGTGATGTACAGGAATCCGCATTTCAGCACTTAAAAGATAGACTTTGCAGCGCGCCTATCCTCTCATTGCCTGAAGGCACAGATGATTTTGTAGGTTATTGCGACGCTTCCATCCAAGGACTCGGTTGCGTGTTGATGCAACGCGACAAGGTCATTGCCTACGCATCGCGCCAACTTAAAGTTCACGAAAGAAACTACACTACGCACGACTTGGAATTGGGAGCAGTTATTTTCGCACTTAAGATATGGAGACATTACCTGTACGGTACCAGGTGCACCATTTACACCGATCACAGGAGTCTCGAGCATATCTTCAAGCAAAAGGAATTAAACATGCGACAACGTCGATGGGTCGAGCTCTTGAATGATTACGAATGTGCGATCAAGTACCATCCGGGCAAAGCCAATGTTGTGGCCGACGCCCTCAGTCGAAAGGATACTATACCTAAGCGTGTACGTGCGTTACAGCTTACCATTCACTCTAGTCTTCCTTCTCAGATTCGTGATGCTCAGGTTGAAGCATTAAAAGCAGAAAACATCAGGGCTGAGTCTCTGCGAGGGTCAAGGAAACGGTTAGAACAAAAGGAAGACGGCGCCTACTATGTTAACGGACACATCTGGGTTCCACTTTATGGAAACTTACGCGAGCTTGTGATGGATGAAGCACATAAGTCTCGTTATTCAGTACATCCTGGTTCGGATAAGAAGTACCACGACCTAAAGACTACATACTGGTGGCCTAGCATGAAAGCCCACATAGCAACCTACGTCAGCAAATGCTTAACTTGTGCTAGGGTCAAGGTCGAGTACCAGAAACCATCAGGCCTACTTCAACAACCAGAGATCCCGAAATGGAAATGGGAGCAAATTTCCATGGATTTCGTTACTGGCCTGCTGAGATCTCAACGCGGAAATGACACTATTTGGGTGATAGTGGATCAATTGACTAAGTCTGCACACTTCTTGGCTATCAAGGAAACCGACAAGTTTTCTACTCTAGCAGACATCTACCTAAAGGAAGTAGTATCAAGGCACGGAGTGCCAACCTCCATCATTTCGGATCGTGACTCACGTTTTACATCGGAATTGTGGCAAGCTATGCACAAGTCTTTTGGCTCTCGACTAGACATGAGCACGGCATATCATCCACAGACGGATGGGCAATCTGAACGCACCATCCAAACCCTTGAAGACATGCTTAGGGCATGTGTAATCGATTTTGGTAATGGCTGGGAAAAACACCTCCCGTTAGTGGGAAAAACCCTTGATCTTCCTTTTGTTTGTCCAATAAGATTTTTTGAGGGTTTTTTTATTTAATTTTATTACACCTCTTTTAACATAATGCCCCACATCCCCACTACACGCATTTTAGAAAACGCCCCATAATGTCTCATTGTTGACTGGGATGCCACATGACGCAAAACTCTCAAGGGTAAGAGCATTACCACTACACATGGTCTTAACATAATGTCCCACAATTCCCACATGTTGACTGCACCGCCACATAGCACAAAACGCCCAAGGGTCTTCCCCCTCTCACTACACATGATGTAATGAGATATTTTCCAATTTTCACCAATAACAAAATTGATGCTTGCTTGTTAATCTAATCTATACATCATTACCAAAGTTGGCCATGAAGAAAGGCATGGAGCTATATAAGTGTTGTTACACTAATAATCTGAGGATTTGAGTGTATCAATTATATAAACTATTTTTTTAAATGATGATTAACATTATGGCAATAGGGTTAGGTTCAAGAGTGAACACCATCTTAGTTTGTGAACCTAGTAAACTAATCCTAGCCATTGATTTACTTTTTAGATGAAAACGATAGGATCGTAGTTATACATATACACTTAATATGGTAGTTATTAATATTAATTAACCAACATGGTAACTGATCCCTATTTTTTTGTGAATCAATTTATTGATCCGCCAATGAACTCTAGCTCAAGTGGTAGGAGGATTTGAGTTCTTCTTTGAAAACTTAAGTTCAATTCTCATTTGGTGCAAAAAAGGAGTGAGGCACTGGTGGGCAGTGATTGGAGACCCAGGGAAACCTGGGTTCGATCCTTGAGCCAAACGGGTTTTACCAATAATTTTACCGTCGTGCCTACGGTCGGGTGGGTTACAGGGTTTTCCCCGGAATTGGTGGTGGGCGACTCGGGTTACTCTCGGAGTACTCCGTTTGTCCAATGGGTGCCCCGAGAGTGCTCAGGGTTGATTTGTTGGCCGTTCAAAAAAAAAATTATTAATCCAATAATCAATAATTCAAATCCATTATTCAAAAAAAAATGAAGTTCACGGTTTCCTTTTTCTTTCAATCAATCGATTAGACAAGCATCATATTTCTTTTACAAAATTTTTACACTTCTAGTCATTTTATAATTTGCTTAACTACTTTTATACCATATATCCAATTATTAAATTCTACATTTAACAGAACAATATAATTTCTGTCAATACACATATGTATAATTGGATGATACACAGATGTATATGGTGTTCGAAACAAGCCAAGAGGACATAAGCCAATTATAACTCATTAGTATATGGTTAATACACCGATGTATAATTTCAGGGGTTCGAATATATATATGTGTTGTATGTGTCATGTTCCAGCAAATGCTTATTATACATAAAAAAATTGACCAAAAGTTACTTATACACATGTGTAATTTTTACACCTCGTCTAAACAATGATTTTTTTTAGCAATACACACGTGCCTAATTAAATGATACGCATGTGTATAACGACAATTTTAATATACGGTGTCTAATGAAAGCCAAGAAGACAACCAAAGAATCAATAAAAAACAAATAAGAGAGAAGATTACATATACAGACCTAGAAACTTTGTGCGTTATGTGTATAAAACAGTTTGGCTGAATAGAAATTGCGTATAAAATATACAGAAACAGAACTAATAAATGGTTTATACACATATGTACTTGTGTTGAATACTCAAAGTACACATATTTATTATTCAAATTACATATGTACGCATGTGCATAAAACGGATATACGTATGTGTATAAAATAGTTTGGTTGAATAGTAACTGTGTATATTTTTAAATTAATAAATTAGTTAATTGGTGAGAGAAATGAAGAGAGAGAATGTACTTAAATATTTAATTGGAAAGAGAATTAGTTAACAATTTACCCTTATACCCTTTTCATTTATTTTCTACACATAAATAATTAGAAAATTGTCATTATTATTAATCTCAAGATCTCCTAAATCAATGGACAAGATTTGTTCATTTGGTTCACAAAAACAATATGGTTCACTCTTGTACCCTACCCTATAGCAATAAACATAAAAAAATCATAATTTTATAATGACATACCGTAATATCTTACCGATGATTCATGAAGCTTTTCTCGCATTCTTGATAGCTAACCGGTGATTCATGCGGCGATCACAAATGATCAGCTTCTCGCCTTCTCCTCTTGGTAGCAAGTTGTTTAATCTGCATTCTTCATCTAGTATTCTCTTTTTACGTTTTTGAGCACTGGATAGTTGTTTAAGAGGCATAATTTCTGAAAATATAATTAAAATTCAAAGGTCAAAACCATTAACAATTACTCAATTCTAAATATTAACAACATTTAACATAACACTGGGCTTACGGCTCAACAAAACACCCAATTTTAACAATTAATCAGTTAGGGCTCAACATTCAACAAAACACCCAATTTAGAGCTTAACAAAACACTCAATTGTAACAATTATCAATTAGGGCTAAATCGTATGAATTAAAGAACTGGAACAAAATATAGAAGAAAACATAGCATGAGGTTTGTGGTGGTCGACGATCGTCAGTGGTAGTTGTGGCTAGTGGGGGGGTTGGGCTAGGCCGCATTTTTTGTTGCCAGCGCTCTTGTTTCTTTTTCTTTTTTTAATGATGTTAATTGTTATTATTATGTATTTGGTTAATGGATAATCGTTTTTCATTCAACTAATAAGTTATGAGGTTTTAATGTTTGAAAAAGAGGGTCCAATAAGTTTTAAGGTGTTAATGTTATATATATAGGGGATGGTTTAAATAAGAACGCTAAATATTGTGAGAACCGTGAGAACAAATGAAAAAACCGCGAGAACTTGGTCAAAAACGAATCAAATTCAAAATTTTTTCTACACTTATCATTGTTATTCGAATACAATGTTAGAAATTTAATTTACATGTTTAAATTTACGTGAATTCGTAAATAAAGAAAATTTACACATGTGTAAGTTTGTCATTTACACATGTGTAAATCTGTTATATTTACACATGTGTAAAAAATCTAAAAAGAGTGATTTTGAAAAGAGAAATTAATTATTTGATGTTGTATATTCTTTTTTTTTTATGTTGTATCTTAATGACAACTAGTGGATGCCCCCGCGCTTCGCGGCGGGCATTCGTTTGGTACGAAGCGCGAGCATTTCTTATGTACGTTCGGTACGAAGCGCGAGTATTCATTCTGCAGGTTTGCGGACATTCATTCGGTATCGGTTAAATCGCGCATTTAAGAACCAAATAACATTAAATATAATTTAAAATATAGAAATACTAAAAATAAAAGAAATACAAAAATATACTTGTACAGTAACTCTTTGTCTCCGAAGTCCGAACCAACACTTGGTGAAGACGATAGTCGTGTGTTTCGAGAATTTGGAGGCGGAGTTGTGCCTCTCTTTTCCTACAATAAAGAATTTCAATGTATTCAAGATCAACTGAACTTGGTCACACTTCAAAAAGGTTACAGAACTTTCACATGTCTATATGCTAAAATAGTTAAGATTTCAAATAACAACTAATAACCATAAAGTTAAAACTATACGTAATATAATTCACGGAACCTAATCTTTGATCTCTTCAAAGCGATTCAATGCCATAGGATTTGTCTGGCGAAAACATCAAATTGATAGTTTAAAAACGTAACCAATCAAAGGGATAACAAATTTTATCAAGGTTTTCTTTTTTAATCTAATTTCTTAGACCAAAATAAATACAAACAATGTGAATATTGTGTAATACTCTATTTTGAAAGGCAATACACATCTCTACATGAATCTTGAAAAGTTTCAAACTTTCTAGTTTTTTTTTTGAAAATTTTGTTGTTTTGAACTTTTATTTGTGCTTGTGGGGCTGTATAGTGAGGATCTTTCAATCTTTAACCATTATAAACCACCAGGCACCAACACATCAGAAAAATGGCAGCCTTTGCCCACAACTTCATCTGACCAACATGCTAAATCAGTGAGCAAAAAACCCTAGTTTCATTTAACCCTCTATGCAAATATTCAAGAATGATGGGAGTGTTGATAAAAAGACAGACCTGATCAAATATGTGAGAAGCTAAGCTGATTGCGACGGAGTTACTGCAGGTTTTTGTCAGTTGGATGGGAGTTGGTCGTCGGCGTTGAGACCGGAGGTGTTGTGACGGTGAACTGGAGGCGTGCGACAGTGACGGAAGTGTATTGTTGTGGAAGCCAGAGGTTTCCGAAGTGTTTTTTAGTGGTTGTTGTTGTGATGTGATGACGCGTGGGTTCATATTCAGCAAGAATGGAACACGTATGCAGAAGCAATACTGGCAAAGAAAACAAATCAGTCTAAGACCAGATGGCAGAACCGTAAATAGCATCTTTATTTTGTCCCATTAATACACTGTTTCTAAGCATCGACCCAAATTGTTATTATACAACAGAGTTCTAGAACCACCACACCGTAGTGCTGATAAGATTGGTTTCATCAGTAGCTTTCCCGTATTGAAGATACTCGGGCACTAAATAATCCATGGTCCCCACAATTGGTGTAGACACCATGCTTTTATCATGGTCCATGATTTGGGCTAGCCCGAAATCACCTAACCGAGAATTAAAATTAGCATCACATTACTCGCTTTAATATCGTGATGGATCACTTTTCGATCGCACTATTGATGAAGGTACTCCAAAACCGAAGCCAACCTAACCTCAATATTATACCTATCGTTCCATTTCAAGAACCACCAATGTCCAGACTCTTGATACAACACCACTTAATCAATACTCCCATACGACATATACTCCCCTTTTCCGACACACCATCCTTGGAGCAGGACAAGATTCTTATCACACGCCATAATCGACAACTCATCCAAAAACTCCATCTTTCCCTCATGCTAATGCTTAGACCTAACCAAAGTCATTAATTGGTACACAATCATTGTCTTGAGTGTAGACTTTATTATATACATAAGTTAATTGGTACTATACCAGAAGTAATGAGGGGAAAGAATTATAGCCCACATCTAAATTAGTTGTTTTATTGAAGTAATGAAAGTATATGCACTTAACATACCTAGAATATGTAAATTTGGTGCATTCCAACAGCAGGTTCCTAGGTAAGCAAATAATCAAATTATTATTACATTAATTAAAAAATAGAATATTTACAGAACCCCCAAAGATAGATCAAGCACCACTGAACACCGATACTCTTCGACGGCTAGTTCATCGTTCCCCACAAGTGTTAGAACATGTATAATTGACCAAAAATCAGGAAAACTAACACAGAGCGAGAGAAGAAAAAGTACCTGGTGTTGTTATACCCGATTGGGTGACGACAATTCCGACGCCCTAGTGTTCGATTAGGGTTGGTGCTGGGCAAGGCTAGGGTTTTGCAGGTAGCGAGCGACGGAGATTGTGGTGACGATGGTGGTTAACCGATGTGGGAGACGATGTCGGTACCTGTTGCGATTCAGGAAAGAAAGGGATTACCTCAGTTGCCGCTATCGATTTCGCGATGGTTTTCGCCGGATCTGGATGTTTTATCGCCGGACCTGGATTTGGGGCAGGCGATGGTTATCGGTTGTAAAAGGGTGGGTGCATGTGTACTCGGTGGTGGTGACCGACAGGTGTCGGTTGGTAAAACCTAGGAACGGGAACTGTTCTTAAGGGCCTTCATCAATTGTTATTATATATAATGAGGTTTGTATTAAAAAAATTGGTTTTGATTGGTGTTCTCATTCGTTCTTACGGTTCTCGCAATATTTAGCGTTCTCAGGATAACCTCATATATATATATATATATATATATATATATATATATATATATATATATATATAGGTAAAGGGTACTGTACAAATTCACTTATCGTACATTACGTACGCTACAATCTCAGCCGTCAGATCATCTTCCCGCAATGAAAATCGCATGTTGTTTTTTTTTGTAATAATTTCGCATGTGATAATTTTGATGAAATAGCAGGTGTTTTTTTTGTAACAATTTCGCATGTGCTAATTCAATTTCGCATGTGATAATTTTGATGAAATTGAAGGTTGTTTTTTTGTAACAATTTTGCATGTGATAATTCAATTTCGCATGTGATAATTTTGATGAAATAGCAGGTTTTTTTTGTAACAATTTCGCATGTGGTAATTCAATTTCGCATGTGATAATTTTGGTAACAATTTCGCATGTGGTAATTCAATTTCACATGCGATTTTCAATGCGGGAAGATGATCTGACGGCTGAGATTGTAGCGTACGTAATGTACGATAAGCGCATTTGTACGTTAACCAGCCCCTATATATATATATATATGAGAAGGATCCGTTAGGAACCACCCTTTATTGCGAGAACCAATGTGAACACAACCAAAAATACCTAAAAATAGCAAAAAAACACAAAAAAAAAATTAATAGTTTTTATAAAAAAATAGTAAAAAAAACTTGTGTGTGTGTTTTTTTTTTGTTTTTTTTAGGTTTTTTAGGGGTTTAGTTTTTAGCATTTTAGCTTGGCGGAGGTGGGGGGTTAGGTTTTTTGAGAGGGTTTAGTTTTTAGCATTTAGCTTGGGGGGGGGGTTAGGTATTTTTGTGGGGGGGGGGGGGGTTTAGGTTTTTGGGGGGTGGGGGTTAGGTTTTTTTAACTATTTTAGGTTGTGTTCACATTGGTTCTCGCGGTTCTCGCAATAAAGGTGGTTCTCGCATGAACCTTACCCTATGTATATATATGTGATTCTAATAAAGAAAAAAAACTTATACGAGTTGTAAGAACTTAGAGAACTTCGACTTCCTGTGCGAGTTTTGCCCTCATTTTTTGCACACACCTAGATTAAAATGTTACAAACACGGTTATAAAAAAAATTCGAAGTGCCATTTTCGACCCTTTACACATGTTATAAAAAACTACTAACAATTACACCACCTATGAGCCTTTTTTACGGGTGGTGTAAATCAACAATTAATATTTTCTTTTTGGAAAAGTTGATTTTTTATGATTTTTGGTAAAAAAAATTGAAAAAACCTTTCGTAAGGCCAAGCTCTATAAATCTCACAACTCGTACGAGTTTTCATTTTACCTAACCCTATGTATATGTATGTAGATTTAAATTTAGTGTCCTCAGGAAAAACGGATCCCGACTAAGACTATAGGGTGTGGTCATGACTCTCATGACTACCGTAACCCTCCATATAGGCGTCGTGTCATCCATCTTTAATCCATCACTCAAAACCACTACCTTAATGGTGTGGTTATGACCCAAACCACTATCCCCTTTAGTTTTTAAATTTATTTTTGTGTTAAAAGTATCAAATGGGAGGGTCATGAGTGGTTTAATCCATGGAAACCACCATCAATCAAGGAGGGGGTGGTATACCATTTAATTAATGATTCTATGTGGAAATAATGTTACAATCTATGACCCCCACCTCCCATAGCCAAGTGTGTGACGGCCTTGTTAATAAGTAATAAAGTCTTCAAAGCAAGCGTAAGAAATAAAGTGAATTGTTATAGGTTTGGATATAGAAGGTTATAGGTTTGGTTTCAACTCCATCAATGACGAGATTGGATAGAACTTGTGGCTAGATCATCAAAAAGTTTTTTTCTCTAGCAGCTACAACTTTTTTTTGAAAAAACGCAAATTTTATAATGACTAAATTGACAAAATCGTCTCTGAGTTTGGACATATTTGTCAGTTTCATCTAAAACAACTTTTTTGTACCATATTGTCCTTCACTTTTGAGTTTTTTTTTCCATTTTCATCCAAATGTCTGATTTAGGTTATTATTTTAGTCATATATTTGGATGAAAATGACAAAAAATCACAAACCTTAGGGACGATTTTAGCAAAAAAGTTAGACGTTTAGATGAAAATGACAAAAAATTCTAAAAATGAAAGGCAATATGGTACAAAAAACTAGTTTTGAATGAAACTGACAAACATAACCAAATCTCAAGGACGATTTTGGCATTTTACTTTTTTATAATAAAACGTCCAATATAGTCGGGTCAAGCGACTCCTTAACCCCTTTCTTCTCGTTCCCAAGGTTTGTCTTGGGGTTGCCTGGTAAACTTCCGTGTGCCCGTTCAACAAACAACATGGTCATTGGTCAATTGACCAATCTGATTCCCAATGTTTTGAATAGTAGTAGTCTGATTTCGTGTATAGAATTTTATTTTTTTTTTCTTTTTAAGTTTTTTTCTAACCATTCATTTTTTTTTTTTTTTTTTTGCAAAATTTTTTTTTTTACATGATAGAATTAGAAATAATATCTTATAGAATTGGTTTGTTTCTGTTTGAATGAATACGCAGAAGCCAACGACTTCAATTTCAAAGATGGAATAAATAGCTCGACTTATATGTGATTTCGTTTTGTCATATTTGAGGAATGGAATAAATAGCTTGACCTATATGTGATTTTGTTTGTCATATTTGAGGAATTTTACTTGCTACTATTTGTGAATGGAATTTTCTAGCTCCTGGCTAGAAATATTATTTGTAACTGTTTTTGAAGTAATGATATGATCCTCTTTTCCGTTAAAAAAAATTTGTGACTGAAATATGTTTTTATTAATTATTTATGTTTTAAATAAAGATTTTTTGTAACTGTTTTTACCAGATATTTATTTACTTTTTTTTCGAAATATAACTTGTGACTTTATTGCGACTGAATATTATTTTTATTACTTTTGTTTTATAAATATAATTTAAGAGAATTTTTGTGACCACCTTTTGAAGATGTTAATTTGTAGCCATTTTGGCGTCATTCCACCTTCTCTTTGCTTTTGACTCTCTTTATAGTTGTGGAAGCAAGGCGGTGGAGGGTAGTCATTTGACACTGAGAATTGTTTCGTCGACGCTTCATCTTTATTGCTTTCGACAGGAGCAAAAGGAGGCGGTAGACGAGGCGGTTTATAACATGCTTAAACAAATTAATCTTCTAGTGTTTAACTACTTTTTAAAGGATTAATTTACCGCTAGATCTCGAGTGTTAAATATATCACTAAACAACTAAATGAGTATGCTGTTGACACTCAAACCCTTTAATTTTTAAAATCTGTTGCTTCGTTAATCCAACTATAAATTAGAAATAATTTAGATTTTGACATATTCAAATGAAGACTATTTAGTATGATTAGAAACATTTTTAGGCAAGTTACTCTCTTTTTGTCTTCGTTGTTTTCTTTTAGCATGCGTCCAATATATAATACTTAATATATAGAGTTAAATGCCATTTTACTCCCTGTGTTTTTGGCCTTATTGTCAATTTATTATGGGTCTAAAAAGGATCCACCGTTGCCATCTTAGTCCACCGGGTTAACTTCATCCATTATTTCTGTTAATGAGAAGAGCAATTCGGTCATTTTATATGTTCAGTTTAAGCGTAGGTTTCGTATGAGCCGTCGTCTTTTCCTTAAAATTTCTAATGATCTTGCAGACGAATTCCTTTTTTTTCACACAAAGATAAAGTGTTAGTCACAAAGTTGGTTTCTCTGGAATACAAAAGTGTACAGCAGCAATTAGGCAACTAGCGTACGGCACAGCGAGTGATGCGTGAGATGAATACTTAAGGATGTCGTCAAGAATGTGTCGTGATTCTCTTGAAAATTTATGTGAAGGTAATTTTTCTTCTTATTGTTATTATTTTTTAAATTTACATTGTTATTATTTTTAATTTATATTGCTATTGCTATTATTTTTAAAATTTACATTTTTAATATTTTTAATTTATATTGCTATTATTTTTTAAATTTACATTGTTAATATTTTTAATTTACATTGTAATTATTTTTTATTAACACTATTTTATTAGGTGTTATCTTTCTATACGGGAGACGATATTTGAGGATGCCAATCGCTGTCGACGTTCCACTTTTATACGAGGCCCATCAGCGGATACACGAGTTTCCTGTGATGTTGGGTAGTCTTGATTGCACGCACTGGGATTGGGAAAGGGCAACACCATCGTGGTGACCACGATGGTCCTACCCTAATATTACAAGCGGTCGCTTCTCAAGATTTATGGATTTGGCATGCGTACTTTGGCATGGCCGGTGCGAACAATGACATCGCAATTTTAATGTCTTCGAATCTTTTCGACGATGTCATAGATGGTGTTGCACTAGATACTTCATTCTATGCAAACGACGTGGAGTATAAGTATGGTACTGTCTCACAGACGGTATTTATCCCGATTGGGCGACGTTGGTAAAAACTCTTTCGTGTCCAGATGATGAAAAAAAGATTGTATTTCAAGAAAAAACAAGAGTCAGCAAGAAAAGATATCGAGCGGGCTTTCGGTGTGTTAAAAAAGAGATGGTCTATCATCGCTCAGCCGTCGAGGATACTTGAAAAAGGTAAAATGAGAAACGTCATGTATACGTGCATCATTTTGCATAACATGATATTGGAGGACTCGGGTAAAGCGTTTTGTGGAGAAAGTTATGATGAAAGTAACCAACCGACGAACCCACTACTAACATACGCTGAAAAAGAAGTTATCTGATCGAAGATACGTGAGAGCAACACACAACATAACCTTCGAGCTGATCTGACCGAGCGCCTATGGTTTTATCGTGAACAAGGAGGAGACGACGAGTGACTTTGTATTTTTTTTTATTTTAATTATGACATTGTATTTTTTTATCTAAATTATGGCATTTATTTTTATTATTTAAATTATGGCATTTTATTTTTATTATTTAAATTATGAGTTATAAATTAATATATCAAAATTAAATAATATTTAAATTTAAATAAAAATAATAATTAGGTAATGATGACGCAGGCTTTATCCCACACCCTGCAAGTTAAGGGAGGGCGTGATAAAGCCCCTTGGTAGACGAGGATCTGACGTGACGCTGACGTAGCCTAATAAAGCCCCTATGGGCTTTATCCCACACCCTCCAGCCTAAAAGTCACCAATGATGGCTATTTAATTTTTATTCCTTCCACTCTTATTTTACATAAGATTTATGTGCATCTTTTCACTGCTTAATTTTAACCATTGTATTAGATACTAGTATTAAGCCCATGCGTTGCAGCGTTTGTCATAAAACTGTGTTAAGTAGTAGCAATACTATACCATTGTCAGCGACCACCAACACCGGAAAAGCTCGTAAAAACAAAATAAATAAAAACGAAAAAAATAACATCGAGCGAAAAGCAGACGTAAAATTTGTGAATCACGCACGCTTGTTGCTGAGAAATTAAACCGAAACGTAAAACATAGAAAAAATAACTAAGTATACCCAAGACCCGCGTGTTGGACGAACTTGTCAAACGTAGAAAAATAGATGTGACGCGATGGGCTAGTCAAACGGGAAAAAAATATACGAAAAAATGTTAAACCCCACACGCACGTTGCGGTACGTTAACTCACAAAATTTAGAACGAAACGAAAAACTTGGGAAAAATGAAAAGTATGGTGGACCAAAATTGAAAATAAAAAAGAGTTGGGATTAAATTGCAAAAGATGAAAAACTTTGGGTTAAAAGTAAAAAAAAAAAAACAAAGTGTCTAGATTGCAAAATTGAAGTTATTTATTAATTTTAGATAAAGATAAGGATAAAAATAAGTGATATCTATATATTGGTTATTAATTAATATTAATATTAAAAGAAATTTATTAAACAAATATACATAAAATTTTTGAGGTTGAAGGAGAGAATCCATGTGGCATTATTTGGAGTCTTTTATTATAAGTTATATTAAATGGTTGAAAATCCTTCATAAATATCTAAAAAAATAAAATAAAAAAAACCATTTCCACACAAAACACACACACACATACACACACATATATATATAGTAAATTACAAAAATCGTTCTTTATGTTTACACCATATTGCAAAGTATGTTCTTTGTCTTCAAAATATACAAGAAACATACTCGATGTTTGCAAATCCTTGCATGTTATGTCCTTTAGCCCTAACTCAGTTAGTTTTCATTGTTAAATCTGAACAAATGGACCCCACATACGGGTATTTTGGTCATTTCACCCTAAATACTAAAAGAAATAATCATAATCTAATCTAAAAAATAAGAAACAAAAATTATTATGTTTATAAATATATATACACAGACAAACACAACCCCAAACTCTTTCTCCATCTCTCACTACCCTACCACCACCACCACCACCACCTACTCCCACTATCACCACCCTCACGCTCACCCGTCCATTGCTAGTGACATCCCATATCACCGTCATCGGCTTATGTGGTGGAACCCTAGCTCGCACCCTCCACTGTTGGTGACCCTCCACCCCCACCTTGTGGTTCATATCGCCACCCTCCATCCGGATCTGGAAGAACAATGGCTTGGATCTGCAGAACGACGACGATTGAGGTGGCAGTGGACGGCGGTTGAGGTGGGAAATCTCTATCCCTTTCTCTATTAACTTTTCTCCCTTTGCTCTCTCTCTCTAACCACCGCTCTAGCACCACAACCACCATGGAGATCGACGAGGATGATGTCACCGGCGGCGATCCAGACCTTCTTGTGCATCTTACAACAGATGTGAAACAGACGCTTGGTGCCGTCGATCCAGACCTTCGTCAGCGGTGATCCAGACCTTTGTTGACTTTGTTCTTTCCTCTTTTGCGATTCTTTCCTCCCTTTCCTTTGTTCTTCGGCATGGTGGATGAAACTGAAACCCTTGGTTTTTTGTGTTGTTTGTATTATCTTTTTGTGTTTGTTTGTGCCCAAATTTGGGGATTTATGTGATGAGCGGTGAGGCTATGCTTATTTTGGTTTTACTCCCCGATAATATGAAGTAATACATGTTGCTGCATGCGTCTATCGACTTCGTCTTGTATCGAGTCTTGTACATAGAATGATAGATCAGAGTGCGATGTACTAGAAAGTATGAGATTTTAGGGTTTGAAAGTTGATATTTCGCTTGAATGATGTTAGTTCGCTTGAAAGGAACTTGTGCAGTTTCAAGCGAACTCAACATAAGCTGGTTCGCTTGAACTGACATGTTGTCACTTTCAAGCGAACTCAAGTGCCTATAAATACCACTCAAGCGAATTCATTTGTAAGGGTCTTGTTTCCGGTAGCGAAGCTCTGTCGAAGTGTTCTCAGACTTGTAATCGATCTTAAATCAATATACGAACAGTTTAAAGGGTGAATCTTGCTGAATTGAACTTGATACTTGTGTTTCCGCCACTCGTATTGAGATAAATTCTTCTGATCGACTCGTTCGGGTCTGAAAACGATCCTACAAGTGGTATCAGAGCTCAGGAGGAAGAGTTCATACCAATTCAGTCGCTTATTCTGTTTTAACATCTGATTTTCACACATCATGTGCGTAATACTGTTTTAACAAACCCTAGAAAGTTTCAGAACAAAATTCGAACATTTGCTTGATCAATTGGACAAAAATCAGACCGAAAGTATGACATCATGCTAAGTTCGCTTGAATAGTTTCTGTTGATTTCGCTTGAGTGAGCAATTTGTACTCATTTCGCTTGAAAATTGATACTGAGTTCGCTTGAAAAGTACACTTTGAGGTTGTTTTCGCTTGAAATAGACATTTCGCTTGAGATTTGGAGTTTAGTTCGCTTGAAATAGATATTCGCTTGAAATTTTGGGTTGTTTCGCTTGAAAAGGGTTATCGCTTGAGAAAGTTTGTGGGTTCGCTTGAAATTGTATCAGAGTTCGCTTGAACAGGGTGATCTTGGTTATATTGTGTTTTCGCTTGAATTTGACAGTTTGTGAATTTGTGTAAACTGAAACATGGAGAACGAGTTTTATAATGCATTTGCTAGTCCTATCACAATTACTCGGAATACTTTGCTTGAAAATGAAACCGGGACATCACAGAAACCACCTAAGCTCTTGGATATTGATGATTACAATGGTTGGTCCGAACGTTTTGGAAATTGGGTTGAAGCTTATCACTTGGATGCTTGGGAACACACTGAAGTCCCATATGAAAGGCCCACAAGGAACGGTATTCAGTTAACAATCAGAGAAATGAGTGCTGATGAGAAAAAGAAGTATATAGATGAAAAATTGATGGTGAGTCTGCTTCAGCAAGCAATTAAAGAGGACATTTTGATTATGCTTCAACATGATGGAAGTGCATATTCAATCTGGACTGAATTGGAAGCAAAGTCTAGAGGAAGTGATGATATGCTTAAAAACAAGATGTCTCTCATGAAGAAAGAATTTGATCTATTTCGTTGGTTGAAATCTGAAAATACCAAACAAATTATTGTGAGATATTGTAACTTGGTGAGAAATATGACGAAATTAGGGATCAAAAAGGATACTGATGAGCTGATTGAAAAACTTGTTGATGCGTTACCGCATGATACTTGGGGAACATTCCTGAAGAATTTGAGAAACAATCGAAAGGAATATAAAAAACTGTTAGGATCGGAGGCTCTCATGATTGTGTTTGTTTGTATGTTTGGAACGATTTGTATATATGAAAACATGTAAAGTGCAGCGGAAATGAAAACAAACTTTGTAAACACAATCAAATGGAGAAAATAGTTTGATAAACAATTGCTTCTCATAGAGTCAAAAGATTTACAAATCAAAGCAAAAGATTACAGATATGCTTATAAACTAAACTCCCCCTCAGCCTGATGCCCCAAGGTTGGTTGCACACAAGATGAAAGGATTAGACATGAGGAGAAGAACTCGCTCAGTCAATCGAATGTAACAGTACAGGGTACTGTTACATTTATAGGCAAACCAAACCACTGAGGTACCTCAGCTGACATCACCATGAAAGTGACATCTAACAAACTAACAAACTCTATCTACTGATCTATACAACCTCTGCTATGCTAACTACTGATATTTCAATACATTACATAAGATGAATCAAACTGCTGCTGCATCCTTCCACTGTTGTGAACCCAGCAGTACTTGTCATGATCAGCAGTGCTTGACTCAAGGCAGTAGATTGGACAGCAGGGCTTAAGTCCTTCATCAGTCTTTGACTTGATCAGCATTTTCCAGTGTCAGCAGTAGTTGATAAAGGCAGTACTTTGGAGTATATCAGATGTTATGATCACTTTCAAGGGGAAAGTCTAGTGCAAACTGCTGCTTATGATTAATCCACTGTTGTGATCCGGTTTTGGCTTTACATCATCTGTTCCTCTGTAGGGTTCAATCCCAACAATCTCCCCCTGGAACAGATGATGCCAAAACCCTTCATTATTCTGGATTTTTATTTACTCATCACAAGTTCCCTAACTTGTCCTTTGAATTGTAATTCAAAGCCAATGGGGCTTGTATCATCCTCATCCCTGCACAGTGTAAGCTCAAGGAGATCTTGCAAATTTTCAACACCCAGGCCAAGTGCTGTTTCCCTTGATATATGCTTCACTTCACCATTGGATCTGAGCAAAGTCAATACGTGGGTCTTTTGATCAGAGAGCCACTTTAGTATTTTTGAATCCAATGGGTTTCTTGGGAGAGATTTATTTGATTGATGAGTTTGGAGATTGAGGCCTGGTGATGACAACTTTGAGCAGTGTCTTGAGATTTTGCTGTTTCTTGTAGTTCTGCTCTAAGTGTCTGAAGAACCATCTTCATGATATATTCTTCTCAAGCTTGTTCTTCTTTTGATATTTCGGCATCCATCCGCTTTGTTTCCTTCTTTGATGAAGGATGGCAGCAGGTGGTGTTTGTGGTGATGATGATGTTTTAGATGTGGCAGTGGTTGATTTAGTAGGAATGGCAGTGGTTGTGGTTGTGGTTGTGGTTGTGGTGTGTGTTGATGTGGTATTGGTGGCAGTTGTTTAGGTGACAGATGTTGTTAATGGTGGAGGTGTAAGTGATTTTGTGGGAACAGAAGTTGTGGTTGAAGTAGTAACTGGCTTAGTTTTAGAAGCTGTGATGGTTGATTGCCGTGTTTTTTGATGCGTGTGAAGTGTTATATATATTAGGTGTATATTTTAAGCCCTTTTTAACACTTATTTTAGCCAAGTTTTAAATTTATAAAACACGATATTTCACTAACACTAAACACACATATGGGCAAGTGCACCCATCGTTGAGTGTAGTATAGCGTTGGTAAGATACCGAGGTCGTCCAAGGACACAAGAGCTTTTAGTACCGGTTTATCCTCAACGTCTAACCAAAATAAAAGTTTAGAAAAAATGTTTTAAACTAAGAAAATTAAAAACTAACTAAAATGCTGAAAAATAAAAATAAAAGAAAAAACAGATAGACAAGATGAATCACTTGGTTCCGACTCGTATCTAGTATAACCTTTGATTATTTCCGCACTTTTGCACATAATTAAGAGATTATCTTAGTTATTGTAGTAGGCCCCTCTTTTGAAGGTGACGTTACCCTCACCCCAGTAGTTTGAGTCAGCAGGGATACAATCCTAAAAGGGTGGATTATTGGAAGATAATGAATTAAGTTATTAATGCAATATTGTGGTAGGCCCTGCTTTTGGCGGTGACGTTACCCTCGGCTAAGTAGTCTGAGTCAGCAGGGATACAGTCCTAAATAGCCGGGTTATAGTATTAATAGTAGTTAACTTATGAGGGGATCAAAGAGTTTGGACCCCCGCCATCCAATACCGTGAAGTATTGAAGGAGGTCCTACTAAATTTGACCCAGGTCCATTGCAGGACCTCTAAACGCTGAACAATGGCAAGACCTTTACCAAACCGTTCCCTTAACCCCCTACCAGGTAGCCAACATATCTCCATATAGACCGTGGAGATATGAATGGTGAAAATCCTTTATTTTATATAGACAGTAAAATAATGCCAAGACACCATGGACAAACGATAAGGAAAGATCACCTTCAACATAAGTAACTAGTTATTAAAGTCATTAATACAAAACCAAATAAAAAGTGCAAAAGATTAGAAATAAAAAGTATTATACTAGACACTTTGTCTTCACCAAGTGATGTAAGAGACTTAGGCAAACATGGCCTTGATTGTCAAGAACTCTTACGATCAATCTTGGATCCCGAGACGACTCACACACTCTACGATGGACAATGGATGATGGTGGTGGATGATGGTGTTGTGATGGTGGTGGGTGGTGGATGAAGTGTGAGAGAGGTGGTGTGCCAAGGGATGAGATGAAATGAATCCAAGCACTCCTATTTATAGGCTGAACAGAGAGCTGGGCACAGCCCCGTGTCCGTCTGACAATCTCTCTCCTCATTAATTGTAATTCGCAATTACAATAAATGCGCCTGCTGTACTTTCGACACGCCCCCGTGTCCGCTGAGCACGGCCCCGTGGTGGGCAATAGAAGCTTCTATAGGTTTGTCTTTTCTGCTGCTTCTTGGGCACGGCCCCGTGCTGGCTGAGCACGGGGCGTGTTCAGTCTTCTGATTTCTCTACTTTGCTTTGGAAGGTGCCGTTGAGGGGTCGGGCAGTCCACTAATATTCCTTTTCTTGTATTTATGTTGGATTTAGCTGTCTTTTTGCTTCTTTTGCGTTTTTGAGCTCATTTAATCCTGAAAATACAAAAGGAAGACAAAAACACTCTTTTTCCGATATTAGTACTTAAAAAGGGCTAGTTTTATGCCTCATTTGATGTAATTTATATGTTGCATTTTACATACATCAAATACCCCCACACTTGAACTTTTGCTTGTCCTCAAGCAAAACTCTTTAATATGTGGCTTACACTCCCAAATGGAATAGGTAGAAGAGAAGGTTTTTGGGCTTGTCGTAGAGTGTCGGGATTTCCAAGATCTTTTTGGGTTTTATTTTTATTTATTTACACTCCTATTCGTAATGATTTATTTAGAACTTTTCATAAAAGAAATTACTTATTTGGGCATAACATGCCTTTTTAAAATTCTATATATATACAAGTTCACATACCTCACGGGGAAATCACTCACACTCGGCCGAATGTGTATTTTTAGTGAATCACTCGAGAGCGGCATGGAACTTATTCCTACCATAGGCTTGCCAAGAAATCAATCCTCCTCCTTTTTAACTTTTATACCTTTGTAGATATCAAGAGGACTTTGTGGGTTAAGGGTTAGGCTAGGGTTAAAGGTAGGTAGTTGGGTTAGTGGTTAGTAGAAAAAGGGCTAAAAGCGTAACAAGTGTCGGTTTTCGTATTTTTGCAACTTTTTATTTTGATGAAGCTTTTATTCAAACCAAGTTATTTTTGATTAACTTGTTTGTTTATTTTCTTTTTTTTTTTTGCTTCATCATTATCACACATATTTTTTTTTTCACGAAGAACCGAACTTGTTACTAAAATAAAGGGTTAAAATGAAAAAGGTTTTGGTGGGTAAAAGGGTTTTTGTTTGGGTGATGAAACGAAAAGGTTTAGGCTCAAAGGGGCTAACTAGGGGGATTTTTGGGTAGGTGGTAAAAGAAAAAGAAAAAAAAATGGTGTAGAAATAAAAAGGGTTAGTCCTAATGCCTCCATCATTTACTTACTCGGGTTTAAGTTGATAAGGACCGGGAATGTATTGTCATGGCAAGTTCTAGAGTCGTAAGAACCAAGCGGCTATTCACACAAGAAACGAAAAATGAGCATTTAGTCAAATGATATGTAATTGTGTGCTCAATAAAGGCTCAAAACTCACTTTTGTGGGAATGGGTTTTTATGTGATCAAGTATATATAATCAAATTTTAAATAAGTTTGCTATGCCTTTTCATAATTTTCTTATGTTGGTTCTTTTTATCACTACGCTATTGGTTGTAAATTCGTAAAAATATAACCTTTTTGAAAACTTGAATTTCCCGAGTTAAACCTAGACAAGTAAAAAAAAAATGAAATTTTTGAAAAAAATTTGGGGTGATTAGCGGTTCCAATAGAGTTTTGTGTAAGGCTTGTATTTAGGACTTGCAAAATTCAAGGTTTAAGCATCCCCCCACACTTAAATTACACATTGTCCTCAATGTGTCCCAAAAATAAATTTTTAGGTTGATTAGATGTGTAAAATAGTGTTTAAAAAGCAAAAATTTGTGTTACTGGGCACTGAACACGGCCCCGTGTTGTCCGGGCACGGCCCCGTGTGCAAGTGCCAGTAACAAAATTAAAATAAGAGAAACAGAAGTCTGGACACGGGGGCGTGTTGGGTGAACACGGCCCGTGTCCAGGTACCTGTACTGGGCGTTTTTCTGCAGGTGGTTCGGCACGGGGCCGTGTTGGTTGGGCACGGCCCGTGTTGAACTTTCTGAAATGGAGAGAATTGTCGGGTTGCCTTGTTCTTGTGCATGGGATCATTTTTCTCGTTCCCTTTTTCATCCTTTACCACCATGAGTGTGTTTTATTCATTACAAACCATCCAAACCTTAAAACCATCATTTCATTTCATCATAGAGAGAACTTACATAATCCTAAATTAAAATAAAACTAAAACTTAACTAAATAGGTCAGCAGGTACACGAGGTTATCATAAGGAGTTCTACTATTTTAAGAAAATTTCGAGAATGGTTTCCCGATATAGTAGGACTTTTAGCCGAACGAATTCTTCCCTAAACGTTGTTTAAAGCCATTCTTCGATCTCCCTAGGAAGGAAGAATGCGGCTTCATTTTCCTCCGCTGCTGGTGGTTGAGGGGGAACATTCACCGGGACTCCTTGCACCACTCTTCGCGGAAGCTCTTGGTGCATGGCGTACCATTCGGCTGGAATGACAACTTCGGGCACCATGTTCCACGCCCTTTGGGTTATTATAGGTACCAAAGGCGGGGAGGCGAGAAGGTTCAACCTCTGGTGCAAGAGGTTTACTTCATGGAGACAGCCCTCCAGCCCTACTGTAAGATGGTTGATACGGTCGACCAATGCTTCTTCCACTCCCGTCATTTCATCAATAGCCTCCCTTAGAGCGTAAACATAGTTTACAAGAGAGTCTTCTGCTGTTGAAGATCTCCTCCCTTGTCGGTTATTTCTTGAAGATGATCCGCTTGTTCTGCTTGCCATTTTCTGTGAAGGAAACCGAAGAAAGCTAAATTTTTACAAAACAGAGCCCCTGGACACGGCCCCGTGCTCGTTGAGCACGGCCCCGTGTCTATTTGTCTGCAGGACTTTTGGCTAAAGAATCTTGGAGTTTTAAATTATTTTTATGATTTTCATCTGGGTTTTAAGCTCAGATAATTTAAAACAAAGTTATACAACTAACTTCAAGCAAGAATCTTTAGCAAATAATCTTACAACTTCACATAGAGGGTTGGAATCAAGGGATTTCCAAGCTTTCATGGAGGAAATTTTGAAAAAAAAAATTTTGAAAGAGGAGGAAATGAATAAAAGTGGAAGGGACAAGAGGGTCCTTTGGAACCTTCTTTTAACACTTACCTAGGATGGTATGAGTGAAAATCCCAGGGATCTCTGTCAATTGAGGTGGTCAAGATGAGCAGGAATCAGGCTGCATTTAAAGAAAACGACAGCGCACTGGGCACGGCCCCGTGTTGACTGGACACGGCCCCGTGTTCAGAGGAAATCCTGACACATTTTGTCCGTATTCTGACCAAATCAGCAGAGAATCTTTTTTAGTGAGCACGGGGGCGTGTTGACCTGGACACGGCCCCGTGTCTGGAGGCTGCTTTATGGAGTTTTGCTACTTCAAGGATCTCATCGACATCGGGTGGTTCCTTACTGGTTGGAACAACCCCAAAGTGCCTAATATACCTTAATTGTCCTAGACTAAGGCGAGAACGCAAGAGGTTGTCGGTGAGGGTAATTCCTATTTTCATTCTAGGTGGACAAGTCCAACCCTTTCCCGGGCTCTTGTTAAAGAAGGTGTATGTCGAATCGCTCAGGTCTATGTATGCACCGAACGAAGTCGATGGAGAGTCCTTCACGGCACAATCGACACAGGGACGACTATCGTCCAAGTCTTTGCTAGGAACGAACGTATTTTCGGGAGCAACGAGGTTGTTGGAATGCGGTTCCAGCGTTTCGTCATGGTCATCGTCTTGGGGTGGATTAACAAAATCCTTCCTAAGCTCTTCTAACCAATTCTGAATTAGTTTTTCTAGTTGAAATAACTCATCAAGAAGCATTTCCCCTAGAATATCTGGCTGGGCGCATTCGAGGGAGAAATAGTGCTTATTTTTACTTTCGCCCCTCTTAAGGTCGTAAGAAGTAGGTGGGTCCATGTAGTGGGGCCTATAATTTAGAAAGTAGCATTTTACTTCTTCATGTTTGCCACCACATAATTGACACCACGTACCATAAGAGTGCCGAAAGTAAAAACAATTACTATCACTCATGTTTATGTCAGAAATTACCAACCGCCGGGATCAAACGGTTCTGTTTTTAGTAACTGAAACTTGGGCACGGGGGCGTGTTGAGTGGGCACGGCCCCGTGTTCAGCTTACTGTCTGACGTAAAACAGGATCGCCAGTTCCAATGATTGAGCACGGGGGCGTGTTCAGCGGGCACGCCCCGTGCTGAGCTCTGCAGAAGCTGAAAAACTAAGAAAATCCTAAAAAAATAAAAAGAAAAAATAAAAGATGATCAGGCCGTTGATTCCTAACTTTCTTAAAATCCTTGTGTCCCCGGCAACGGCGCCAAAAACTTGATGCGTGTGAAGTGTTATATATATTAGGTGTATATTTTAAGCCCTTTTTAACACTTATTTTAGCCAAGTTTTAAATTTATAAAACACGATATTTCACTAACACTAAACACACATATGGGCAAGTGCACCCATCGTTGAGTGTAGTATAGCGTTGGTAAGATACCGAGGTCGTCCAAGGACACAAGAGCTTTTAGTACCGGTTTATCCTCAACGTCTAACCAAAATAAAAGTTTAGAAAAAATGTTTTAAACTAAGAAAATTAAAAACTAACTAAAATGCTGAAAAATAAAAATAAAAGAAAAAACAGATAGACAAGATGAATCACTTGGTTCCGACTCGTATCTAGTATAACCTTTGATTATTTCCGCACTTTTGCACATAATTAAGAGATTATCTTAGTTATTGTAGTAGGCCCCTCTTTTGAAGGTGACGTTACCCTCACCCCAGTAGTTTGAGTCAGCAGGGATACAATCCTAAAAGGGTGGATTATTGGAAGATAATGAATTAAGTTATTAATGCAATATTGTGGTAGGCCCCGCTTTTGGCGGTGACGTTACCCTCGGCTAAGTAGTCTGAGTCAGCAGGGATACAGTCCTAAATAGCCGGGTTATAGTATTAATAGTAGTTAACTTATGAGGGGATCAAAGAGTTTGGACCCCCGCCATCCAATACCGTGAAGTATTGAAGGAGGTCCTACTAAATTTGACCCAGGTCCATTGCAGGACCTGTAAACGCTGAACAATGGCAAGACCTTTACCAAACCGTTCCCTTAACCCCCTACCAGGTAGCCAACATATCTCCATATAGACCGTGGAGATATGAATGGTGAAAATCCTTTATTTTATATAGACAGTAAAATAATGCCAAGACACCACGGACAAACGATAAGGAAAGATCACCTTCAACATAAGTAACTAGTTATTAAAGTCATTAATACAAAACCAAATAAAAAGTGCAAAAGATTAGAAATAAAAAGTATTATACTAGACACTTTGTCTTCACCAAGTGATGTAAGAGATTTAGGCAAACATGGCCTTGATTGTCAAGAACTCTTACGATCAATCTTGGATCCCGAGACGACTCACACACTCTACGATGGACAATGGATGATGGTGGTGGGTGGTGGATGAAGTGTGAGAGAGGTGGTGTGCCAAGGGATGAGATGAAATGAATCCAAGCACTCCTATTTATAGGCTGAACAGAGAGCTGGGCACGGCCCCGTGTCCGCTGGGCACGGCCCCGTGTCCGTCTGACAATCTCTCTCCTCATTAATTGTAATTCGCAATTACAATAAATGCGCCTGATGTACTTTCGACACGCCCCCGTGTCCGCTGAGCACGGCCCCGTGGTGGGCAATAGAAGCTTCTATAGGTTTGTCTTTTCTGCTGCTTCTTGGGCACGGCCCCGTGCTGGCTGAGCACGGGGCGTGTTCAGTCTTCTGATTTCTCTACTTTGCTTTGGAAGGTGCCGTTGAGGGGTCGGGCAGTCCACTAATATTCCTTTTCTTGTATTTATGTTGGATTTAGCTGTCTTTTTGCTTCTTTTGCGTTTTTGAGCTCATTTAATCCTGAAAATACAAAAGGAAGACAAAAACACTCTTTTTCCAATATTAGTACTTAAAAAGGGTTAGTTTTATGCCTCATTTGATGTAATTTATATGTTGCATTTTACATACATCATTTTTCTAACAGGACTCTTCTTTAATGAAGTACCAACCTCTTCTTTTTCCTTTTTGCAGAACTAACTTTTTCTCAACCATAGCTCTGCTCTCATCCCTTACCCTTTTAATATCAGCAGTGGTTTTGAGACCAGCTGAATTGACTTAACCTTGAACGATCCTCATTTGTGTATCTTCATCATCTGCTTGAATTTTCAGGGTTTCATCACCTCCCTTTTCCTTTTTTTTGACAGATGTTTCAGCAGAAGTTACTGAGAGATTTTCCTCAGAGTCATTTATCTCCCCCTTTTTGGCATCATCAACTCTTTCGAAGATAGTGCAGGGGTTGAAATAAATTCCACAGCTCATCTAGAGTAGGAGCAGATGATGGAGTAGCTGTTGGAGATGGTGCAGCAGTGGATGGTACCGTTTGTGCTTTCAACAACTGTTGCAGCATGTCTTTGATTTCTGCAACAGATGTATCCAGTTTATCAATTCTAGCCGTCAATTCTTGGTACTTTAAACCATCACCCAACTTAATGGGGTCATCTGATTTCCCACTAACAGTGGTTGTAACAGTGGTTGATTTGAGGAAGTGTATCCCAAAAATCATCCACTGTTGCCCCTTTGTCTTGGTACTGGGGACTTCTTTCTTCATAATGAGAGACGCTTTTTAGTGAACCAGTGAAGACTGGATATACAAGAGTTCCCAGTGAAGAAATTGCCTTCAAGGAAGTCTTATTGATGAAACTACTGTCCAAGTGCAAACCAGTGGGTTCAGCACTTGTAGTAGCTGCTTCACTTGAACTACCACCAAGAGTTACTTGTAACTCAAGGGGTGTAACCTCCTCAGTTGTTGCTGGGATAGCAGAGGTATAAGCATCAGACTCAGTCACTTGTTGGAGTGTACTCTCAGTGATAGGTGGTTGAGAGGAACTGATTTATGTCTGAGTTATATCCAAAGCATGCAACAAGGTCATTATTGATGGTGATATTTTTGAAGTGATGATGGGAGTTGAAAGTGAATTTGTCCCGGGCAGTGGACTGTGGATGATGGAATCAAGTGATTCCAGAGCATCATAATTTGGTGTCCCTGTTTGTATAACCTGTTCTTTTTGAGAAGAAGCAGGAGGATTTTGAGGCATGGGTTGAGACCTTTCTACCATCTGCTGTGAGGAAGTAGCAGCAGTGGTTTCTAGTGACTTTTGTGTTGTCACTGGCAGTTGCTCTGGGATCTCATCTTCCAGAGTTGCCTTTATTGTAGGTTTGGGGGGCTTTTGAATTTTCTTTTGTTTTGGTCTTTTTGGTGGTTTTAGGTGTGGGTTTCACAGCAGTTGTGTTACTGCTGTGATCACCTTGAGCAGTGGGCTCAGCAGCAGATATCTGAGGAGCAGTGGTAGCTGCTAAAATCTGCTCAGGTACATCTGCTTTTGTTTTGGAAATTTTTTATAGCCTTGTAAATGTTTTCAGGTGTTAGGCCATTTATTTGAAAAAGTGATGATGGCATCTGATGCACACAACTGTTGAATAACATCTGTCCACGTGTAACCTCTGTTGTAAATCAGTGTTTTGCACAAACAGAGGATACACTTTGGCAGTGGATAGATTTTACTATTTAACAGAGTTTTAATGCCATCAGTGCTTTGAACAGACTTTGAGGATTTATTGAAAAATTCAATTTTAAACTATTTTTAAGGTTATTTTTTGATTTTTCTAAAAACATTTTTATGTTATTTACGCATGGAACACAAGAAAGCTTGCTTTAATCCATGTTTAGCACTCCAAACATAGGGATCAAGTTTCTTATAGTAGATGAATCCAATTCTTAGGTTTGTACATCTACCAACTGATCTTTAGGATGGACATGTTAAAGATGAAATCAAACCTTTTTATAGCAATCCCTCACAAGGTGATGTCTGATAATGAATGATGGTGAATCGATGAGATATTGAACTTTTGATGATATATTTCAGCTACTTGACTGTCCTGCATAAAAACAATCTTTTGAGCAACTATACCAAAATTCAATAACGTATTTTGAAGTTACAAACAGTTGGACTTTTCAGCAACAACAGCAGCATCATAATATTCTTCAATCAGTGGTTGGAAATATCTGCTGCATGTGCATAGTCAATAACACCTTGATGTTTGTACTTGTTTTGAGTTTGATAAAACTTGACAACCATGCTTCAACATATGCAATGTTCTTTTAGGACCCACTTTTTGCCAAAAAGGTTATTATCCTCTGGCTGTGGAACAAGTTCTCAAACTTGTTTTTTTTTCTTTTTTTTTTCTGAACTGTTGAAGCTCCTCTTCCTTGTCAATTACCCAACTTTCTGTCTTTAAGTGCCCCAAAGGTACATGACATGTTGATGGAATGATAGATAGTCAAGAAGAGAACAATGGTTTTGGGAGAAACTATTTATAAGAATCCCTTTCAATTGATGTTGTCAAGAAAATGGAAACATGAAAGAATTTTAAAATGGCATTGATGTTCAAAAGGTGAGGCTGCAGATGTGAGTCATCTGAGCCAACAACTGTTGGTGACTTTAGATGATCCAACAGTTGCTTGAAATGAAGGTGAAAGGATCTGAAAGAGGGGTTTGGCACACTGATAATTTTTTTTATCCATTTTTGATGAATATTTATCAACAGTGGTTTGGTGAAGTAGTGGTAGAGAATTATAGGGCTATTTTGGTCAAACACTGTTTGTGCATCAGTGGATGAGCTTTAACAGGTGTTTTGTACATCTGTTGCTCTGATGATGGAAATGATTTTAGTATTATGTCCAACATCTGTTGAGGGTGGTTGTGAGTTACCTGCAGAATCAAATTCTTGACAAACACATTTTAGATGCTAATTTATCAGAATTAATCATATCAACAGGGTTTACAGGGATTTTAATGTAGAAAGTTTTCTGGCCCTTGCATTCAGGTTTTATCACTTATCTATTTCAAGTTTTGAACACTTTTATAGATTTTGACAGTGGTTGAGTATCCCAGATGATCATCCTATTTAGCTTTGATCACCCATTTTGTGTTTTAATATTCCTTTTGAGATTTTAGAGTAAAACATGAGCAGCCAAATGTATGAGGTTTGTTAACAATCATCTTTTGATACAGATTTAGACTTGAGTTTATGAATGAAGTGACCCAGACTTTGACACCATCTCCTTTTGATCAATTTTCATGGAATATATCACCCTTAAAAAAAATAAAAAGGGGTTCTATGTCCTGACAGGTGATTGAAGTTTTTACTATCTAAAACAAGTAAAAGTACAACATATATCATCCTTATAAAATTTAGAACAATATATCCTGTTTTATTTGAAAGACCTTTAAAAAAAATCGGAAAAAGGTTTTCTGATAACAAATCAATTAGATCAGATGAGTTTTCAATAGTTTAAAATAACTATGGACAAGATCAGAATCACTTCATTCTCAAGTTTTGACTAATGGTCAGTGGTTTGAGTCAAAAATTTCATACCCACTGTTTGATACCATTATCCTGACAGATGATTGTAACTTTGAGGAAGCCTGTTCACAAAAGTTTTGAAAGTTCTTTGTGAACCTTGTTACCTTGTGAAGAATTTTGAAAACTTTGGCCAAATCCTCTTTATTAATAATCAAATTGGTGATACCTTTGTTACCTGAACTTCCCTGATACAGTGATTGTACATGGTTGATGGATGACAAATGTTTGACCAAGTATGTAGATCTCCTGTGGACTCTTAAGTGTTTTGAATTTATACTCTTTTCTTTTGATTTCAAAAGTTTTGAGATAAACACACTTTGAGTTTTTGTGATTTTTCTTCTTTTCCTTTTTACACTTTCTATATATAAGTTTTGAGATACTTTACTGGAAGGTTCCAAGGAAAGAATATTCAAATCCAAAATCATTTTTCAGCAATGTTTTTAGAGATTTGGACATTTTTGCACATGCTTATGCCAAATTTCACATTACCCATGATCTGGACATTTTTACTACTGATTTTCTTAATGTATTCTTAACACAATTGATTTTGGTCCTTTTGAAGGAACCTCAACCTGTTTTTTTTTCAATACATAAGATCTAAATGACTAAAGTTTTAATTTCCCTCTTTTTATGTTAACAAAAACACTAATGTTTTTATGAGCATAGATTTTTGTTGACCTGAGGTTCACACCTTAGCATTTTATGAAAACATCACAAATATCAAAACAACAGTTGAAATTAATTTTGAAAAGACAAAATAATTCTTATAGTTTAGCAGATATGTCTGCAGATCTGACAACTATAAGTAACTTGTGCATAATATCACTTGTTTTGTGAGATTTGTGTGTCATATGACATCTTGGTTGATTTACAGAGTTTTTGAATAACCATTTTGATCATGATTTACTCGTTACTCTGTTTTTCAACTGAATACAACCAACCTTAGTATCAATGAATTTTGAGCCGAACTGTTATGTCAAATTGATTGTTAGATCGAATTTGACTGTCCATGCTCTGATACCAATTGTTAGGATCGGAGGCTCTCATGATTGTGTTTGTTTGTATGTTTGGAACGATTTGTATATATGAAAACATGTAAAGTGCAGCGGAAATGAAAACAAACTTTGTAAACACAATCAAATGGAGAAAATAGTTTGATAAACAATTGCTTCTCATAGAGTCAAAAGATTTACAAATCAAAGCAAAAGATTACAGATATGCTTACAAACTAAACTCCCCCTCAGCCTGATGCCCCAAGGTTGGTTGCACACAAGATGAAAGGATTAGACATGAGGAGAAGAACTCGCTCAGTCAATCGAATGTAACAGTACAGGGTACTGTTACATTTATAGGCAAACCAAACCACTGAGGTACCTCAGCTAACATCACCATGAAAGTGACATCTAACAAACTAACAAACTCTATCTACTGATCTATACAACCTCTGCTATGCTAACTACTGATATTTCAATACATTACATAAGATGAATCAAACTGCTGCTGCATCCTTCCACTGTTGTGAACCCAGCAGTACTTGTCATGATCAGCAGTGCTTGACTCAAGGCAGTAGATTGGACAGCAGGGCTTAAGTCCTTCATCAGTCTTTGACTTGATCAGCATTTTCCAGTGTCAGCAGTAGTTGATAAAGGCAGTACTTTGGAGTATATCAGATGTTATGATCACTTTCAAGGGGAAAGTCTAGTGCAAACTGCTGCTTATGATTAATCCACTGTTGTGATCCGGTTTTGGCTTTACATCATCTGTTCCTCTGTAGGGTTCAATCCCAACAAAAACTAACATTGGGAGAATTTATCAAACATTTGGAAGCTCAAGAGATGGAGCAAAGAAAGATTGCCAGGATGAAGAACTACGATGGAGAACAAGACATCGGCTTGTATTTCAAGAGTGGTGTTAGTGAAAAGACAATTTTTTCTCCAAAAGTTGAAACTGCTTATAACGCAAAAGGTTCTTCTGAAAGTGCATCTCAGGGTTCAAGCAGCACAACAGGATTTTCTTCATTTCCAACTTATGATCCACAGTTTTCTACAACAAAGAGTGGCAAAGGTCTTCAATGTAACATTGCCTTAAAGCTTGAGAATGATCAGAATTATACTGAGGAAGTTGCAAAAAGTCACATGTCTTTGTTGGTGACCGTGCTTGAATCCTATGGAGGCCTAGTTGCAGGGAGGATCGGAAATCCAATGCTCACGAAAGAGGATTACGATCAAATTGATGCCGAGGAAATGGAATTGATGGATATTAAATGGTGCATGGCTAGTGTGTTGAGACGGGCTGAAAAGTTCAAACAAATTACAGGCAGAGATGATTTTCGCGAGGCACATGTTTCAACTTTGGGTTTTGATAAATCTAAAGTTACTTGTTTTCGTTGCAGGGAAAAGGGGCATTTCAAGAGGGAGTGCACAAATCATGAAGCTAGTGGAGCTCAAAATCCTTTTGGAAACAACGATTACTACAAGAAGGCAATCTATCATCAAGTCTCACAACAGCCATATCAACAACAACAAGCACCGCATCAAGCACAAACTACACATGGTAGAAAAGAAATTGAAGATTCAAAGAGAGCATGTCTGGTTAATCAGGGCAAGGATGGGGGATTTAGCTGGGATAAATACATTCCAACAGAAAGTAAAGTGTGTTTGGCAGATCAAGATGATGAAAAATTGCCAGAAGGGTTCAGTTGGGATAATTTTTTCCCAGATAAAGAATTTATGGAAATAGAGATGTTAAATGCTAAAGCTTTTGTTGCTAATGCTTATGATAAGTATTGGGCTGCAAAATACAGAAAAGTCAGGGAAGCTGAAGAGGAAAAATGGAGAAAAATTGAAGAAGAGGAAGAAGAAGAAGAAAGGTTAAAAGCTGAAGCTGAAGCCGAGTGTCACACCTCGACTTTCCACGTGTCACCGGTGGGCCCGGTGGGGAGTATCGTGACGTAGTTGATATCATTATAGTCAAACAACACAATATTTAAATGCACAGCGGAAGCAAAAGGTAAATATATTACAATCCGACTATAAAGTAATATCAAGTATTACAACGGAAAGTAAAGGATCCACAGGCGGATCTTAAAACATAAATATTGTTCAACAGACTTTAGACGCCTAGAACTTGCAAGATTCCTTATTAACGTCCTGAGCAGCTTCCAGCCTATTACGTACTTGTACCTGTCACTTAGACTTTTGAAAATACGTCAGTTTTCACTGGTAAATACACTCAACTGACTCATTTGAAAAGAGTTTAAGAAAATTGATTTAGATGCACCAGGCACAAATTATTTTGACACTTTGATTAAAATGCACAGAGGCAAAATTAATCTTTTATAACTTGGGACAATCATATTTATAATCTTGTATACAGATTTACATGTTCGTTGTACGTTCAGGGCCCGATGTAGAAACCGAGTCAGATTAACAGACACGCCACAAGTATAGGCCCACAAGAGAGTGAGATACCGTTATTACTTAAGCAACTGTCAGGTGTATGCCTACACCCCGTGCTTAAGACGTGGCCATTTTATAATACAATGATGTCAGGGATATCCGGGACATGGTCATTAACCCCTAAAGGCTTTTATTTCAAACAATACAGATTAAACCGGGTTACCTCAATAATTTAATCACAATCCGATTAAACATTCAATACCCGACCAAGCGGTATCATTATACCGTATCCCAAGCCCGTATAGGGAAAATAAGTTAAGAGTATTTACCTGAGCTAGCTCATGTCTTAAATAGCAAGAATTAATAACTCAGCCGTATTCACTTAAGTAAGCGTAGGTACAATTTACCGGAAGGCTCTAGTCTGGAATGATGGTATAAATAACCAATTAGAATGCTAACGGGTCTTTAATTAAGCCTAAGCTTAGACCGGTTAGTCTTAGAGAAATATACGGTTCAAACGCACGATTAGGCGAAGACCGGATAGAATGTGATTTAGACCCAACAAGTTCAGAGACTTGCTTAATATGGGTCCTTCATGCACATTCTGGATTTTGAGATAAAACCGATAAGGTTTGACCCGTTTAGGCTAGTTTTTGTAAACTAGTTACATAAACCGAACCGAACGCGTAATAAGCGTAACGGGTAGTGATGAGAGCCATTTACAGGTTTCCTAAGTTAATATGCTTCATATATGTTCTGACATCAGTAAGATGTCTTTCATTATGCCCGAAATGAATTTAATCACAAACTATGCCCCGTAGGGGTAGTTCGGTCATTTTAAAGGTTGTAAAAGAGTTTAAGTGTCAACCTGAGTTACAGGCCTGATGTAATCAGCAAACATACTCAATTTGCTAAGTTATATCAGTAGATTAAAGTATATAAGTGAAATTTATCAATTATAACCAAACTATGCCCCGTAGGGGTATTTTGGTAATTTCACATAAGCCGAAAAGCTCAAAACTGACGTCTGAGTTTATCAACCTTTGCTTACTGCTAAAATATTATAATTTGCCTCAAATATCAGTAGGTATCACCCTTGGTATGTTTAAAATAATCTTAGTACATATTATGCGTTAAAAACGCTTAATTAGGCGATTAAAAGCCGTTTACGGGTTCGATACATAAAGCTGATATTTTTACTATTCCAGAATGCTTAAAATAATTTATTTATCATTTAAGATCAGTAGCAAAAGGTTTGGAGTCGTTTGGATATGTAAAACTCATTTTATGGCCCGTGAGGGCAAAACCGACAATTACCGGATTAAGGCTACGACTATAAGTTATGCTCAGCCTAAAATTTATTAAAAATCTTTAAAAATCCCAAAATAATATATTACATCAGTGGGTAAAAGATTTGATATCAAAAAGTAGGCTTAACTAGGCTATACGCTAATTACGCCGTTTTATTAACACAAAGCTTTAATTTTACGCTAACGAGCATAACTCTTATTCTACACCTCAAAATGATGTCAAACTTTGCATACAAGTCTATATATCAGTAATTAAGGTTTCTATTCTTTTACATTTTCAAAAATCACGTTTTAAGGTGAAAAGGGCATAATGGTCAACATATGAGCAATTAACGGAATCATGCGTATTAATCGGTTAACTAATGAACCATAGTATATAATCACAGAGGGTTATACTAGCATGTAACCTGGTCCAAATGAAGCTCTTAGGTATTTCTAAATCATACCAAAACGGGTCAGAACTGAAAGTCAAAGTAAAAGTCAAACTATGCGACTTTCGGTTCCGAACCGGGTCTAAATAGGAAATTGTCGGGTTGAACATGTTTAGACATGTTCTTACACTGATTACTAAGTTATAACAATGATCCAATAGGTTGTATATGTTCTACATTGCTAATTATGCATAAATTGTAAACTAAGTATCCTGTTGACTTTTTAAATACAAGTTTGACCCGACATTTGACCTAGTTAGAGTGGGAATCAGGGGGAACCCTTTTAAGGGTTTATTACCCACATAATTACCAACTTATAACTACTCTTGATTCGACAAATCACTGGACCATTAGTGATTAATCTTAAAGTCAACCGTTAATTACGACGGTTTGACTTTTAAGCTATAACTAAGCTAAAACTTAATTTAGAAAGGTTTAGCAAACTTACCAAGGCCCTATGCACGAAATGTGAAGACTTGAGCCTGCTTGGGAGCTCCAAGAATGATCAGAAGTGCAAATGAAGGTGTGAGGAACAATGTTGCAACTTCATGGCTTTATATAGTGATCAAATCACCATAACTTGTTGACACACAAGTCTACCATTGACCACAAATCACCAACAAGTGTCCCTAAGTGTCTAGGGGTGGTTTAGGGGTCAAGAAAGATGTGGAAAATCGGTTTATGCGCGAAATTTGGCTGCTGTTCAATGTTTCTGCATCTGACGTCCTGACGCGGCCCGCGTAAGGTTTCATTAACCTTTACGCGGCCCGCCTGACCCCTGTAAACAGATTTTTCATTTTCTGTTTTCCACATCTTGCCCCTTGGCTCTTCGAAAGGTCAACTAAGCTTATATTTTGCAATTTGACCCCTTATTGTTTACCTACAAGGGCTTTAGGACTTATACCCACTTTGCCAAGTCCATGGACACTTCTGGTTAACCCGAAAAGTCATAACTTTCAACGTTAACGCTTTAACCCCTCGCATACGAATTTGATCATAACTTTCTCATACGATAACGAAACTTTATGAAATTTATATCGTGCATTCTAGTGAGCATAATTAACAGTTACAAAGCTTCGGGTTTGTCAAAAGGTCACTCAGAGGTATAACTTAAACATGTTGACACATTTAACCCCTGTAGTTTGTAATCTCTCACTTTTTGCTTCGTATGATCCATGATTTATTCGTTTAATGATATGAACATCATGTAGGGTTATTATGAAGTATATTTATTCACTGTTGACATTTAGAACTCGTATATTTACATACTTTCCATGATTGTCAACTTTAGTCCTTCCAGAGTAGTCTTTTACACGTTCAAGCTTATGACACGTGTCAATACATTATAGGACGTGAATTTTCGAGGTGTTACATCCTCACCCCCTTAAAAGAAATCTCGACCTCGAGATTTTCTTAAGGTAAAGGAAGTATTTTCTGCCTTATATTGGGCTTAATCTTCCCCAGTATTTTTGAGTCTCTAAGGCACTACAATTGACCTTTATAATAGGCACATATATCTTTTTGGAGCTTCTAATCCTGTCGATCTTTAATCGTCACAGGTTGCTCATACTTTCATAGTTCTGCATATCATTATGTGATAGCGCTTTTCGACTTATTGGTGACACGTCGCTAAATCATTAGTGTGGGTCACATTGCGCGTTCCATCAAGTCCCTTAATTAGATCTTAGCTCGTAAGCTATTTGATCTTGATACATTCGATTTCCTTCGAATGATTCTATATACTCGGAGCTTAACTAGCCTGATAATTTAACAAATTTGGCACACCCTTCCTGGTTGGGTGATATCTTTTGTTGAACTTTATTCCTTAACAAGAATTTAGGAGATTTGCTATTTTCATTAATTCTTTATTTTCTGCCGAATACTGGCAACTTACAGATGATTATGTATTTGCGTGATCTTATTGGTCGTTTCGAATGCAACTTTCAGATCCTGATGATTGGACTTACCAATCTATTGTCCTATCAATGGATGTTTAACATTCCATCTATACAAGGTCTTCAAAGGAGCAGCCTTGATGCCTATATATTATCTATTATAGAAAGTTTATCTTAAGGTGAGTTGGTTATCCCAACCATTGCTTAAAACTATTATTAAGGGATAGCAAATCCTTACAGCTAGTTGAATAATTCGACGATCCTGAGTAGCTGATGGAAATTCTTAATCATTGCCGAATTAGGGTTGCGGTAATAATGCATAAGCAAAATGAACCGTCTTTCATAATAAACTATACCGAATTCTGTGGATATTGAGTTAGGCTATATGAACCCTCTATTTTAAACTTAATTAATCAGGGTTTCGATTCTTCCAATGATGATACCAGTCGTCTTGGAGATTTCATAGTAATACAACCTTAATGGGATATAAATCTTAATTCTACCTGCCTTCCAGAGGTAAACAGGGTAATCTTAGGAGAAGATAATCAAGATACAAGGAGATTACAGAGATTTCCATATCTCAGGCTCCAGTTCACTCATCATTGCTTGTGTCAAATAAGTGACACATTTATGTTACTAGTCCACGAATTCCTTAATTGGGAACATTTACTTGGACAATTCCATGCTGGATATCTCCTTTGAATACCATTAGTTGACTTTAGTATCATATGACCATCGGAATATCTTTGTGGTCCCATGCATTAAACCTCCATACTGATCAGGCATGGAAGCAATCTATGGAACATATTAAGATATACCAATCCTCATATGACGCTTTTTATCATATTGTTTGGTATTCGCGATCAATAAGGATTAAAGAGATGTCAATTACATGCGAATGTCCTCTATCTATAGAGAGGGTACATTAAAATTTTATGACTTAAAGATTTCTGACAGGAACAGAAGAAATGGTTCCTATTACTAAATGAATCAATTTCTTGATTGCGATCCGACCACTGCTATTCCTCATCCTCATGGACTTATATACTAACCATGGTTTCGTTAAACCATACAGGCCAATATAGCATTAACATTCTTCATGAACGTTATTTAACATATATAAATTATACTTAGCCTAGGTCACAAAAGACCATTATTGGCATTTAAAGTTTGGTCCTAATCCATCATCTTTCTGACAGGGAATCAAAATGTCTCATCTGTCTTTATTATAGTGATGAATTTGGATAGCTTGAAAGCCTGCCATAAGGATATCAGAAAGAGTGATTCCTAATAGATATAAAATATCAGTCTATGATTTGTTGGAGCATTTTCTATAGTGTCATCGGCCAATTTCTATCTTACGTTAAATGACCGGAGTCCTAATCAGGCTGAGACAACAGTTCTCAATATTTATCGTTTTTTTATAGAATCATATTTGTTAGTATCAAATAATTTCTGTATAAACTGCTTGATAAGGAAAGGTACCTGATATATAGTTATCATTCTGCACCATCTCTTAGGCGTTCATCTGATTCCTAGGGCAGTTGGTCTTGATATGCCCCTTCTCGTTGCAACCATAACAGGTTGCATCCTTCAACTTCTTGCAATCCAGGGTTTTATGTTCCTTAGACTTGCAAATTCCACACGGTAGAGGCTGAGACTCAAACCTGCATTTCCCAAAATGGTATTTCCTACAGGTTTCGCACCTGGTCTTCTCTCCCGACTGCTGGCTGTCTCTCTTAGACCCGGAACTCTTCTTATCTTCAGAATTCCTCTTCCTATCAGAGCGATGAGAATTCTCATCCTCCCTTTTACGCTTTCCATCTTCAGAGGCTTTGGCAGCCTTGTTTCTGACTACATCGAGTGTAAGAGATAGCGACAGATCTGCCGCTGACCTGAATGTAGTAGGTCTTGAAGCCTTAACACTGGCTTTGATTTCTGGGGCTAAACCCCCGATGAAACGAGCAATTCTCTTGGGTTCTGGTGTTACTAGGTAAGGAACCAGTCTGGACAGGGTATTGAAACGGGTGAGGTATGCTTGACAATCTAAGTTTGTCATCACCAATGATAAGAAATCTGATTCGATTCTTTCGACCTCGTGTTGAGGGCAGTAGTTCTCCATAATGAGAGCAATAAACTGTTCCCATGACATGTTGTAAAGTGGGATCTTCCCAGTAGCTTGAATGAGAGCCTTCCACCATGCTAGCGCCTCTTCCTTGAATGATTGGGATACATACTTCACTACATCCCTCTCAGCACAACCGCTGATATCGACAACTGTGTCCATTTCATCCAACCAGACCATACAATCAATTGCCCCTTTCTCCCCAGTGAAATCACGGGGTTTGCAGGAAACAAAATATTTGTAGGTACAGGACTTGGTACGCGGTTCATTATCGAACACTATCCTCTTGGATGGAACACTGTGTTCATTAGATGAATGTCGATCGTCATTCTTCTTTGGTTCCTCTTTCTTAGAGGGCGGCTTGTTATGCGGCTCTGAATGAGTTTTAGGGACAGACTTAGAGTGGGGTACAGATGAGGCTTTACTATGTGTCTCAATGTACTCCTTAAATTGCTCCTCTACATCTTTAGATACAGCTGTATCAATCAGTGAGCGAAGCTCTCCTTTGGTTATGTTAATCCTCTCATCATCGCGGTTTTCCAAAGGATGACTGTTCTCTTCCTCTGACCTAGCCATGTAGCTTTAATTGCTACATAAAAATTAAACAAGGACAAGGTTTATACGGAAGTTTATACAGTCTTATCGTTTTAAACGATTTATTAACCATGGTAATATAAACCATATTGGTTAATTTGTTAGTTACATTTATTTAGCATTTTTATTATAATTTATCCTAGTTATAAAACATTAAGGATATTAAAGTGGCGCAAAGGCCTAGTCACATGGACAGTTTTAAATTTACAAGCCATGATTTCAGATAATCAAGGCATTAAGGTTTTAATAATAGCACAAATGGCCTAGTCGCGTAGACAAGTTTAATTTATAAGCCATGATTTCAGAGAATCGAGGCATTAAGGTTTGAATTAAAGTTCATTACCTTTTCTTGACAGGGAGTTGTAGGCTACCACTGTCTTTAGTCTCGGAGGACATTATCTATAGCTCGTAGGCATTTCCCTTCTAAGGGATGTTTATAATATGATCATCTTCATTTGATGATAGTAGTCAGGATCGCATTGATCATACAGACTAATAGGCTTGAGCATAGCTCACCACCATAGACAAGGAATCATAAAGATCAAATGTCAATGTCTCAAATGGACAATACATTATAGCCCGTAGGCATTATTTTACCAATGTATGGTCAAAGTATGATCATCTTAATTGATGATCTAAACCCATGATTCAGAGATCATTAAGTTGGGTTAGGGATCTTTTTAAAGAATCCATATATAAAAATGACGTGTGTGATTTTAACGAATCGCGCCTGCCAGGAGTGTTAACATATTTACAGATGTTAACAGGGATTCGAATCTTTTAAACAGGTCTTACCATCATGACCCGGCCTTAAAATGACCCGAAGGCTAGGTTTCACTCTTAAGATTCTTATTAATATTTAACACAGAACAATCTTAAATTGAGGTGTTAATTATGGATCTGAATCTAATTATGGAACTACCATCTTGGCCCGGTCTTAAAATGACACGTGGCTAGGTCTTGTCCTTTTTAGATTTTGCCATTTTATTATAATGGTAGATCTTATAATATAGGAATGATAATTTAAACATAATCGTTCCTTTAAAAATTTAAACAAGTATATGGTTGTCCTAAACGGGACTTCTAATAAAAATGACTTGCCCATGCAAAGGCTAATCAGAAAAATAATCAAGGAAGTAATTAAAAGACAATGAAACAAATTGGAATTTGTCCTATGTTCTTGTCTAGACTCAAGAATGTGCAACTGTGTAACTGAGATTAAACGCAAAAGGCTAGCGTTTAATTCACTCAGTGTTGGCTCTGATACCAACCTGTCACACCCCGACTTTCCACGTGTCACCGGTGGGCCCGGTGGGGAGTATCGTGACGTAGTTGATATCATTATAGTCAAACAACACAATATTTAAATGCACAGCGGAAGCAAAAGGTAAATATATTACAATCCGACTATAAAGTAATATCAAGTATTACAACGGAAAGTAAAGGATCCACAGGCGGATCTTAAAACATAAATATTGTTCAACAGACTTTAGACGCCTAGAACTTGCAAGATTCCTTATTAACGTCCTGAGCAGCTTCCAGCCTATTACGTACTTGTACCTGTCACTTAGACTTTTGAAAATACGTCAGTTTTCACTGGTAAATACACTCAACTGACTCATTTGAAAAGAGTTTAAGAAAATTGATTTAGATGCACCAGGAACAAATTATTTTGACACTTTGATTAAAATGCACAGAGGCAAAATTAATCTTTTATAACTTGGGACAATCATATTTATAATCTTGTATACAGATTTACATGTTCGTTGTACGTTCAGGGCCCGATGTAGAAACCGAGTCAGATTAACAGACACGCCACAAGTATAGGCCCACAAGAGAGTGAGATACCGTTATTACTTAAGCAACTGTCAGGTGTATGCCTACACCCCGTGCTTAAGACGTGGCCATTTTATAATACAATGATGTCAGGGATATCCGGGACATGGTCATTAACCCCTAAAGGCTTTTATTTCAAACAATACAGATTAAACCGGGTTACCTCAATAATTTAATCACAATCCGATTAAACATTCAATACCCGACCAAGCGGTATCATTATACCGTATCCCAAGCCCGTATAGGGAAAATAAGTTAAGAGTATTTACCTGAGCTAGCTCATGTCTTAAATAGCAAGAATTAATAACTCAGTCGTATTCACTTAAGTAAGCGTAGGTACAATTTACCGGAAGGCTCTAGTCTGGAATGATGGTATAAATAACCAATTAGAATGCTAACGGGTCTTTAATTAAGCCTAAGCTTAGACCGGTTAGTCTTAGAGAAATATACGGTTCAAACGCACGATTAGGCGAAGACCGGATAGAATGTGATTTAGACCCAACAAGTTCAGAGACTTGCTTAATATGGGTCCTTCATGCACATTCTGGATTTTGAGATAAAACCGATAAGGTTTGACCCGTTTAGGCTAGTTTTTGTAAACTAGTTACATAAACCGAACCGAACGCGTAATAAGCGTAACGGGTAGTGATGAGAGCCATTTACAGGTTTCCTAAGTTAATATGCTTCATATATGTTCTGACATCAGTAAGATGTCTTTCATTATGCCCGAAATGAATTTAATCACAAACTATGCCCCGTAGGGGTAGTTCGGTCATTTTAAAGGTTGTAAAAGAGTTTAAGTGTCAACCTGAGTTACAGGCCTGATGTAATCAGCAAACATACTCAATTTGCTAAGTTATATCAGTATATTAAAGTATATAAGTGAAATTTATCAATTATAACCAAACTATGCCCCGTAGGGGTATTTTGGTAATTTCACATAAGCCGAAAAGCTCAAAACTGACGTCTGAGTTTATCAACCTTTGCTTACTGCTAAAATATTATAATTTGCCTCAAATATCAGTAGGTATCACCCTTGGTATGTTTAAAATAATCTTAGTACATATTATGCGTTAAAAACGCTTAATTAGGCGATTAAAAGCCGTTTACGGGTTCGATACATAAAGCTGATATTTTTACTATTCCAGAATGCTTAAAATAATTTATTTATCATTTAAGATCAGTAGCAAAAGGTTTGGAGTCATTTGGATATGTAAAACTCATTTTATGGCCCGTAAGGGCAAAACCAACAATTACCGGATTAAGCCTACGACTATAAGTTATGCTCAGCCTAAAATTTATTAAAAATCTTTAAAAATCCCAAAATAATATATTACATCAGTGGGTAAAAGATTTGATATCAAAAAGTAGGCATAACTAGGCTATACGCTAATTACGCCGTTTTATTAACATAAAGCTTTAATTTTACGCTAACGAGCATAACTCTTATTCTACACCTCAAAATGATGTCAAACTTTGCATACAAGTCTATATATCAGTAATTAAGGTTTCTATTCTTTTACATTTTCAAAAATCACGTTTTAAGGTGAAAAGGGCATAATGGTCAACATAAGAGCAATTAACGGAATCATGCGTATTAATCGGTTAACTAATGAACCATAGTATATAATCACAGAGGGTTATACTAGCATGTAACCTGGTCAAAATGAATCTCTTAGGTATTTCTAAATCATACCAAAACGGGTCAGAACTGAAAGTCAAAGTAAAAGTCAAACTATGCGACTTTCGGTTCCGAACCGGGTCTAAATAGGAAATTGTCGGGTTGAACATGTTTAGACATGTTCTTACACTGATTACTAAGTTATAACAATGATCCAACAGGTTGTATATGTTCTACATTGCTAATTATGCATAAATTGTAAACTAAGTATCCTGTTGACTTTTTAAATACAAGTTTGACCCGACATTTGACCTAGTTAGAGTGGGAATCAGGGGGAACCCTTTTAAGGGGTTATTACCCACATAATTACCAACTTATAACTACTCTTGATTCGACAAATCACTGGACCATTAGTGATTAATCTTAAAGTCAACCGTTAATTACGACGGTTTGACTTTTAAGCTATAACTAAGCTAAAACTTAATTTAGAAAGGTTTAGCAAACTTACCAAGGCCCTATGCACGAAATGTGAAGACTTGAGCCTGCTTGGGAGCTCCAAGAATGATCAGAAGTGCAAATGAAGGTGTGAGGAACAATGTTGCAACTTCATGGCTTTATATAGTGATCAAATCACCATAACTTGTTGACACACAAGTCTACCATTGACCACAAATCACCAACAAGTGTCCCTAAGTGTCTAGGGGTGGTTTAGGGGTCAAGAAAGATGTGGAAAATCGGTTTATGCGCGAAATTTGGCTGCTGTTCAATGTTTCTGCATCTGACGTCCTGACGCGGCCCGCGTAAGGTTTCATTAACCTTTACGCGGCCCGCCTGACCCCTGTAAACAGATTTTTCATTTTCTGTTTTCCACATCTTGCCCCTTGGCTCTTCGAAAGGTCAACTAAGCTTATATTTTGCAATTTGACCCCTTATTATTTACCTACAAGGGCTTTAGGACTTATACCCACTTTGCCAAGTCCCTGGACACTTCTGGTTAACCCGAAAAGTCATAACTTTCAACGTTAACGCTTTAACCCCTCGCATACGAATTTGATCATAACTTTCTCATACGATAACGAAACTTTATGAAATTTATATCATGCATTCTAGTGAGCATAATTAACAGTTACAAAGCTTCGGGTTTGTTAAAAGGTCACTCAGAGGTATAACTTAAACATGTTGACACATTTAACCCCTGTAGTTTGTAATCTCTCACTTTTTGCTTCGTATGATCCATGATTTATTCGTTTGATGATATGAACATCATGTAGGGTTATTATGAAGTACATTTATTCACAGTTGACATTTAGAACTCGTATATTTACATACTTTCCATGATTGTCAACTTTAGTCCTTCCAGAGTAGTCTTTTACACGTTCAAGCTTATGACACGTGTCAATACATTATAGGACGTGAATTTTCGAGGTGTTACACCGAGAAAAAGAAAAGAGCTGAGTTTTTCCAAGCGAGAAGAACAGTCAAAGATGTTCCAGAATTTGAAATCAAAGTTGATACTGAAGCAGTCAAAGTTCCTGAAAAGTGTTTGAATTGTGATTCTTTGATCATGCAAAACAACGAGCTGCTACACAACATAACAAGATTGAAAGAATCTTATGATACTTTGAATAGAGAGATTAACAAGTACACTGAGTCGAACAGTGAACAAGCCGTTGCATTGAATACACTCAAAGGAGCTTACATGAGACAGCTTGATGACGTCAACTATTACACAGAGAAGTGTGCTGAGCTGGAATTGAAGCTGGCAACACAAAAGATTGAAACTGAAAGAGTCAACAATTTGTTGAAAAGTTACTCATGTTCTACTTTTGTTGTTGGCAGGATTTACCAGATCGTTGAAAGATTTAAGACATTTGAAGAAGAAAAGACTTCGGAAGAAAAGAATTCCGAGACAAAAGAAGAGGGTGAAGTAGAAATTTCTGGTAAGAAACCAAGTGTTGTCTACAATAGATGTCCGCCCCCGGTTGAAAATGGATATTTGTCTCGAAATCCAAATTCCGAAAGAGTCAAAAGGCAATTAACTTACAGTGGGAGTCAGGGTTGTCGGATAATTTGCCAGAAAATATTGATGTTACGTTCACATCGTCTGACACTGATCATGAGTCCGAGCTGATTAAACGTGTGGTCGATCAGGTGTTAGATAAAGATGACATAGAGGAGTCAAAAAACGGAGTCCAAATCTGAGTTAAAGTCTGAATCCGACAAGTCAAAGTCAACAATCAAAAAGGACAAACGGGTTTATGATAAGGAATTTTTGCTATCAAAATCTAATTTGAATGACGAACCAGTCAAAGTAGCATATACTTTGAAAGATTCTGACAAATTATATTCTGATGAGATTTTTCTAATAAGAAGTGTTAGAATTGAAATGATTAAAAAGGTTTTCAAAATTACAGAAATTAATATTTCTGAAATAAAAGATTTAAATCTTTCTGGAAAACCTAAACAATACACTTCAAGAGATAAACAGAGAATGAACAAGAAAATGGGTTACAATTGTGGTTATAGTTTTCAAAAGAAACCAAACCATAATAGTAATGTCAAAAAGAAAGGTCTTGGATTTAATCAACCGAAAAATCATAAAAATGAAAAAGTTTATAAACCAAAAACTGTGTTTGTTTCAGGAAAATCTTTAGAAGATGAGAAAGAGCAAGCATTCAGAAAGCAGACAAACAAAGAATTCCTTGCCAAAAAGCAAGAAGAAGTGAAGAAAAGTGTTGCTCAGAAGACTACAGAGACGAGAACCTGTTTTCAATGTAAAACAGTCGGTCATATTGCAAGGAATTGTCCAAAGGCAATCCAAACAAAACAGGGAGTCACTGGTAAACTTAAAGAAAAAGTTGTTGAGAAAACTGAACTTTCAACCAGAAAATTTACAGGCTTTGAAAATTCAACTTTTGAGATTAGAGAATGTTCAAAGAATGTGATGAAAAGAAAAGAAAATCTGAAAAACCAAATATGGGTGGTTAAGGGTTCAGGAAATAGTTCTGGTGATGAATCTGATTCCACAAAATCAGAGGAGCCACGTGTTGAAGAAAAAATTAAGAAATTAGTTCCAAAAGTGGATGATGTGAATTTTCCACCTTTGCGGGCTGAAAATTTTAAGAAGAAAGTTGGAAATGTTGAAATTTCAAATCAATTTTATTTTGACAAAAAGAAATTTGATGTTGATAAGGCTTTCAACATAAATGTGAAACACATTTTTGGAAAAATGGTAGATGGTAAGGCCAAAGGAGTTAAAGAATTCTATGCTTCCAAAATGAATGTTCACAAGCCTGTTGAAAGTAAAGATGAAGAAGAGGTTGTTACACCCAAGGAAGGTAAGGCTTGGGTGGATATATTTTTCAAAGAGTAAAAACCTGACTTGCCGGAGATCCCAAGTTTGTAATCGTGGATCAGGAATCGGCATTTTTCTTGATAATTGTTTATGTGAATGAATTGTATAATGGCTAAATTTTGGCAAGTCATACTGCAGGAATTGCCGGAACTCCCAGGTTGGTAAGTGAGGAGTAGGAATCGACATCTTGAGAATTCAACCTACATGTGGTATTGGTAGGTAAACCATGTGGTTGAAAAAGAGTTTGTAATTGAAGGTTAATCAAGGTCATTAGGTTGAACTTGATTGAACTATTTTTACAAGTGGTAAATCAGGGACATTAAGTTGTATCTGATTTCCTACAAGTGGTTGAAAAACAAAGTGATGAACCAAACCCCTAACCTACAATTGGTAAAATCAATCAACAAAACTTATTTTCCGGAAAAACCATTTGATTAAAACAAACTTAAGTGTTTTGAAATCATAATGGGAAAATACTTTGTTGTGAGGGGGAGTTCTGATTGTTTATGCCAAGTGGATGGCGAATTGATGCAATTTGATATCAGTTGTCATGTTTCTTGTACAGTTTGTTTTCAAATTTCCGTTACATGTATTTGAATTTTAGGGGGAGTAAAAATTTCAGAAAATCCAAAAACATTTGAAAATTTGAAAAATCCAAAAACAAGATAAAATCAAAAATTAGTTTTGTGTCAAAGAAGAGGAAATGATAGTACATCAGTGGACTGTCACGACATGCTAAAGAATTGGAAAGTTAAAATGTGATAAACGGTCTCACTGATGATGTGCCAGTAGGTTTTTGCACATTTAGTAGATTGTGACGAGATATAAACCTGAATTTCAAACTTGCTTATATCGTGGGGAAACATCTCTCGGATATATGGGTAACCCCCGAAATCTTGTTTGAAAGGTCCCTCTTTCTGAGATACTAGGTCTTTATACTCAGTGATATCTGGGGTATTAATCCGGGACTTCTGATTTTGCGAAAGCAATGGCCTAGTCCCCGGAGAATACTTTCTGCTTGCTTGAAATATAGCGCCGCCCTCAGCAAAAATGATGAAACAATAAAATTGATAATCATTGCTGTTGTAACAAAAGATCCTCTAAAGGGGACCCACCAAAAGTCAAGCCGTCATCTCTCTGCTGAACGGAAGTTCTGACCTGAGCTCTCACGGTTTCGTACTATAATTTATTCCCTTACAGATATCATCTGTGGTATACTCACCTGTAAGACTGAATATTGGGATCTGGATATGGGAGTATATTCTGAGGTGGGACACACGATTGAGTTTAAGTGATTAAGACATTAACATCGTATCTCGAATCAGTTGAACTTTGTGTGAAAATTTAAATGGACCAGTATACTGACAATCTAAGTGAATCGTTTAAAACTTAAAATGTTTAAAGCTTAACGGTGTTGATGATTTGTCTCAAAAACTGATATGATCCTCTTTCACAATCTCACAAAAATATCGTCTGTAAATATTTCTTTACTGCATTTCATTACATTCAAAATCCAAAAAGATTTTAGTGTGTTTTAGCATAAATTTTGAAAAATTCAAAAAGATTTTCGACAACTGATGTTGGAAAGCTGATTTTCAAAATTCCGAGTGCTAAACATGATGAACAAATTGTTTGGGAGAAAATGTTTGAGATGTTTTTGAAATGAAATGAGAAACTGAGGTTTTAATTGAAAAATCATTTATTGATTAAATAATTCCTGCAAGTGATAAATTAGATTTGAAAATTTTATCCACAAGAGGTTATCAGAAAACTTATTTTTGGGTAGAGATTTGTGCAGGTTAAACAGGTTTTGATATCTGAGATAGATGAATACCAGACTGCGATCCCAGCTTAGTGAGAGGGGGAGTCTGAGGACATCAAGAAAGAGCTCAGAGATAGGTTGCGATTCTGAAAGAAAGAGAAAGAGATTGATTGTGGATGCTTACAATGGAGAAACTTTGGAGAGAGCGAGCAGACTGATAAAGACTGAAGGTTTGACAACCGAAGACTCGACACTGAAGACTCGTCAACATTCGAGGGGGAGTCTGTTGGTGCATGCGTCTGTCGACTTCGTCTTGTATCGAGTCTTGTACATAGAATGATAGATCAGAGTGCGGTGTACTAGAAAGTATGAGATTTTAGGGTTTGAAAGTTGATATTTGGCTTGAATGATGTTAGTTCGCTTGAAAGGAACTTGTGCAGTTTCAAGCGAACTCAACATAAGCTGGTTCGCTTGAACTGACATGTTGTCACTTTCAAGCGAACTCAAGTGCCTATAAATACCACTCAAGCGAATTCATTTGTAAGGGTCTTATTTCTGGTAGCAAAGCTCTGCCGAAGTGTTCTCAGACTTGTAATCGATCTTAAATCAATATACGAACAGTTTAAAGGGTGAATCTTGCTGAATTGAACTTGATACTTGTGTTTCCGCCACTCGTATTGAGATAAACTCTTCTGATCGACTCGTTCGGGTCTGAAAACGATCCTACAATACAATCTACCCCCGTATTGTTTGAAAGTTACACAATATGCGATGAAGTGGTGGTGGTGGCAGGTGAGTTGTGGTGGTGGTGGTAGGATAGTTAGAGAGAGAAGAAGGGGGCGCAATCTGCAGTGAAGTGGTGGTGGTGGCAGGTGGGTTGTGGTGGTGTTGGTAGGATAGTTAAAGAAAGAGAGAGATAGAGAGAGGAGAGAGGTGATCTGTGGTGAAGTAGTGGTGGTGGCAGGTGGGTGGTGGTGGTGATGGTAGTTGGGTTGTGGTGGTGCTAGGATAGCTAGAGAGAGAGAGAATGATGGGGGTACGTATATGGTGTCTGTATATACTTATAAGTATATATATATAATTTTAAACATAATTGTTGTATTTATTGATTTTTATGATTATTTATTTTAGCATTTAGGGTAAAATGACCAAAATACCCTTATATGGGGCCCATTTGGTCAGATTTAACCATAAAAACTAACTGAGTTTGGGCTAAAGGACGTAACATGCAAGGGTTTGCAAACATCGAGTACGTATTTTGTATTTTTTAAAAACAAAGGACAAGCTTTGCAATTTAGTGTTAATCTAAATAACGATTTTTTTTAAACATAATTGTTTTATATATATAAATAGTCCTCGTAAATGATTTTTGATGGTGAGAAGTGTGGTATAATAATGTATCAGAGTTATATAATCAAGTACTAAGTTATATAATCACGTATCACTAGGTTATATAATTACATACTAAATGTATTTTGTTACTTTACAAATTTCATAATGTAATAAAATTTCTAAAGTTTATGCTATTTTATATTCGAGTTTTATTTATAACTATGCTACAAATTATTTATCAGACTTCATAAAATAATTTTATTAACTCATGTTATTATTATTATTATTATTATTATTATTATTATTATTATTATTATTATTATTATTATTATTATTTGGTTGTGTCACATGTTATAATTAGTGATGTTTCTCATATTTCACTCTCTTTTAGATGCTATTTTTAATTTAAAAAATCAATAATATCTTATCTCAAAAATTGTTTTATATTTTTTCAATCTTCATCACTAACTATTTAATAATTTTTTTATTTAACCCGTATAATACAAGAGTTTCTAACCTAATATAATAGTAAACAAAAATCAAAATTATTGTAATAAATTAATTTATCTTGCATAGTTAAATAAATCGTGAGGCTCTTATAGCATAGTTGGAAGCAAACTTGTTGATTAATTCATCATAGTTAGTACTCTCTAATATATGGTACTCTATAACTATCATTGCCAATCTATCAAGTATTTCTTATGACATCGTGGATCGTAAGGAGGACTTCAATAACTTCAATTTTGACAAACTTTGTGTGCGAGTGGGTTAAATCATTAATCGCCTAATTAGTTATCTACAATTGGCCAGTCACCTTTACGATTCCAAATTGCCACTAATAGTTAATAAGTTAATTAGGTTAAATTTTAACTGCTTAAAATGGTCAAAGGGGCATTGGATATTTAGATGAAATAATTAGTTGACCGGGAAAATGGGTTTGTGGCGGGGTAAGCGGTACTGAAAGCAGAGTCAAAGAAGGTGGAAAAGCACACGAAAACTTGCGAGGATAATCAGCATGCCTTTGTCCCCCTGGCGTTTGACACGTTCGGCTCCTTGGCGCCAGAGGCAGTTCGGTTCTTGTCTAGAGTTCAGCTTGTGGTCCACAGCAATTTTTCGAGCCCTCAGGGGCGAGTCTTTGTTTTTAGTAGATTAGGGTTTTCTATTCAGAAAGGGATGGCGGCGCAGTTTGTTGTTCGTCTACCTGCTATCCTCATGTAAATTGCCCAAATTATTGGAATGAAATATGTTGAATAGAATATATATATATATATATATATATATATATATATATATAGGGTAGGGATCCTAAGAGAAGTCCACCCTATATGAGAAACTTGAGAAGCATTCTGGACCACACGTTTTTCTAAGCCTTTCGTAATATACACATATGTATAGTTTAAAATTGACTATATACATATGTGTATAACTCAATATACATATATGTATATAGTCAATTTTAAACTATACATATGTGTATATTACGAAAGGCTTAAAAAAATGTGTGGTCCAGAATGCTTCTCAAGTTTCTCAACTAGCCTATCACTTCTCACATGATCCTTATCCTATATATATATATATATATAGGAATAAGTTAAAATGAGAACCACCTCGAGTTGTAAGAACCAGCGAGAACCACCCCCGCGGGGGGCCGTTGACCACGATTTTTTTTTTACAACTAGATGTGTATATTTTAACAACCTACGTAAAGTTTGGGTTTAAACGGGGCGCCCGAGGGGGTAGTTTTTTACGCCCAAAGTTTGGTTAAAAAAAAGAAAAATTAAAAAAAAATAAAAAAACCCAAACTTTGGGCGTAAAAAACTACCCCCTCGGGCGCGCCGTTTAAACCCAAACTTTACGTAGGTTGTTAAAATATACACATCTAGTTGTAAAAAAAAATCGTGGTCAACGGCCCCCCGCGGGGGTGGTTCTCGCGGGTTCTTACAGCTCGAGGTGGTTCTCATTTTAACCTTCCCCTATATAGGAATAAGTTAAAATGAGAACCACCTCGAGTTGTAAGGTTAAAATGAGAACCACCTCGAGTTGTAAGAACCAGCGAGAACCACCCCCGCGGGGGGCCGTTGACTACGATTTTTTTTTACAACTAGATGTGTATATTTTAACACCCTACGTAAAGTTTGGGTTTAAATGGCGCGCCCGAGGGGGTAGTTTTTTACGCCCAAAGTTTGGGTTTTTTTATTTTTTTTTTATTTTTCTTTTTTTTTAACCAAACTTTGGGCGTAAAAAACTACCCCCTCGGGCGCGCCGTTTAAACCCAAACTTTACGTAGGGTGTTAAAATATACACATCTAGCTGTAAAAAAAAAATCGTGGTCAATGGCCCCCCGCGGGGGTGGTTCTCGCTGGTTCTTACAACTCGAGGTGGTTCTCATTTTAACTTATTCATATATATATATATATATATATATATATATATAGGGTAATGCTAGATAAAAAACCTTAAAATTCTTAGAAAACTCTGGAAACCCAAATGGGAAGCCATTTTTACCCAACCTCCCGACATTTTTTTTTTTTGAAAAAAATTACACATGTAATATACATGTTTTAGAGTGTTTTGGGCCAAAAAAAACAAAAAAGCGCCGAAGGGATTTTTTTTAAAAAAATAAACAAATTTCAGCTCCTAACACGTGTTAAGCAAAAAAGACATAATTTTCCTGAAAATCGCTGAAACTTTATTTTTTTTTTTTTAAATATCCCTTCGGCGCTTTTTTGATTTTTTTGGCCCAAAAGTCTTAAAAACATGTATATTACATGTGTTATTTTTTTCAAAAAAAAAAAATGTCGGGAGCTTGGGTTTTCTCGGGTTTTTTATATATATAGGGTTTTCTATATAGCCCAACCCTATATATATATATATATATATATATATACCTAAACAACTTTTTTTGGGCCCTCTCTAGAACTTGGCCTTTTTGGGCCCTCTCTAGAACTTGGCCTTGTGTAAGCCCACTCTCCTATGTGCCCCTAAGACACCCTTCATGACAAACTTTGCTTTACGAAGTTATATGAATACATAAGTTTAATTAGTGAATATATTGTTGATATAGTGATTTCATATTCTTAAATATATTAATGGTTCATGTTAATATAGATAAAAATATACATAATATTTATGATGGCAATAATGATCCATTCTTGAAAAGATGGTTTGAGCAAACAAAATTTGAAATTTTATATATGAGTTAATTTAGTTGTAACTCAAATTAAATAGTGAGTCAATTCGGAGTTACTTAGATTATAAAACGGGCCACTCTTATAAATACTTGTTAACTTAAAACTTGTTTAAATTGGTCAGCACCACTTACGGCCATTGTTTATTATCGCCACCTACTCGTCATTGCTAACACTATCGTTGTTGCCTCCACCTCCATATGTTTCCACTAGCTTTGTATATATATTACTAGTAGGGTGCCCGCGCGATGCGACGGGAGCAACACTTTGCATTGCGGTACTCAAAATGTTTTAACATATGGTTGGAGGTTCGTTAACAGATATTGAGTTTTGGGTTTTATATGAAGGTTCTAACAATTGATTTAAAAGTTATAATATTTCTTACCCTGAACTCAAAACAAAGCAAAGTTGGTGGTAAGGAGTGGTGATGGTGCACAACACTTGTGACGTTTATAAGTTATCGTGTAATGCGAGGATGACGAACGAAATTGACCATGATAGGAGGAAGACTAATCTCTCAAAAAATCCACCACCGAAGTTGCATCTGACCATGATAAAATAAGGCCGACATCAACAAACTATACAAATCTCTGCAACAAAATCAATATTTAATCAATTTAATCAGAAACATAAAGAATCAGTAGCCCACCTAGGGTTATTTTACCAGATCTAGCTAAAAAAATGCTTAAAACAACCAATCAGCAAAAATAACTCAATAGAGAATTAAGGTTCGTGAATTTAGGTACTTGATACAAAACCTACAATGATAAAGATGGAGTTGTTAATAGCCGGTGCCTCTGGCGAACGGAGGAGCAGAAGTAGGAAAACGAAACAATGGGAGAAGGCGGAAGACGATTGAAGAGTATCCTGAGAGAGAGATGGCGACAGAGTATCTTCCTATGTGCTTTATAAAACAATACATATAATAATTATATGTTTTAAATTTTAAAAATTGTTTCCCACTTAGTTTTTGCCATCCTTTTTTTATAAAAGGTTTGTTATACTATTTATCCTTAGAATTAGGAAGTTTTGTTAAAATTTGACTAAAGTATAAAGAATTTGTTTAATCAATTATTTGACAATAGTTTTAGTTTTTAAAATTTTAGAATGAAAATATTATAGAACCTATTATTTAACTTATTAAATGATTATATAGTATAGATTAGTTGTTATATTCTTCTTTAATCACTTGTACATTAAAGCATTATCTACTTGTACCTTTTAATCCGTGCGTCCATATTGAACAAGACAACTACCGAAACGTCGGCAAAAATGTGTAGGTCATCATGCTATCTTTGGATTTTTTTTAAACAATATAGTTTATAAGATATGTCAAGAATAAGTAAAAAAATTATAAGTTTGTTGTGGAGGGGTGAATTGTAACTAATTATCTATAATTTTGTTAAAACCTTGGGGATTTAAGTGTAATAAGTTTAGTGGCTAAAAAATAAATAGTGTTTAAAAGACCAAACTACCCTCATTTTAAGGGTCTTTCTATAAATAAAGGGGAGAAAAGTTCTTATTTTTTAGGTATCTTAAAATGCCCTTGCCTCATGCATTATAATATAGTATAGATTTCATGTTATTTATTTAAAGAAATGCATTGATATTATTCTATTTGGTTGTGTATATTGTAGGCTACGAAAAGAAGCAGCAAAACGATGCAATTAAACAAAAACATGAGATGTAGAGGTAAAAATGGTCAATGGGTCAAACCTCATGGCTTATGCCACTCTGATGCACTATCTTTTTTTTTTTAACGGCAAATTTGGATCACTGACGGACCACTGGAGTATCATCGTGCCACCAGCAGAACCACCCGATCATATCCATCTCCACTAGGCAATAATGCCTATACACCAATTCAGGAGGAAACCCAATAAATCTGGGAAAAACCCTCTTTGTGGGAATCGAACCCATGACCTAATAGTCATAAGCCTTATCCCACCACCAAGATACCACTAGGCTATAATGCCATGGGTACTCTGATGCACTATCATCTTATACCTCGATTATGTTAAACACTTAAACAAAATGGTCAGTAATAATGATGGCATGTTAACCTCGATTATGTTAACATTTAAACAAAATGGTTAGTAATAATGATGGCATTAAAAGAAGAAAACTGAGTTTCATATCCATGACACTAAAAATGTGGGCTCACGAAAAATATATGGGCCTAATATAAATAATCATATGGGCTGCATTAAGACTCAAGTGGGCTTCGCCTATTTGTTGGGCAATTCAAACAAGGTTTGGTTATTTTTGTGAAACTTGTGTTGGTATGTATAATGTATTGTTGTTTGGTTGTGTTCATCAATCAAAAGATGTTTTGTTTAAGTAACTAATTGAATACTTATATCAAACATTGATTTAACAAGTGACAAATCAACTTATTTGCATGTAAATTTTTATTTGTTTTGGTGTTATTTATTCTTATGTTAAATTTGTAAATGGTTAAAAGTACGCCACTTGATCGTGTCTAATACACCCTAGTCAGTTTAGGTAACGATAAGACGGTTTCAAGATTTACTAGTAGCTAGTTCTTTCCTCGTTTATTCTTTATGTGATCAATGAACACGAAAACCCTTACCAGTCTCATAATTTGTCCTATAGTTGATTTACATTTTTGTCTATTAATTGTTTATGTTTAGATAAATACAAACTTGATTAGTGTTTTTTATGTTTAAAAAGAGGGAAACCGATCGGTTAGAGGTGTTGTCTTCTACTCTAATGATTTGATTATCGAATTTACAAGGGTGATTTGTCGTTTGGATGTGGTTTAACATTCTGGACGACAGTGGCAGGTGGTGGTGGTGGTGGTGGTGAATGGTTGGAATAATGATAAGGATTGTCGATGGCTATGCAGTTAATGCGGTAAAATATCAGATATCGGTCAAGGACCGATATTTGAAATATAGGTTATCTCGGTGAGATATCGGTGGGATATCGTTAATTTTAATATAATGCAGAATTTATATATATATAGCAATTTAACACCAATAATTCAGTGATATATCAGTGATATATCGGTTATATCGGTGATATATCGGTTATATCGGTCAAATATCGGTGATATATCGGTTATATCGGTCAATATCGCCGATAATATCGGTACCGATATTTTGACCGATATTTGACACCGATATTTTACTAAGGGACCGATATGACCGATATAACCGATATATCACCGATATATCACCGATATTAACTGCATAGGTCGATGGTTGCGGTCAACAATGGTCAAATGATCATGATTGAAGATTATGTTTGAAGTTAACAATGATTGAAGAATAAAAGTTAGAAATGTTAAAAGAACAAATAAACAAGATAATTGATAAATTTAAGTAACATGTTAAAAGAGTGCTTATGTTTAGTTTCATAATGTTTCTTATAAGGTAAGAACTTGAAGTTTCAACTTTCATAGTAGATATAAAACAGAATACAAATACATAGGGCGAATAACATCTTTTGTAACATTAAATCTACGCGATATAAAATAACGTCAACTGTTGTAAGTCTCAACTATCTAGCCCTGAATCTCTAACCTAACTCTTCCAATAGTTGATGCCAAAATTAGAACACATTAGCACAAACAAGTAGGCCCGCCGACACCAATCTTTTTTTTAAATCACCTCACAAGCGGTATGAGCAAGTACTCGGCGTAGAACAACTGCAAAAGCAAAAATAAGTTGTACTAATACTAAAATGCTCTTTGTTACCAAAAGATTAGACAAGCTTTTGTTGGATAATGATAATTTGTACAAATGTTACCTGCCATATGAACATGTAAAATGAGGTTATAGCTGATTTGTTCTCCAAATCGATTGACTTCGCGCGACCCCAAAGTATGAGACCAAGAATCGAATGACCCAATACCTAAATCAACAAAAAATAAAGTTTTAACATCATTATCAGATAGAACTGGTATTAAGCCCCCTGCGTTGCGGCAAGGGGGGGGGGGGGCGTAAAACTGTGCCAAGTAGCACCAATGGCACACTACTGCCAGCGTCCACCAACACCGAAAAAGCTTGTTTAAATAAAAAATGGAAAAAATAAAACCGAACGAAAAGTAAACGTAAAAACGTTGAACCACGCAAGCGAAACGTAAAACATAGAAAACAATAGAAAACATAGAAAACAACCCACGGTGGGCGCCAATGATGAAACAATGGTTAACCGGGGAGGTTAATTCACTGGTCTCGTCAAGTAGGGTTGATCCCTTCTTTCCGAGGATCGTTGGCTGGATCGTCCGCTGGTTGATCTCCTGCACAAGGAAACAAACCGTGACTCGTAACAAGGAGGATGGGGTGGGGGGTGCTCCTTGTTACCACTCTCCGGCGTGAGAATCAGTAATTTGCTTGGGAAGCAAAGTGTGATAGTAGTAGTAGTGAGAGAGTTGTGAAGAGATACCTCAAACCTGGTTTGGGGTAGGTATTTATAGCCGAGGAGTGAAGGAGGGTAGTTGAGTGGCTAGTCCGACATCGCACAGCTTCTTGCAGGTGTGTCAGGCCTGTCGGTCACGGTGGTGATGCCACGTCCTGCTGTGGTGTCAGTTTGTTGCTTATACGTGGGCTGACAGGCGACTGTCCTCAGTGCCACTTGCACTGTGGTGTCAGTCCCACTTGCCTTGTATGCAGGATGCGGTGCTGGGCCGCATCGCTGCTCGCGGTAATTGATGTTGTTCCCGCGTTCTTGTTATGGCCAAGATGTATGCGGGATGCGGTGTCGGGCCGCATCGCCGCTTGGTGACTGTTACTGTTGTCCAGATCCTTTGTCGTGACGAAAATGTTCATAGGATGCGGTGCCAGGCCGCATCGCTATGCGTAACATCCGTTTTCGTACTTAAGGTAAGTCTTCTCATCCCTTGATCGATTGGATCCGACCGCTGTGTTCGCGCGTGCCCGCAAGGACACAGATAAGTTCTTGCTGGTGGGGGGTTTTTTTGATAAGGGTAATGGTCACTCGCGGTCGAACTGACGCGAGATCTGGGACCATACCCCTTCAAATAGCTAAGTTGATCTGGGACCAGCGAGTTGCGATGGGGCCGTTAAACTAGAAAAAAATAGGTGTAAAACCTTTGAACCACACACGCACGTTGTGGCGTGTTAACTTGCAAAATTTAGAGCGAAACATAACACGAAAAATGTAAAAGATGAAAAGTATAGGGAATTAAAGTTGAAAGTCAAAAAGTTTCAGTTTTAGGGTTAAATTGTAAAAGATGTAAAAGTAACGGGTCAAAAGTATAAAAATTAAAAATAATAAAAAACAAAAGGTGGGTACAGCCCAACAACGCCCATGGTACAACCCATGATGCATACTTAAGTTGCATATTTAGTATATATATAATATGCCCATGGCATTATAGCCTAGTGGTATCTTTGTGGTGGGATAAGGCTTATGACCATTAGGTCATGGGTTCGATTCCCACAAGGGGGTTTTTCCCAAATTTATTGGGTTTCCTCCTGAAGTGGTGTATAGCCATTATTGCCTAGTGAAGATGGATATGATCTGGTGGTTTCGCTAATGACACGATGATACTCTAGTGGTCTGTCAGTGATCCAAATTTGCCGTTAAAAAAAAAAGTATATATATAATATAAGAACCACTTTGAGCTTTAAAACTGGGATGGGTTTGGAAAAAACTTTGGATAATTTAAACTGAACCAAAACAGATAATATGTTTAGAACAAAACTGTGTTTAAAACTTGTAACAAGATCCATATCAATTTCAAAATTAAAGACATATAAATTTGACCACATAAAGTCAAAACTCTACATAACTTTATTATAAACGAGTAGTGATGATTCATTACCGTTATGTATCTACTCCAAAGGAAGGTAGATGATGCCCCAACTAGAATAGCAACAGCATAAGCCACTTCAAGTAATAAAATACAGATCCAAAACACCTGTTAAACAGTCAAGATATTGCTTTCACATAATTGGCGGCAGTTTTCGGTTTTTCAATACCTATATTATAAAAGTATATTTAGTAGGTATAAGTGTACGAGTATGACTAACCCGCTTTTGACCCAAGCGGACAGTAAATGATTGAATGCCGAAGATCTTGTCTCCAACAATGTCAGGTATGTCCTGTCAGTAACACAGTGATGTGTATTTATTACGATTACGTTAGTGTAATTGTCTGTTAATGGTTGGAGAAGTTTACCTTAAACAATGCTATAACAACAGAGAAGAAACTCATAAATCCAGTTGCAAATATCACGGGTTTTGGGAACACAGCGAGTCTTCCATACACAAAAGTCTGAAAATTAAATAGGTTAGTAATTAAGGAAATGTAAACAATTGTAATTTCATAATTGCCCTTTAGTTCGAAAGATCAATTTATAAAGAGTAAAATGCCATTTTCATTCCTGAGGTTTGGCCATAGTTTTGCGACTTTCGTCCAAAGGTTTGTTTTTTCGCATCCGGATCCAAAAGGTTTGAAATCTTGTTATTTTCATCCGACTCGTTAACTCCTACCATTTTCTCCGTTAAGTCAGGGGTATTTCCGTCTTTTTCGTTAACTTAAAGGGCAATTCGGTCTTTTTCACTTTATGTAAAAAGACCTAATACCCCTGAAAAAGACTGAATTGCCCTTTAAGTTATGAAAAAGACGGAAATACCCCTGACTTAATAGAGAAAAATGGATGGAGTTAACGAGCCAGATGAAAATGGCAAGATTTCAAACATGTTCGATCTAGATGCGAAAAAACAAACCTTTGGACGAAAGTAGCGAAACTGGCCAAACCTCAGCAACGAAAATGACATTTTACTCATTTATAAAACTCCAAGAATGCTACTCTATGGCAATGGCAGAGTATGCTGTAGACAAATACCGATATCACCTTTCTTTTACATTAATGACATTTGTAGATGAAAACTTTGACCCATTTACTTATGAACGGGTCAATTCAGGTTTTTTAAACCTCAAATGGGTCAAACAGGTTGAAAGTTGTCCGAAGTGAATAAATAATGCACACAACTTCTTAAATGAGTTAAAGCAAGTATTTAAATAAAAAGGAAAAAATACCTGAATGTGTAGGTAAAATGCGATTTGAACTATTACAGCTCTTACAGCTAGAATGCACATTGCTGCCACAAGAGCAAATCGCTTCCATCTCAGCATCGGCATCTAACATTTATAGTAGATTAAACATTTTAGATGTGACAAGTAGTCACTATGATTTAAAATTGTAAACATTTTAGGGTGATATGTTTTGTTTTATAAAAGGATACACAAGTTATCTTCTTAACTTCCTAATTTTAGTGGCACAATAATGACAATTTTGGATCTAGATATGATTAATTTGTCCACAATAGTCAAACGATATGTGCTAGAACAGAAACTCACATTGATTGAATATGCCGTCCCAAGAAGAAAACTTATGAAGAGTGCCCAAAATAAAGGCCATGAACCAACAATCCATCCAAGCCAGAAACTCTGCAATGTATAATAGTAAGAGTAAATTGCCAAAATCGTCCCTGAGGTTCGGGCATATTTGCCTGTTTAATCCAAAACGACTTTTTTGTGCATTGCAGTCCTTCACCTTTGGTTTTTTCGCCATTTTCATCCGTGAGGTTGACAATTTATTGCGACTTTCATCCTTCGAAAAATGGCCGGTCAGGGATGAAAATGGCAAGATTTCAAACTTCTTGGATGAAAATGGCACCTCAGGGACGAAAATAGCATTTTACTCTATAGTAAACAATAAAGTTATTTTAAGATTGTGTAGCTAATAGTAAACGATTACGCATACTAGATAATATATTCAGAAGAGGTTGAAACAAAACTGTGATTCATGATATTACAATGGTCATTCTGGACTCATTTGACACACACACACATATATATAGTAGTTGAATGAAATTTACTTACCATGAATGCAAATAAGGATACAATAATAATCCCAGTTTTAACAGAATATTCTCCAGATGCCAATGGAAGATAGGGCTTGTTAACCTGAGAATTATTCAAAAATTATAGTGATAATAATAATAATAATAATAATAATAATAATAATAATAATAATAATAATAATAATAATTTCATAATGATGATGATGATGAGTTGCGCAAAAGATTTATTTTGCGTAGGTCATTTACCTTGTCTATTTCTATATCAGATAACTGGTTCAAGCCAACAATATATATATTCATAAAGAAGGCAGCAACAATAGCCTGAAAAGTTAATGTAAGAAAAATTAAGTAAGTTAGAAAGTAATGGTTTCAAGGTTGCCTTTTTATCATACTGAAGCCATTGTTCTTATAAAAATGAAAAATAAAATAAAAATAAACACGAAACTTTACGAGAAAAATTGATTACAACCAACATGTTAGGGTTCAAAGTTCAAACTTCAAAGCTTCACTTACACACAAATAAACTCACGTACAGAGAAGATGTATTTACCGCTTTCCAAAACCCACTTTCATTCATTCTCAAACATTACATTAAATAGAAAAAAAAAACAACTTAAACAAACGCACTACTTACGTTAACATAAGTGTGCCTAAAGAACAGGAAAACAAACCCATGTTTTGACTCACTCCTCTACTACTTTTAAACAAATAAACATATCAAACATGTGACTAGTTAACTACACTTCTGCAACCCGTTTGACCCGCGGAGCTACAATTATCGTACCCGATGACCCGGTTTAGAACTCGTCAAGATTAACCCTACACAACATTGGCACGACTGGTCAAGAATCAATAATCCTTAAGTATATCATTTTTTTCTTTTGCAGTGATGGTTTGTTTGTAAAAGAAACAATTAGGCTACCCAAAACGGTTTCATTTTTTTTTCACTTCACGTTACCGCCACATCATAAAGTAACTGCCACATCACCACACCACTTTCACTCATTTTTTTACTCCACCCCGTTTTCGGTTCACAAGTTTTCACGCCCTATTAAAACAATATTAAAATCTAAAAAAGTAAAAAAAAAAAAAAGAAAGAAAACAATTGATTGGTTGATGGGCATGGGCCCCACCCAACTCCCCCCTCTTCACGCTGTGATGCCCAACACGCCGGAACTATTTTCCCGCCGCCTCATGCCGGCGACCCTGCCACCTAGGCAGGGCGTGAGACGGTAGTGAACGGCCTTATCATTAAAACAGTTAATTGCTCAAATATGAAAGAGTATAGAAAGTTGAAGAACCTCCAAAACACCAATGAAGAATGATGGAGAAAAATCAGAAAGCTTTTGAACTGCAAGGAGTGAAACTGAAACTATGCTCAATGCCTGCTCAAAAAGATGGAACATAAGTCAATCATGCTTTAACAATAAAATATATATACATATATATAGAGAGAAAAAAAACTCCCCCATGCTTTGACAAAAAAATAAAAATAAAATAAAAAATTCCCTTTCTCCCATGAAACTTTACTAGGACACACAACAAAGTTTATAAACACAAATCACCATTGTTTTATAACATTACAATCATAGGTGTTAATAGCGAATAGCGGACAATAGCGACAACTACATGTATGCTACGTAGTGATAGCGATGAAATAGCGGGCACTATTTTATGTTTAGCGACACATTAGGAGAAAATTTTAAAAATATTTTATATGTATATTATATCCAAATACGTTGTTTTTTATGTATGCTTAACAAAAAAACCTAAAATCCTGCTATTTTATACCTATAAAATCCCGCTATTTATATTAAAGCAAAAAAAAAACTAAAATCCCGCTATTTACCCGCTATGGAGGCGCCAAAATCAAACAACGACACACGAGTGCTACGCTGCGCTATTCTCTATGGCGCTCGCTATGAGCGCTATTAACAACTATGATTACAATGGGCAATTTTACTTTAAAAACTTTCCAAAAAACAGAATTCTTGCAGTGCCATGGGATGGGAGGGAGCAATAATTTTATAGAGGATGAATTTAATATTTGCATAAAAAAATAAAAAGTAGTCTTACAGTTCCTATAACTGTGTGAGGTCTTGAAAACCTATAGAAAGCATTTAAAGCATTTGGTAATGATTGTTGAGGGCTTGTAGGATCAGGATCAACGGGTTGTTCAGAAATCGCGCTTGCAACACGTTGTGTGTTGAATTTGTGAGAAAGTAGAAAACTTTTATTAAATCTGTCAGTGTTGCATCTCAAAAAACTTGATTGCGATTGGACAATTCGTTTATGCTTCGATGCTCTTAATGATACATGATTACAACCTAAAAAGTAGTAAATTTCAAGATCAATAGATGAGAGTAGAAGTAAATAATATAATGACTTCAAAGTTATGAAAGTCCAACTTAGTTTCTATAATATTCAAATTTGATACAAACATTAACAATTAAAATTGTGATATAGAGATTCTTGTGAATGCTATAAAACAACATACATTCTGATCAGTATGTATAACCAATTTTATGTCGAGAACCGTATAGTGGTCAGATACACTCACGAGAGAAAGGTAAAATTATAGGTACATGTGTTTATACTGTATCGTCCGGATGCTATATTATTATCTTTTATGGATTGGAAATTCATAAACAAAGTTAAGAGCTTTCAAATCATGAATAAGTTATTATCATTTATGGATTACAAATTCATAACAAAGTCAAGAGCTTTCAAATCATGAAAAAGTTATTATCATTTATGGATTACAAATTTATAACAAAATTAAGAGCTTTCAAATCATGACAAAGTTATTATCAATAAGAAATTTATCACAAAAGTTGAAAGCTTTCTGATCATGACATATATATGACAACTTGAAAGCTACAAAAATAATCCCATGTGAATGTGAATTAACCTAAATCCACAATGAACAGTACCAAAACAAAAGGGCATCTTTTACATGTGCAAACATAAGAAATATCAAATATTTTTTTAACATCTCAAGGACTATTAGTAAAAATTAATCAAATCTCAGAAGAATCAAATAACAAATCCTTTTGAATTTGATGTAACCATCATCAATACACACACACACACAAAAAAAAAAACACACCCAAAAAAATGTTTATTGTTTCTGCAATTTATTAAAAAAACACAAAACCCATATGAGAAAATTAACAAACTCATAAGAAATTTTTTAACAGATTCATGAAGCGTCAAATTCAAGAGCAAATGCGAATCAAATGAGCTTAATTAATACCTGACGATACAAGTGAAGAAGATGAAACTGGTGACGGCGGAGAATAAGAAGAAACCTTGTACGACGAAAAAGACCCAAGAATCAAAGACTTCATGATTCGAATCAAACCCACCCAAATCTTTATATGAACAAATCAAGCGATTATCGTATAATAAACCCTTTAATTTAATGGAAGGAAGAAAGAAAGTGAGAGTGTATTGTGGTCAGCGGTCCCGAAGCTTTCTTACACGTTCTGCGTCAGTTCACAACACTTGAAGTGCCAATTGGAATTTGTTTGTTTTATTGTCAAAAATAGGCCCATGACATTTTTTAAATATCCAATGTGGGGGTTGCATCCTACCCACTAGATCGCAACTACCTTTTCGCCGTATTTATTACGATGGGAAGAGTTTTTTTTTTTTTTTTGAACGGCAAATTTGGATCACTGACAGATCACTGGAGTATCATCGTGCCACCAGTGGAACCACCCGATCATATCCATCTCCACTAGGCATAATGCATATACACCAATTCAGGAGGAAACCCAATTAATATGGGAAAACCCCCTTTGTGGGAATCGAACCGAAGACCTATTGGTCCCAAAGTCTTATCCCACCACCAAGATACCACTAGGCTATAAAGCCATGGACTACGATGGGAAGAGTTAGGGTTGAAATCTTTGACATAAATAATAATATGGGTTGGATCAGGTTGTACATTTCAACTCACCAACACATTAACTTAACACGATTGACACCCCTAGGTGGGATAACATGTCTAAGAGACCCGGTGACCAGAGATATTAGACATAAACACGACATGATAACTTATGGTATATTTTTTTTCTTCTAAACATGAACCTTGTTGAAAAAAGGGGTCAACACGAAACGACTTGTTAACAAACATGTTTAAGGACACAATAAATATCACATGTTTAGAAATGTCTAAGAGACCCAGTGACCAGAGTATTAGACATAAACATGACACGATAACTTATGGTATTATTTTTTCTAAACACGAATACGACTTGTTGAAAATAGTTCAAAACGAAACGACTTATTAAGAAAGATGTGTGAGCTAAAAAGCCATAGGTTTAGCTCCCAGTTTTATAGCATCGTTTTGTGTGTGTAATATTGCTAGGGTTGCATATATCACTCTCTGGTTATTCGATGCGTGACTTTTGTTAAATTTATACATTACAAACTTAGAACAAATACTCAACTAACATAACAGAAAACTTTATAATATTCAAAATAGGATCTTACATCTATTCTAAAAAACGAAGAAAAGCTAATGATCTGTTTGGTATGGGGTAACGAAATGGATGAGGTAATGGAATGGACAAACGAATGAAATAAATCATTATCATTACATTATCTTGTTTGTTACCATGTGGAAATGTAATGAATCATTACTTTGTGTTGTTTGGTAGGCAGAAAAAGACCAATGAATAAAATCGGTGGTGGTGGAGGGTAGCAGTGGTGGGTGGGTGGCGTTAGTGGTGGGTAGCAGTGGTGGTGGTTGGTGGTAGTGATGGTGGGAGGGCGGTGGTGGTGTGTGGTGGTCGGTGGTCATGACGGCGGCGGTGACGACGATGACAGGTGGTGGTGCCACCGGTGGTGGGTGGTGGTAATGAAGGGTAAGAGATAATGGAATAAAAATGACAAGGGCTAGATAGAATGAATTTGGGGTGTTTAGAAGGAATGTGATTCCTTGTGTGATAGGTGATTCCATTCATTGACCAAGCAAACACCCTTTATGTATTCTCTCATAACATTCTATTCCCTCTCTCATTCCTACATATCAAACGCTACGTAAATCTCTAAGACTACAAGGAGTCATGAAGGTATGGGCAGAGTCTCCACCCTGCCACGTAGGCATAACGTAGATTATACGGACTTTGCCCTCCACATCACAAAAAGAATAGGGTGGTCAACGGCAAGGGTAAAACCCCATATTTTTTTAATTAAATCATTTATTTAGTTCATATAAAAAAACTAAAACAATTAAATAAAAAAACAAATTTGTATTAATTAAAATAATAACATTAATTTAAGAAATTATAAATTACATAAACTAAAAGAAATTCAGAGAAAAAAAAACATAACTAAAAAAAAAGAATTAGAAGACATTAAAAATACATTACAAACCAAGGGTGGAGATACAATAGGAAGTTAATTTGGCTAGGAAGGCTAGGAAGTGATCTTGACCATCCATTTAGTTAATCAAGGGCTAAGATTAAATCAGGGAAATTGAAAAGAAGAAAAGAGGCGCGTGAGTTTGTTCAAGGGCATTCTAGTCAATCCAAGCCAATAGTTTCTCTCTCCTCCAATTCCCCCCCCCCCCCATTTTTTAAACGTTAATAACTATTTCATACGACATTATTTTTTTATAAAAATTGCACCAAAAAAACGAGATTTTTTTTATCTTTAAAACGAGTATACTATTGCTATATTTTTTAAAAAAAAAATTTAACCCAGTTGTGTAAAACGCAATAGAAAAACCACCAGTTTCGTAAAACGCAATGAAAAAAAAACCATAAAAAATGACATTTTTCTAAAACGCAATGCACCAAAAACACAAAGAAATGACTTATTTGTAAAATGCAATGGCCAGAAAACACAAAGAAATGTCTTATTTCTAAAACGCAATAGACTGAAAACACATAAAAAAGTGTTTTACCTAAAACGCAATGCACAAAAAACACAAAGAAATGTCTTATTTGTAAAACACAATGGCCAGAAAACACAAAGAAATGTTTTATTTGTAAAACGCAATGGCCAGAAAACACTTAAAAATGTCTCATTTCTAAAACGCAATGACCTAAAAAAACAAAAGAAAGTGTTCTCTGTAAAACGCAATGGACTGAAAACACCTAAAAATGTGTTTTACCTAAAACACAATGACTAAAAACACTTCAAAAATGTGTTTTACCTAAAACGCAATGACTAAAGATACTTAAAAATGTGTTTTTTCTAAAACGCAATAGCCAGAAAACACATAAAACTCTCTTATTTTTAAAACGCAATGGACACATAAAACTGTTTCTGAACTGTTTGTGAATTGTCTGTGAACTGTCTGAATTGTCTACGAATTACTGTCTTCGAAATGAGCCAATTTCTGGAAAATTAAATTTTCTGATGCGTTTTTAGTACAGCTCAACCCCAGCCAGGGGCTCTGCCCCTTGGACCCCGCCAGGGGCTGCCGCCCCTGGGACCCCGCTACCGGGGGCTGCCGCCCCCGGACCCCCGCCAAGATCGTAAAACGCAATGACTAAATAAAAACCCAGATCGTGAAAATGAAATTAAAGAATTTCTTACATGGATCGAAGCCGGTTTCTTCATCAATTGACGAAATTTGAAATGATAGAAACACTTATCAGCGATTGAATCGAACAAATCGAGTGATTATCTTCAAAATCATCGGAAAAAACGAGATTTTGTATGAAATTAAACTGGGTTTTCTTCAAAAAAAACTGAAGAACACGTTGATCGGGGGTTGAATCATTGATTGGTGATGAAAATCGCACTATAATGTAGTGATTATTGAGATAGAAAGTGAAGAAATGGTTGAAGATGGTGGGTTTTGAAAATGGTGGGTTTTGAAGTTACTGGGTTTTGAAAAAAGGAAGAAGAAAGGGTTGGATTGACTAAAATACCCTTTTTCTTTATTTTAAATGTTGTCACATGTCATCCTCTTATTGCTTCCTATCCTTCCTAGCGAAATTAATCTTCCTATTTGATCTTTTCCCTACAAACCAATGACTATTTTTTCAAGATTAGCTTTTTCATGTCCTCGTATAAATTTCTTTCGGGTCGAGTAATATGATCGGTATTCATAGCGAAGAACTTCAAATTTTCTTGTTTTTCTTTCGCAATTTCTTTTTCTTTTTTCAAATTTATTTTCTTTGAAATAGCACACGTATATTTTTTTCCCCGAGCTTTTCTTGTTGAATATTGTTAAACGTACTAATACGTTCTGTTAGCTCAGCTAAACTTTATGTGTAGTCCACATTGGCAGTTGATGATTTTGATGGCCTCTTTTTGGATTTATTTCTACCGCGTGAATGACTCGGTTCAACTTCGATATTATTGTCACTTAAGTTGAGATCAATTTCGTTACAAGCATCAGAACGACTGTAACACCCCGAAAACGGGTTTGGTAATTAAACCCCGTTAATACTAAAGAGCGGGTAGAATACCGTTAGCAGAAAAGATTAACCCGGAAATTATTACGATTTAAATAAATAAGCCTAATAATAAATAAAAAGAGAGCGAACGACTTGAGAAGACAAAGTTCATAAGGAGCCCGAGTTAACGGGACTTAAAATAAAACAGGTTTTTATCTTCCCGAGCCTACTAAGTTGGCTAGGAATAATTAACCTAGTTAAGTAATATGAATTTAAGTGATAAACTATGAGTTATAGCCTTATATAATCAAAAATGAAACATGAAGGACTAAAATGGCAAAGTGGGCAAACATGTTTTATTAAAAATAATAATAAAACACAACACACACACTCTAAGTGTGTGTGTGTGCGCAGGAACGACCAGGAGCCAAGGGGGGTTCTTTCAAAACCCTAAAACTCATAAAATCCAACCAAATAGAAGGAGAATCAAGCTAAAATTTGGGGCTTTTAATAAATTCGTGATCACTCAAGCTAGGAGATCACAAGGTAAGTCGAATTTCGTTATTTGGTGATATCTTAAAATTCTGATTAACACTCATGAATTGAAGTTCATGTTTGAATGTCGAGTGTATGAGTGTGGTTATGTTGAAACCATGTCTAGGAAAAAAACCCTAGTTAAAAGTTTGATGATTTGGTATAGAAAACTAGGAAATTGATGATTACCCTTATATGTGTTAAGTAGGTTTTAATGTTATGATGAAATTGATGATAAGATTATTTAGAATCATCATGCATGATAATGTTAAGAAGGTGTTTGATTAAATCATGAATTTGGATACATATTCATAAATGACTTGAAATGGGTTTAGTATGTTGTGATAAAATCCATGTTTAGAAACAAGTCTAGTTAATAATTTGATAAACTAGCGTCGGAAAAATAGAAATTCGAAAATTACCCATACATATGTTAAATGGGTATTGTAACTATATGATGAACACATGAATTATTGATGTTGAAAATAGTGTAAAACCAACCTATGATAGAGTTCGGTAAGAAAATTAGTGTAAAGGTTTATAAGGCATAAAGGTTATGATCTAGAATGACTAACCTATCCACCTTATGAATACTATATGATAGTTAACGCTTGACAAGCTAGGAGGAGGCTTGGGAGAGAAGCGGGTCAAACAAGATCAAGTACGAAAAGAAAAGCGTTGCTTGGATGCGATGTAAGTGGAACTTACACCTTTTTGTAGAATACGTATCTATTCCATAAGTTGTAAATACAATAGAAATAGCATTCGAGATATGGTTACCGACGCGAAATGATACGGGTCGGAACTAAAAACAAGTGTTAAAAAAAACCATAGTAATGGTAAAACGGGGTGGAACGGTAAATTAGTCACGAAAAGACTGAGATAAATTGAGTTTTCGAACGGCTACTTATTAAGTAAGCCTAAACTAATAAAAGGGTAAAACGGGTCAAATGGAAATATTGATACCATTTGACAATTAGCGACTAATAAGTGTATGTCGAGTCTCATGCTCGCAGGATGAACTGCTCGTGAATTAGCGATGCTATGAAATAGCAAATAGGTGAAGACAAGGTATTAAAACGGGTCAGTATGTTGATCCGACCCAGGTACGCATAATTGTGTTGTAGTTAAAAGTACTATTTTATTCAAATGATTGGTGAGAGTCTTTCGTCGTAAAATAAGATACTAGAATTGACCAAAAAGCCCTTAATGGGTAAATCGGGCAAACGACCCTTAGAGGCCGTTTAGAAACTTGTATTATAATTATGTAGCCCTTAGATACATGTAAGAGTTGTAGGCATAAACTTCGTAGTTCAAATGTCTAAAAATGGTCATTTGCGTAAAATGACAAGTTGAAGGGTAAAATTTGGGGAAAAAGGGGTTCATTATGTTAAATCCACCACAAAAATAGTTGTGGTGGATTATATTGTAACAACCCGCACGTTCGTGCATTGTTACTGTCGCTATACTCGTTACGCCTAGCACCAGAGATTCGGATCATAGTGTAACTATATATCGCATACTACGCTACAACACTATTTTAGCATAACACATCGCATATTACATCACATCACAACGCAAACATTAACGCTAACAATGACATTACGTGTGAGTACTACCCCACCGGTCATCGTGACGATGATGGCAATATGAGCGAGTAGTACCCCGTCGATCATTGTGGCGCAACGCATCGCAAACTCGAAAGCCCACCCGCAATCACGCGCAACTTGATTATCGCAACGCACACTTGAAAATGTGGATACATAAATACGACCTTTTGTGGACTAATTATAATAAATATATAAATATAAATGTGTGGTTATGTGTGAACAAACTAATCGCAACGTTTAGCGAACAAAACGAAGCATCGAAACGCAACTCGTCGGAGACCACCGATCGAATGACCACTCGATCGGATTGCCACCCGATCGGATTGCCACCCGATCGGATTGCCACCCGATTGGATTGCCATCTGATCCGTGGCACTCCCTCACTTCCCTTCTCCTCTCTTGCCTATAAATACCCCTTGTCACATCAAGAACACTTGATGTGACAGCTCTCATTCGACCAGCACGCTTTGGGGCTATTTTCTCTCGATTCCTCGCGATTCTTGTAAGTTTCTACCTCAAACCTTGTACTTCTATGATCTACACACACTCCTTCATCTTTTTCACTGTTAAATCTTCCATTTTAACCATGAAATCGACTGATTTGAGGTGTTCTAGGATGATGTCATCATGGGGTTCTTATGAACTTCAAGATCTGGCCTCATTCCGCCAAGAACAACTCAGATCTGAGTGATTTCCACATGATTTTACACGAATCTTACCTAAATCTATGCTTTCTAATCAGGAAGATGTTTGATTTCGGGTTAAACATGGAAAACTGGCAAGAATGGCCAGGTCTGATGGAACGGGGTGGTTCTCGGCCGTTAGAACGGGTCGGATTTGATGGAATTTCAGTTGTTTAGCACGTTATCACGCAGTCTAGAGAAAACTACAAACTATCAAAACCACCGAGTGTAAAGACGATCAGGTCGACTGGGACGGATTGCCGTCCGATCGGACAGCCATCTGATCGGATTGCCACCCGATCGGCTTGCACCTTGGTCCCACACTTAACTTTTATTTTAACTTTTGAGGTTTTGAACACCGAACGGATTGCCGCCCGATCGGATTGCCATCCGATCGGATTGCCACCCGACCATGTGATGTTTGAACTTCAACACTTAAATAATTTTTCAACATGTTCAATGCATGAACAAGAAACAACGGATTGCCACCCAATCGGATTGCCATCTGATCGAGTGACAAACTAATGTGAACTTGTTCTCACTAAGTGTCCCACCAATCGGGTCGTCACGCGATCGAGCCGCCGTTCGACCGATCGACCTGAAGGGTAGAGACACTTCTCTATTTTCAAAATGCTACAACAAAAACTTCAAAAAGCAAACCATCTTACATAAACACATCCTCACCAAACGAGGTGACAATCCAATCGAATGGCCATCCGATCGGATGACCATCCGAACGGATTGCCCTCCGACACGGTGCAGGGTGCCGTTTATTTCACCATTTCACGCGCTGTTCTTCGCTTATGCAATCGCTAACTGTTCAGGCTACTACATCGCACTCTCATTCAATCCAACCAAGATTGTGTTTATTTATTAAACGCACACTGTGAGTATACTTGAACCCTTTTTGCTTATGCACTTTTGGGTGTAACATACGTTTCTATCAAATCAATCACATCAAATGCTAAAACTATTTATCACTTGCGAATGATTGACATGCATAGTTATACGTGATGCTAGTTACATGTGTGCTAGGACTTATACTCGCGACGTCCCACCATGACTAGTATAGTACTATTGCGCCCGACGGGGTCTAGTTAGCCATCGCAAATCGAGCATCGAGGACTTAGCTGGTAGTATCGGTTTTGTGTGTATATATGTCGTGTATCCCGTTTATGTGTGTAGAAATTTGCATCACTTTTATCTATTAAGCTATTACACAACAAACCTGTATACTCGCCAATACTTTTGTATTGACATTATTTTAACGTATGTTGCAGGTTTAGTCGCAGTCTACTTCAAATCAAGCTAGGAAGTCTAGAAACTCACCTAAAAATCTAGGTTGTCGGATTTGTATTGTTCGAGAGGACAAGAAATCTTTGATTACTTATGTGATTGTATTATTTGTTAGTATGGGATAACGAATGTAATAAATATTGTCACAAATAGTTGTTATGGATTCTCTTGAGCAATCTGATTCGCCTAGTGCCGCGCCCCGATGATTCCGCCATCGGTTGGGGTGTGACAGATTGGTATCAGAGTCATAACTATGGGGAATTAGGAAAGACTCGACCCAGTCCGGGTTAAAGTCTTAAGAATTCGACCTAGCCTATAGTCTAAGTACCATCAGGCTGACTTCGTACGAACCTAGTGAGGTTTGTACGGGCCTATTTGATACTCTCATTCGAACTCGCTAAAACTACATCTTTGCGTGGACACCGCATACTACAGCTTCACACGAGGAAAGCTTTTCCTAAAGCTTAATACTACATAGCCTTTCCTAAGGCTGACACAATACACACGTTTTACGATACTCGCATAACATCAACGAGTGATCGTGTCGAGATGAGGTGTGAAAACCGGGAACTCTCGATAGGTCGCTCACACAGCGCGTTATTCTAGCACGAGAATTTACTGGTGAGTCAGGAGTGACATCCATAACTCGACGGAAATCTCCATTTCAATCTAGTGGAACTCTCAAATTTATTTCGATGAGCACAACCACAGTCAGGAACAAGGATTGTTAAGTCAGGGGTGAAACCCATACCTTAATGACCGTTCCACTCCTAAAATAGTTTTCGAAAATCTCTCACCAAGGAACTTGGCTATATCAAGGACTCGAGCTGCGTGAGGAATAGGAGGACGAATGCCATGAGCTGCATCCCAGTGGAAGCATAGTCTACTAGGTCTACGCGCGTGCACGAACTCGTTTAATATTGCTGAAGTACTTGGGTAGTCGACGCCTAAACACCCAGGGCATTCTACCTAATTTATCTATCTTACAATTCGTCGGGTTTACGCTTGTTAAACTTATTTGCACTTACGTGTTTACGATTTAAATTTTACGCTTTAACGATTTCTCGATTTATCGATTTTTCGCTCCCCGCTTTACGAACGCACAACTCGCACAACCATCGCAATCTAAAACGAAAACCGAATACTCGCAACAAACTAAAGTCTAACAATTCGCCATCTCCCCATCGCGTCCTCACGTATTCTTCACCAACATGTATGTGTATAAGTATAAACTACCACTATTTATATATATAATACAAACGAAATCGCTTATGTGTGAGAACTTAGGATTTTCGTGTCTCCTATGTGGCTCCTATGTGTATACGTAATACTATACGACCTGCAACAAGTTTTGATCACTCTCAATCGTGTCGCATTGCAAAACTCAAAATCATTATGATCGAATCTCACTCCAAATCTCTCTCTGTCTAGATGCCTTCCATTGTGGCCAAGGAAGTGGCCAAAGTCATTCCTCAGATTGTCACTCAAGTGCACTCTCTTAGCAACTCTCGAACTTCAGAAGACGTTAAGACAGAAGCACCGCAATCTGTTTTTCTCTACAAACACTTCAAAGCCTGTGACCCGATGGTCTTCACGGGTGAAGGAGGTGTTTCACAGCTACTCCAGTGGTTCGATTCTGTCGAGGTCACCCTTCGTCAGAGTGGGTGCCCTGAGCATTTTCAAACTACTTGCGCTACAGGAGTCTTTCAATCACGAGCACTCGACTGGTGGACTGCTGAACGAAACAAACATGGGATCAGCGCAGCTTATGCTCTTTCTTGGGATGAGCTAAAAGAGCTCATGAAGAAAGAGTACTGCCCTCCTCACGAAGTCCAGAAACTAGAAGACGAATTTTGGGGAATCAAGCAAATCGAAGGTGACAATTCTGGCTACACAGCAAGGTTCAAACAGCTTAGCATTATCTGCCCGAGTCAAGTTGACACCTCAGTGAAAGCTATCCAGAAGTACATTCGTGGCTTGCCTGAGTGTGTGGGCGATTTTGTTGAAGCTGCGAGACCTGCTACCGTTGAAGAAGCCTACCGTTTAGCTGCCGAAATCAACGACAAACGACTCGTGGAAGGATTTTTATCCAAGAATCTGACTACGAAGAATTGTCAAGCTCTCACCATATCGTCTACCGAATCGTCTGATGAATCATCCAACTATTCTACCGAGTCATCCGACGATGCTGCAGACTCCACCGACGACGACGACCCCTCATCTCAGGATCGCAACGAGCCCAGCCGCAAACGAAAAGCCTCCAGCTCAAGCTCTTCATCAACCGAATTGTTGAAACCATAACCTCTCCAATCAGTTCCAGTTCACTCGAAGCGCGCTTACACCGGACCTCATCCCATGTGTCTCACGTGTACGTATCATCACCCGCCAGAAGCTAACTGCCGCTATTGCGACAATTGCAACTGGTATGGTCATCTTACTCAGCATTGCCGCACAGAGCCACGAACTTGAGGACAACAACAGCAGCTCCAACAAAAGTCTTCAATTCCAAGCACCAATCAGGAGTGGAATAATGTTGTAATGAAACGAATTTCGACGTTAAATTTTTATGAGATGAATCTATTCTATTACTCGACGTTGCCACTATGCGTAACGTTGACTTTCGCTCTCGTTTTCTCTATCTCATTCGCACTTAGTCTAGAATCACACACATGCTATATACTATATCACGATATGATGTGTTTTACCCTCACTGCACTCTTAGAATGAGGTACGATAAACGTGCAAGGAACGACTAACCACGGGTGCACACGAGATTATTTGGTCAGCGCACGGAGATCGTAGTAAATTCTAATGGTGCCATAACGTTAAAAGCATGGTCAAGCGTGGTGGATACGCCGTTGGTACTTCCTATATATAAGCATCTTGACCATGTCAACCAAGGGTGACATCTATTCACGGGATATAAGTAGAAGGGGTCGAGCAGGGTGTGCTTTGCCATACTACCGAAGTTCCGTGAAGAAAGTGCCATATGGAGTTGAACGTTATTTAGACCTATACTATTGTGGATATTTTCGACACACTACACTCATTCACAAGGCGTAACAATAAAATCGCATCATCGCGAGACTTGTCGTAAGTCTGCAAACGCAATGCAATCACCTCATCGATTGACATTGGGAAGTCTACCCCCGCAGGGTTATTGCATCAACGCAAGACTGGTCGTAAGTCTGTACTGCAACTCGATCGCAATTTCGCTGGAATCTAATGCACATCGCACTCGCATCACTTAAACGCTTTAACGCTTAACGCATCTATAATCACATCGTTTCGATACTCGCATCGCTTATCGCTTCTAACGCTTATCGCTTCTAACGCTTATCGCTACCTGTGTTATGTCGGCACACATGACATCGATTCACGAAACGGACCTAGTATGGTTAAAACATGGTGGATACGCCGCTGGTACTTCATATATATAAGTGCTTTAGCCGTATTAGCAAACTTTTGTGGAAAGATGCCATGTGGGGCTTACTGTTGGTTAAATTTGTGGAACTGTGGAAACTAGTTGAATCGCATTACTCTCCTATCGCGTGTCGCTTACCGCTTATCGCTTATCGTTCGTCGCCTATCGCTATCGTTTACCGTTATCTATGTTATCTGTGTTAAGTTAGCACACATGACCTTGCTTCACGACACGAAACTTATACGGTTAAAACATGATGGATACGCCGCTGGTACTTTCTAAATATAAGTGTTTTAGCCATATCAGCAGACTTTCGTGGAAAAAGGCCATGTGGGGTCTAATGTTAGTTAAATTTTATGGTGTTGATCACTCCAATCGAATCGCATTAATCGCGCATATCTCCATCGCGTGCAACGCAACGATCGTCGCTTATCGCTCGACGGTTGTCACTATCGCTCATCGCTTATTACTTTTCGCTTATCGCCGCCGTCATCGCTCGCTGTGTTGTATTTATCCTTGTGTTGGTGTTTGTGTTATCGCTTATTGCTTACCACTATCCCTCTCGCTTGCATCGCTGAACTGAGTTCGTAAACGACTTCATCACTCAGTTTACCCGAATCATCTCCCAAACCTGGTCCAACCATTTTTCGCTTGGACCGAGGTATCGAAAATCTATCAGTACTATCTCAACACACCTGACACCGCTTCACGAGACAGAAGCCATATGGTTAAAACATGGTGGATACGCCGCTGGTACTTCCTATATATAAGTGTTTTAGCCATATTATCGAACTTTCGTGAAAAGGTGCCATGTGGGGCCGATTTTAAAATTTAAAACGTTAATGTTAATTCAACTATTTATGAAAAATAATTTTTTTTATAAAACTTTTAGAAAACCAGGGAGAAATCCCTAAAATTTTGATCAAAACCTTTAAGCAAAACAAAATTTTCTTGTAACGCGATGTGACAATCGAGTCAAGTCGGCACCGTGTGAAGAGGAAATTTTGTAAAATGATTATATTACTTAGAAATCTTTTATTTCCTTACAAAACTACTCTTACAGCGCTGGTATGGACATCGATACAGTTCAACGCCGCACTGTTAGAGAACTTTCAAAACGTTTCAGATAATCTTTTTGTGTGTTTTATCATCCGGTGTTATACGAATCGCTGTACTCGCTACTCTCGTACCGCCCTCGCAATGCTCTTGCTCGTCAACTCTCAATCGATCGCTCTCTATCTCGTCGCTTTTATCGCTTCCTCGCTCGCATTCAATCATCACAACCCCACTGTGGGATTAATTTCGGGACGAAATTTCCTAAAGCAGGGGAGACTGTAACAACCCGCACGTTCGTGCATTGTTACTGTCGCTATACTCGTTACGCCTAGCACCAAAGATTCGGATCATAATGTAACTATATATCGCATACTACGCTACAATACTATTTTCGCATAACACATCGCATATTACATCACATCACAACGCAAACATTAACGCTAACAATGACATTACGTGTGAGTACTACCCCACCGGTCATCGTGATGATGAAGGCAATACGAGCGAGTAGTACCCCGTCGATCATTGTGGCGCAATGCATCGCAAACTCGAAAGCGCACCCGCAATCACGCGCAACTCGATTATCGCAACGCACACTTGAAAATGTGGATACGTAAATACGACCTTTTGTGGACTAATTATAATAAATATATAAATATAAATGTGTGGTTATGTGTGAACAAACTAATCGCAACGTTTAGCGAACAAAATGAAGCATCGAAACGCAACTCGCCGGAGACCACCGATCGAATGACCACTCGATCGGATGGCCACCCGATCGGACTGCCACCCGATCGGATTGCCATCCGATCCGTGGCACTCCCTCACCTCCCTTCTCCTCTCTTGCCTATAAATACCCCTTGTCACATCAAGAACACTTGATGTGACAACTCTCACTCGACCAGCACGCTTTGGGGCTATTTTCTCTTGATTCCTCGCGATTCTTGTAAGTTTCTACCTCAAACCTTGTACTTCTATGATCTACACACACTCCTTCATCTTTTTCACCGTTAAATCTTCCATTTTAACCATGAAATCGACTGATTTGAGGTGTTCTAGGATGATGTCATCATGGGGTTCTTATGAACTTCTTGATATGGCCTCATTCCGCCAAGAACAACTCAGATCTGAGTGATTTCCACATGATTTTACACGAATCTTACCTAAATCTATGCTTTCTAATCAAGAAGATGTTTGATTTCGGGTTAAACATGGAAAACCGGCAAGAATGGCCAGATCTGATGGAACGGGGTGGTTCCCGGCCGTTAGAACGGGTCGGATTTGATGGAATTTCAGTTGTTTAGCACGTTATCACGCAGTCTCGAGAAAACTACAAACTATCAAAACCACCGAGTGTAAAGACGATCAGGTCGACTGGGACGGATTGCCGTCCGATTGGACAGCCATCCGATCGGATTACCACCCGATCGGACAGCCACCCGATCGGCTTGCACCTTGGTCCCACACTTAACTTTTATTTCAACTTTTGAGGTTTTGAACACCGAATGGATTGCCGCCCGATCGGATTGCCACCTGACCATGTGATGTTTGAACTTCAAAACTTAAATAATTTTTCAACATGTTCAATGCATGAGCAAGAAACAACGGATTGCCATCCGATCGAGTGAAAAACTAATGTGAACTTGTTCTCACTAAGTGTCCCACCAATCGGGTCATCACCCGATTGAGCCGTCGTTCGACCGATTGACCTGAAGGGTAGAGACACTTCTCTATTTTCAAAATGCTACAACAAAAACTTTAAAAAGCAAACCATCTTACATAAACACATCCTCACCAAACGAGGTGACAATCCAATCGAATGGCCATCTGTCACACCCCGACCGCGTTAAAACAACAAACCGCGGTGGAAACGTCGGGGAGTGTCGTAACAGAATCATTGTTTCACAACACATGGATAAAAGTTTTGTTTTATTGAATTAAATGTATTACATTGCATTGAAATTAGAAACAAAACATGAACAAATTAACTTTCATTGTTATTAAGTCACTAAGGCCTCGTCCATTCCTATGTGAGCATGCATCAATATCATCATCAAACATTATCAACTATGGTACCTGAAACACAAGTGAAAATTCGTCAGCATAAAAATGCCGGCGAGTACATAGGTTTTATGTGAGTGTCAGATTCACGGCTCGTTTACATTTTGAAATAACTTGAACAACTTCATTAATTGATATTAGAAAACCTAGTTTTGTAAAATGTTTGTAATGTAAATTGAAATAACCAAGTTAAAACAGATTAGTTTTATAAAACCTCGATGCCATGAATCTTAACTCAAAACATTTGTTTTTGTAAACCCAAATCATAAATTGTTTTTGTAATAAAACTTAAATGGTTTATATTGTTAGAAAAACCTTGAAATATAACTTCGTTTTGATAACCTTTGCCCAAGTGATCTAGGTAACGCAACGATATATAATGTGTTAAAAGCACTTATATATAGGAAGTACCAGTGGCGTATCCACCTTGATTTTAACACATTACACTCGCCCCGTTACCTAATCACTTCCCTAACCCAACGGTTCAAACAGTTCCAAACGGTTCCCATGAATCAAACAGTTCCAAATGGTTCACATTGTCAATCAGTTCCAAACGGTTCACATAATCAATCAGTTCCAAACGATTCACATAATCAATCAGTTCCCAACGGTTCACATAAATCAACAGTTCCAAACGGTTCACATAGACCAAACAGTTCCAACGGTTCAAACAGTTTAAAATGTAAAACAATGTGTCCATATGCTGGATGAGCATATGCAACAAAATGTAATATATGAAAATCAATGTACTAGCATGCTAAGTGAACATACATAGCAAAACATAATGAAATCATGTACTATCTATGTACTAATGAACATATCAAGTATATGATATAAAAACATGAAAAGCACGAAAGTAACAAGTAGGCACATGTGTTTCACCCCAAAACAGTTTGAAAACAGTAAAAGAGGGGACTATGTACTCACCTGAGGATGCTTTGAAGTCTTGAATAACTACCAAGCAATGCTAGAGGGATCACGGAAATCAAACGGCACCTAATATAGGTAACTACATTAATAACCGGATCTAAATCGGAAGATCGGATAGGATGAGGTTTCGTAAACCAAATGAGTATTGGAACTCATTTGATATGGTTTAACAAAGCCTACATACTAAAACGGAACCTATCCAAAGTGCTTACGACCCATTACGACCCGTTTAGGTAGCTTACGCTACTTTAACACGTCGTTCGCGTAAAACGCGTTTGGAACGCCTAACTAGTCCTATGACAAGTATTATATGCCTAAACATGTTTAAATATGTTGCAAAATCAGTTAAGTGACAAAAGTTTAAGTTACATATGCTTAAATACCAATTATGCATGAAAAGGGCATTTTGGTCATTTACCTAAGGTATATAAACTACCTATCATACAACTAACTAAACGAAGTGACCATAAGGTATAACCTCGGAAGGTTATTCCCTATACATCTATGGTCACTAAACATGCTTGGTCGGATCCTAACGATTGACCAAACTGGTCGGGTTCGAAAGTCTAAGCGGTTGTTTAGACCGCTTGACTTACGACTATACACAAGCACTAGACTAAAAGTGACGAGTTAAACATGTTAATACATGTTTAACGAAGTTTGAAAACAAGTTTGATATCAAGACAAAGGGTCTTGATACCCAAAAATAGTTTGGTTGCAAAATACACATAAACGCGTATTTTGACCGAAACTATGACTCGTCACTACACCTAATCAACGTGGTAATCAGTAGGTATAGTCACTAGGGACTATAACCATCGTGATTACGCTCACGTTGCGAAGTTCAAACGAACTTCGTGTTGACCATTGAATGGTCAAAGCAGAAAGTCAAACACTGTTTGACTTTCGTGCTTACAAACGCATAAAAGCACGAAAGAATACTCACAAAGGGTCCAAGCAAGGAAATCTTGATCCAAATTGCTCAGGTATGAGGTGCTAAGCCCCAACTTAGAGCAAATGAATCAGATTTTGTGAATTGCAAGGAATGAAGGTGTGGGTATTTATAGGTTTCGGTCCACCGTTAAGATCGTTCCTCGATTCCCGAGCTTCAATCTCAACCTTATACTTGCACCCACTGATTTGAATACCATGTGTGCCCCCAAACAAGCCCCTTGAATGAGAAAAACCATGGAAAAATGCCTGAAACCAGCTGCAAAACCAGATTCTGATTTCTGATCTGGCAAGACCTCACGGTCCGTGTAAGCAGACACACTGGGCTACGCGGCTCGCCTGGGCAAACTTTCCAGAAATGTCAGAAATGGTCCCTGCACTTAATAAACTCGGTTTTTTTGCACTTTTAAGCCCCGTTAACCCCATTTCAAGACTCTAAAATGAAGTTAAAGTATAGGGAACTTGAAATGTGCTCAAAAATATCTCGGATGTCGGTTCGTTTGGTCGTACGGTTGCGTTGCTCGGTTAATTACGACGAAACACGAACAGACGCGAAAAACGATCCAAATTACACGACGAATGGAATTTTATCATGCCAATCACTAAAATAAAATATTTTAATGATTACATAAATTTTTGGATGTCCGGATATATTCAGAACGTAAGATATGCGCGAAAATGCAAACTTGTGCACTTTTTGACACTTTTAGTCCCTGTTGATCACATAAGTTTATTTTTGCGCACCAAACACCTCAAAGCCTATTTCTAAGCTATGCAAAGGATATTTAGGGCATGTTTAACTTATGATCAAGTTCCGGAATGTTCGTTATAGTACGAATCGGCATACTTTTGTAGTTTGTCGAAATTAGTCCCTGTAAGCGAATAAACTTGATTTCGGCATACCAAACCCTCCGAAACTTATTTCTAAGTTATGTAAAGGTTATTTAAGGTATGTTAAGCCTATGTCACTGTTATGGAGTGTTTGTTGCATTAAACTGATTATACTTACGCATCAGTTCGCGTATAACCTTCCAGAAAGCGATTTAAAGCCCGAAATTGAACAACAATTGATATGTGAAAATGATACACATATTTTTACAAATCCCAAGTATGAAACACAATATTTCATTGATTTGGTATTTGTTTGATGGTCGTAGTGACACAGGTGTCACAGTCTCCCCTACTTTAGGAAATTTCGTCCCGAAATTTATTCGTAGGAGTCTGTCTGTGACTTTGTGTTAAATAATCATCAAAGATATGCAAGCATAATCCTGTCATTTCCCTCAACGGATATTCTTCAGAAGCGAAAATGAACGGACGGAGTCATTTTCCTCAACGGGTTCTTCAGAAAAGGAAATGAAGGAATAATCAACGGATATTCATTTCCCTTTAACGGATATTCCTCAGAAGCGAAAATGAATGGATGATTCATTTTCCTCAACGGGTTCTTCGTCAGAAATGGAAATGAAAGAATAATTAATGGATATTCATTTCCCTTAACGGATATTCCTCAAAAGCGAAAATGAATGGATGATTCATTTTCCTCAACGGGTTCTTCGTCAGAAATGGAAATGAAGGAATAATTAACGGATATTCATTTCCTTCAACGGATATTCTTCAAAAACGAAAATGAACAAACGGAGTCATTTTCCTCAACGGTTATTCTTCAGAATCGGAAATGAAGGAATAATTAACGGATATTCATTTCCTTCAACGGATATTCTTCAGAAACGAAAATGAACAAACGGAGTCATTTTCCTCAACGGTTATTCTTCAGAATCGGAAACGAAGGATTAAACAAACGGATATTCATTTCCCTCAACGGATATTCTTCAGAACGAAAAATGAACAAATGGAGTCATTTTCCTCAACGGGTATTCTTCAGAATTGGAAATGAAGGATTAAACAAACGGATATTCATTTCCCTCAACGGATATTCTTCAGAACGAAAATGAACAAATAAAGTCATTTTCCTCAACGGGTATTCTTCAGAATTGGAAATGAAGGATTAAAAAAACGGATATTCATTTCCCTCAACGGATATTCTTTCAGAAGTGAAAAATGAATAGCTAGTTCATTTTTCCTCAACGGGTGCTTCATCAGAAATGGAAATGAATATGGTTAACTCTAGACACATGACAGAACTTGCTGTGATTTCTGTGCACTAAATTCCATAATTATGTATGCATCCATAATTACGTAATTCCTTGCATAGTAATCATAGTTTATTTTATAATGTGAAGGGGATATAATTTGAACAAGGTCGAGATAACTTATGATTAGGTTAACATATAAACACACAAGCACATAATTGTTTTCTTGGATATAAATTTGTTATCATCTTGTTATTAATTGTTATTAACTTGATGTCGATTTGAACATGGGTATTCAAGGTACACCAGGAACCCAGTCGATGGACTTCAACGTCCTCAAGAATCTATCTGAAAAGATAGAATGATCTTCCAAAAATTCGATTTCTGATTACAAGGAATCATAACATTCGAATTAAGGTACACAATAATTAAGGACTTACAGAAATACCCTTAGGTACCCTATTAAGTATTTATAGTGGTACATTGGGTATTCGTCCAGTGTTGTAACTTGCGCCTTGTACTTCGTTTTCTTGGAAGAAACGTGTACTTAGGTTTTTCGTGGAAATCGCAAGAAATAAAAAGATGGGAGGAATGCGGTTCCTTGATTGTCGGTATCGTAGGGGGATATGTTGTTTATACATGCAACCACATAAATACATTGTAATGTAAATAAAAGATTTATTTACAAACAACAACAATAACTGTTTCATAAACCTTAACAACAAAAGAAAATAATACATAAAGCTTGATTATTTCTAAACAACGTTGTCTTCCAGTCGGTCAGATGCTCATCCCTGCGCTGGATTTGCAGGTTTAGTCGCAGTCTACTTCAAATCAAGCTAGGAAGTCTAGAAACTCACCTAAAAATCTAGGTTGTCGGATTTGTATTGTTCGAGAGGATAAGAAATCTTTGATAACTTATGTGATTGTATTATTTGTTAGTATGGGATAACGAATGTAATAAATATTGTCACAAATAGTTGTTATGGATTCTCTTGAGCAATTTGATTCGCCTAGTGCCGCGCCCCGATGATTCCGCCATCGGTTGGGGTGTGACAGATTGGTATCAGAGCCATTACTATAGGGAATTAGGCAAGACTCGACCTAGTCCGGGTTAAATTCTTAGGAATTCAACCTAGCCTATAGTCTAAGTACCAACAGGCTGACTTCGTACGAACCCAGTGAGGTTTGTACGGGCCTATTTGATACTCTCATTCGAACTCGCTAAAACTACATCTTTGTGTGGACACCGCATACTACAGCTTCACACGTGGAAAGCTTTTCCTAAAGCTTAATACTACATAGCCTTTCCTAAGGCTGACACAATACACACGTTTTACGATACTCGCATAACATCAACGAGTGATCGTGTCGAGATGAGGTGTGAAAACCGAGAACTCTCGATAGGTCGCTCACACAGCGCGTTATTCTAGCACGAGAATTTTCTGTTGAGTCAGGAGTGACATCCATAACTCGACAGAAATATCCATTTCAATCTAGTGGAACTCTCGAATTTATTTCGATGAGCACAACCACAGTCAGGAACAAGGATTGTTAAGTCAGGGGTGAAACCCATACCTTAGTTGAAGGATACTCGCACCTAAAGATGGCGAGAGTGTAACAAGTGACGAACATGACGGTGAAACAGTCCGAGGTATGATGAGCAGAGCATACTCATCAAAGGTCTAAATCGCGTAATGATCGCAAACAAGGATAAAGGCATGGAAGGCCCGTTAGGGCAAGCGGGGGCGTCTCTGAGAATTCACATACCCTGTTCGAGCTTGAAAAAATGTGCCCTTCCGTTATGTTTTGTTATTATTTAAAAAAAATCAAATTAGAATTGGTTTCAATAAACCTAATTCCAAGTGGGCTAAATTCTAAACCATAAAAAATGATTTGTAAATGGGCTTATATTGGAAGTGGTATGTGTTTACTATTTAAAAAAAATAACATATACGTATCAGATTTTCTTTTAAATCGCATGCCCCTCGAAATCGCGGGCCTTGTGCGGAGGTCCTCCCCGCACACCATCAAAGCCTCCCATGAGGGCAAGCATTACCAGGTGCACGTTTTAAATTATCGCACAAATAGTAATATGCAACAAACAAGTAGAGAATGACGGTTGCATATATAGGATAAAACTTAGAAAACCTGAATAGGATATCTATTCAGGATGAGGTTTCCAAGAGTAAATAAGTAGAAAGAAGTGTTATTCACAATAATGAATAACAAAACAATAACAAGATTAAATTATATAAAAACTTGGACGGAAGTAATTATCCAAGTGTGTAATTCTCAATATAATGCTATTGAGAAAAGTAGTGATCACATTAACGAATGTGATTATATAATAGTTCAATAGAAAGGAAAACATTCTATATGTTCAAATGTAAAACTAGTAGAACTAGTGATTGTTGTTTAGCAATTAGATAAAGTTTTACTAAATGAAATCAGGGATATGAAATAAATAGAGGCATTACTTACATAGGGCGTGATGTGAAAACTATGAAAAGGTCACGTGTGTCATGTGTCAATCGCTTACTCTGGCCAAGTAAGTAGTGGCATATGATACCATGAACTTCTTGTAGTGGACGCATTTATGTCCAATGTAGTAAGGATGGGGTGAATGGGACGAATTAAAACGGTACCCAAATGAATCAAACAAGTAAGATGTTTGATAGTAAACGTAAACGCAAGTCGGATGACGGGAGCATATTACGCTAGAATAATGAGCCCGAGTGAAGGGACAAAGATCGAAGTAAATGAAAATACAGACCGACTAATAGGAATGCTAAGGTATAGGGATAAAAGTTTGACTGTCACAAGTGATGAAATTCACATGGACAAGTCAAACGAATTAAATGAAGAATAAAGGACTTGACTTAACAAAAGCGATGGATTTCGCTAAGACGACCAAATAAATTAAAATGACGTCTAAAACCATATTAGAATGGTTACTTGATAATGATTTCGGTAAATATACCCGATGTATGGGTAGGATTGTGGGTGAATGCGTAAACCAAGAGACGGGAACGCGAAATAGAAAGTCAAAAGACTCGGAATATGAGTCATGACTAAAAGACGATGAGAATATGCAAACAGAAATTTTGATAACTACGTTCAACTATTTTAAAGTCGAACGAGTCGAATAAAGAACGAAGTTTGACGTTCACAAGTGATGAAATTTCACACGAACAAGTCAAACAAGTTGAATTAAGAATAACGCTTGATAACGTAAGTAAGCGCGAACCGAATAAATAAAAGCGAGAGATATTAATAATTCTATATAAAAGATTATAGGATAGGGTAGAAAGGGAAAAACGCAAACTAGTGAAACAAGGATGTTAAAACATTAAAATGAAGAATCCGGGTAACGGGTCGTAAAGAATTATAAATATGAACCAAGAAACGGTAAGAGTAGAACAAACCGACGTGTAAATGACGTAAGGAGTCATAAAGTCGGATGATTAGTCCGAAAGTAAACATATACGTACATTAAATAGAGACACGAATAAAAGATGATCTACGGGATCATCATAACCTACGAGATCAAAAGTAGTGCTAAGGTCTACGGGGCCAAGAAGACCCTTGGGTCGGAAACAGAAAGAAAACGAATTGTTGAGTCTCACCTTAAAAAGGTGGAAATCTAGAGAAAAAGTCTACGAGGCTAAGAAAAAGAACCTACGGGTCACTTGGGTAAAGTGTGGAAAACTGGTTACAATTCTCCATGTAAAATAATAACGGTCAGGAATAAAACTTAAACGGAAATTCCTAGACATGAGAAAAGACGTAAGACAGAGAAAACGTAAACTAAAAATTTAGTTTTTTAGTCAAAAGCAACGTTTTAACAAACATAAGTAGTATGAAAGGATTTAGAAGACCTTAAACGCACATAAGGCCGGAGATGACAAAATAGTATACCCGGATGACGGGGTATGAAGTGACGACGACTAATTAATCTAGCCGGCAAAACTATTCAAAGTTAGGAAAATGTCATGACAAATGCAAAGCGCTTGCTAATATAAGACAAGCGCGGGATAAACATGTTAACAGACTGATGAAACTAAGTGGTCAAGTGACAACTCTGTTAATAAAGATAGAGGATATAAGTTAAAAATAACGGCCCACGAGGCCTTGCACATGAAAGACGTACGCGTCAATACAAATGATCACTATAGACCGAAAAGAAGAAAAACCTTGAAAACGAAGCGAAGTTCGTTTGGTTTAATCAACGAACTACATAAATAAGGTTTCGGGAACAAAACCTCTTTAAGGGGGGTAGACTTGTAACACCCTGGAAACGGGTTTGGTAATTAAACCCCTTTAATACTAAAGAGCGGGTAGAATACCGTTAGCAGAAAAGATTAACCCGGAAATTATTAGGATTTAAATAAATAAGCCTAATAATAAATAAAAAGAGAGCGAACGACTTGAGAAGACAAAGTTCATAAGTAACCCAAGTTAACGGGACTTAAAATAAAACGGGTTTTTATCTTCCCGAACCTACTAAGTTGGCTAGGAATAATTAACCTAGTTAAGTAATATGAATCTAAGTGATAAACTATGAGTTATAGCCTTATATAATCAAAAATGAAACATGAAGGACTAAAATGGCAACGTGGGCAAACATGTTTTATTAAAAATAATAATAAAACACAACACACACACACACACACACTCTAAGTGTGTGTGTGTGCGCAGGAACGACCAGGAGCCAAGGGGGGGGGGGGTTCTTTCAAAACCCTAAAACTCATAAAATCCAACCAAATCGAAGGAGAATCAAGCTAAAATTTTGGGCTTTTAATAAATTCGTGATCACTCAAGCTAGGAGATCACAAGGTAAGTCGAATTTCGTTATTTGGTGATATCTTAAAATTATGATTAACACTCATGAATTGAAGTTCATGTTTGAATGTTGAATGTATGAGTGTGGTTATGTTGAAACCATGTCTAGGAACAAACTCTAGTTAAAAGTTTGATGATTTGGTATAGAAAACTAGGAAATTGATGATTACCCTTATATGTGTTAAGTGAGTTTTAATGTTATGATGAAATTGATGATAAGATTAGGTTTAGAATCATCATGCATGATAATGTTAAGAAGGTGTTTGATTAAATCATGAATTTGGATACATGATCATAAATGACTTGAAACGGGTTAAGTATGTTGTGATGAAATCCATGTTTAGAAACAAGTCTAGTTAATAATTTGATAAACTAGCGTCGGAAAAATAGAAATTCGAAAATTACCCGTACATATGTTAAATGGGTATTGTAACTAGATGATGAACACATGAATTATTGATGTTGAAAATAGTGTAAAACCAACCTATGATAGAGTTCGGTAAGAAAATTAGTGTAAAGGTTCATAAGGCATAAAGGTTATGATCTAGAATGACTAACCTATCCACCTTATGAATACTATATGATAGTTAACGCTTGACAAGCTAGGAGGAGGCTTGGGAGAGAAGCGGGTCAAACAAGATCAAGTACGAAAAGAAAAGCGTTGCTTGGATGCGAGGTAAGTGGAACTTACACCTTTTTGTAGAATACGTATCTATTCCATAAGTTGTAAATACAATAGAAATAATATTCGAAATATGGTTACCGACGCGAAATGATACGGGTCGGAACTAAAAACAAGTGTTAAAAAAAACCATAGTAATGGTAAAACGGGGTGGAACGGTAAATTAGTCACGAAAAGACTGAGATAAAATGAGTTCTCGAACGACTACTTATTAAGTAAGCCTAAACTAATAAAAGGGTAAAACGGGTCAAATGGAAATATTGATACCATTTGACAATTAGCGACTAATAAGTGTATGTCGAGTCTCATGCTCGCAGGATGAACGGCTCGTGAATTAGCGATGCTATGAAATAGCAAATAGCTGAAGACAAGGTATTAAAACGGGTCAGCATGTTGATCCGACCCAGGTACGCATAATTATGTTGTAGTTAAAAGTACTATTTTGGTCAAATGATTGGTGAGAGTCTTTCGTCGTAAAATAAGAGACTAGAATTGACCAAAAAGCCCTTAATGGGTAAATCGGGCAAACGACCCTTAGAAGCCGTTTAGAAACTTGTATTATAATTATGTAGCCCTTAGATACATGTAAGAGTTGTAGGCATAAACTTCGTAGTTCAAATGCCTAAAAATGGTCATTTGCGTAAAATGACAAGTTGAAGGGTAAAATTTGGGAAAAAAAGGGGTTCATTATGTTAAATCCAACACAAAAATAGTTGTGGTGGATTATATGTAGTTATTTAGATATGGAATTATGTAGTGTCAAAAGAAAAGAGCAAGTTTTAGACTAAATTGCTTAAATTCCGTAAACGGGTCAAAACGGTTTATGCACATAGCTTGTGTGCTAGTCGCTCAATTTATATAAATTATGAACCCGAGCTAAAGATTGTGTATTAAATACATTAGCGTATGTATTTTGGGGTGGTTTTAAATACGAACGGGTCAAAATGTTGATTTTGAATAATAAGGCGATTGCTTAAAAACTTGGAATTTTATTAGTTTGGAATGTTGAATTTTAACTCCATATGATGGAGAATTTAATTACGAACGCGTAGGAAAAAGAATCATGAAAAACGGAATTGTAAAATGAAAGTTATGCACGTTTTAGTGCATAACAAGTTGAGTTAGTTGAGCTGGGAATGTGCAGCATCAGCCAAGCGACATTCTGTCGAAAAGGGGCCGTCGCGTCGCGCGACGGCAATGGAGAAAACCCGTCGCGGCACGCGACCATAACTGATCGAACCCGTCGCGGCGCGCCACGGGTATAATTGCTGCAGATTTGTTGTTTGTTCAATTTTTGGCCTAAAGAATTTGGTTTAGTACATTATAAAACTATCAAAACTAATGTTTATGATGGTTTTTAAAACGTAGGTATATCTTGGGATGCCGGGTGATGATCAAGCTCATCGAAGAACCGAACACGATCTAGATACAAGCTTCCGCACATTGCTTCGTCGTTATATTTAAACGACAAACTCATATAATGTATTTTGTATTATTTATATTCTAGAAAATGTTTTAGTAAACCCGTATTTTATATGTATATGTATTCGTAATAACACATTTAACTGTCGTTATTAGTACAAAAATCCTTTTATAATAGTAAGGATGTTACAACGACTAGATGAGCTTTTTGCTTATTTTTGAATATTGGGTCACGAGCGGTACGTTCGCGCATTTGCTGTGGGGACGTGCCACCTGCCACAAATCAATAAATGCGAACGGGTGGCCTTCTTGTTTGTATTCACTCAACGTTCTGGCCATGAAGTCGACTTCATTTTCACCACATTTTTTGTTATTTTTGGCATTGTGAAGAAACCGTTGAAGATCGTGATTCTTTTATCCATTTCGCTCATCTTTAACGAGAAACTGTCATTGAACCAGTATACATCTCGCTTCCAGGTTTCCTGATATATATCACGAAATCAATCCAAAAATTTTTCCTCTTTTTGAGCCTTCTTTTCAAAAATAAAATGAAAATAAAGCTACATATTAATAATATTTCGAGTAAAATGCCCGCATTGTCCCTGTGGTTTGGTGAAATTTCACCTTTAGTCCTCAACTTTTGGAAATTACACTAGTGCTCCCCGTGGTTTGTCAAGTTGTTACTCGGATAGTCCCTAAAGTGGATGGTAGTTAGTTTTCACCGTTAAGTCCATGTAAAATTACTAAAATGTCCTTACTCAAGAAAAACAATAATCTTTTTATTTATTTGTGAGACCCACCCTCCACCTACTTATCTTTAACCTCCGCCCACCTCCATCAACACCATTAAAATATCTGTTCTTCTTGAGATTTTTGGGGTTTGGTTAAAAATCGATAATATGCATAATTGTAACACAATTATAGAGATTCTTCAAAAAGTGGAAAGCTGGGAGGGAAATAGAAAGAAGAAAAAGGTCATTGGCATTAGCAACTTTATGGGTGAGCAGAAATCACAATTTTTAACCAAACCCCAAGTGTCCACCATCTATTACATTCTCCAATTTTGCTCTGTGTTTCAGCCAAACATAGGTTCATTCCTTGATTTCTTCCATCATTTTGCTGTTTGTTTGATGTATGCCTTTAAACTCAGAACGTCGTTGGTGGTGCCTGTGTGGTTTTTGGATCTTAAAATAAAGCTTGTGATTGTGTATAATAAGTATGGTAACCGAATGTTTGAGAACCGAAGTTATTTCAACAGAATGCATTTAATGGATCCCTTCTGCAATTACTATGATCTAACCAAGATGCTTGCTGGAAAATGAGCCATATGATAACAAAAACAAGGTATTTTTATTAAAATATCCGTTCTCTCATTTTTTTCTCCTCTGCCACCACCGACCAGAGTTTGCATTTACACAATGTGAAAACTGCAGGGTACAAACGAACCAAACGTTCGGCAAACAGTTCGTGAACCGTTCGGCGGGAAGTTCGTTTGTGTTCGTTCGTTTATTAAACAAACGAACACGAACAAGAAATTTCGTTCGTTTAGTTAAATGAACAAACATGAACAGATGTCGTGTTCGTTCGTTTATGTTCGTGAACATTCGGTAACGTGTTCGTTTGTGTTCGATAGTTAATTATTGTTTTTAATTTTTATATTTATTTAAATACTTCAAAATTCCGACAAATTAAATATTTAACAAGTGCCAGTGTATTATATATTTTGTTCATGAACGATTGTTTGTGTTCGTTGTTTCCATTTGTGTTCATGAACATTAGTTTGTGCTCATTTGTGTTCGTCAACGTTCGTTGCCTAAAATTAACAAACGGACACGAACAAGTTCATTTCCTTAACAAACGAACACGAACGTAAAATCTCGTTCGATAAGTGTTCGTGAACGGTTCACGAACACATATATTTCTTAACAAACGAACACGAATAAGGTCTTGTTCGTGTTCGTTCGGTTCGTTTGCAGCCCTAGAAAATTGGTTTTAGATCTATTGTTGTTATGAATCAATGATGGAACATCAAGAAGAACGGGTATTTTAATAGTGTTGATGGAGGTGGGTGGAGGTTGAAGATGAGTAGGTGGTGGGTGGGTCCCACAAATAAATAAAAGATTATTGTTTTTCTTGAGTAATGACATTTTAGTAATTTTACATGGACTTAATGGTGAAAACTAACGGCCACCCACTCTAGGGACTATCCGAGTAACAACTTGACAAACCATGGAGAGTACGGGCGTAATTTCCAAAAGTTGGGGACTAAAGGTGAAATTTCACCAAACCACTGGGACTGTGCGGGCATTTTACTCTAATATTTCATTTAAAACAAAAACCGTCAATAAAAAATATATTTTTTAGAGTAAAATGCAATTTGCGTCCCTGTGGTATGTCCCAAACATCAACTTGAGCCCCTAAAAACAATTTTTTGCATTCTGAGCCCCTGTGGTATTCATTTCATAACACTTTGAGTCCCTGCCGTCAGGTTGACTGTTAGAGGCAGGGGTAAGACCGCCTTTTTGCATATATTAATAACACTTTGCGTCCCTATGGTATGAGTGAAATATCAACCTGAGCCCCTAAATTCTTTTCTTGGTTTTTTGTTAAGAAATCTAATAATTAAATTTATACTATATGTAACAAATTATTAAAGCCTAAATTGTATATTAAATGTAAACTTTTTATACATACAATACAGAGACAAAACGTCATACCAACTTCGTAGAGTTGACGGAACTTACAGACCCAAATAACAAAAGACCGTAACATACAATACAGAGACAAAACGTCATACGACCACAAGCAATTGTGGATTTTTACTGACGGGTGCACTTCGGGAAGCTGATCCAGATATGAATGAATATAACCCCAGTGTATCTAATTACATATCTGCCACTTGGGTTATATTCATTCATATGAATGAATATAACCCCAGTGGTAGATATGTAATTAGCGAGCTTTGGAATTTCAAGGAAAATCGAAGAGCTCCACTAGGGTTATATTCATTCATATCAATCACTTCCTTATGTGCACCGCATCTTCTAGGAGGTTGTCAAGTGTTCTCGCCTTCGTAGTTGGTGTTTTACGTATCTTTACATCCGCAGCCATTCTGTACAACAAAACACATTCAAACCAAAACACATTCAAACCAAAACACATTCTGTACAACAAAAATCAAACCAAAAATCCATTCAACCCTAAACCCAAACACATTATGTACAACAAAAATCAAACCAAAAATCCATTCAACCCTAAACCCACAAGAATCTGTACAAACCAAACCAAAACACATTCTGTTGATACCCTAAACCCTAAACACATTCAAACCAAAACACATTCTGTACATCCGATCGGTTCTTAATACTCAGTTGATACCCTAAACCCTAAACACATTCAAACCAAAACACATTCTGTACAACAAAACAAAACACATTCAAACCAAAACACATTGCTACCCTAAACCCTAATCCATTCAAACCAACACTCTGTTTTGATGCATTTTGAACAAGAATCAAACCAAAAAATCAATTCAACCCTAAACCCACAAGAATCAAACCAAAAATCCATTCAACCCTAAACCCTAACCCTAAATAACACATTCAAATCATACCCAAAAATCCATACCCAAATAACTGTTATCATCGAATCAAAATGAGGAACACATTCAATCAAAATAAGGAACACATCGAATCAATAACTGTTACCCAAATAACACATTCAAACACATTCAAAATGAGGAACCCAAAATCAACCCTCTGTTTTTCAAAATCAACCCAAAATCATCGAATGGAACCCAAAATCAAACCCAAAAACATCGAATGGAACCCAAAATCAAACCCAAAATCAACGCTCTGTTTTTTCACAATATAAACACATAAACACATCGAATGAAATCAACCCTCTGTTTTTTCAAAATCAACCCAAATCATCGAATGTAACCCAAAATCATCGAATGGAACCCAAAATCAAACCCAGAATCATCGCTCTGTTTTTTCACAATATAAACACATAAACACATCGAATGACCAATATGAGGATGAAGATGAACCTGATCTGTTCGATGTTCGATGAAGATGATGAAGATGATCTGTTGATCTCTTCGATGAAGATGATGATGATGATCTTGTGTGACACCCCAGGAAAATCAGGAAAACAACGCAACTTAACTAGCTTCCTCAGTAACTACGCACTAAATTTCGGGACGAAATTTTCTTAACAGGGGAAGAATGTGACAACTCTCAAAATTTCATGTATCCGTACGATTAATTAAATGATTAATTAAAGTGCTTGGTGATTGTGTTGAATTACTTAACTGCTCTCTGATTACTGTGTTATACTTACATGTGCTTGTTAATATACTAGTAGTATGCAGAAAACTTGACTAAATGGTCCGGTATATTTTCCTATGTGTTAGGAATTAATTGTGTTACAAAAATATATATATAAGACGCCTTACGGAACAATTAAACAGTTTAACGGAACAGTATCCGACCGAACAACCGGACATTATCCGGGACACCAAATATTTGTCTAACACATTGTGTTATTGTTTCTTGACTAGTTATGATCCCCGTATATCATAACACCCGCTAAATTTCCCTACAAACTAATATATGGAATATTATACTTGGAAGTAACTAGTATTTACCATTTAGTTGAAATGTTACACAACCCCCCCCCCCAACCGATTTTCGGTCACAATGGACCCCACCCAAAATCTTCATCATATCCTACTACAAGATTTTATGGCTATATTTTGTGTAGGTTGGTTACTTGCATATCTTGCCAAGATATTACAAATCCTATAAGAATGATTGCTAGATCTTGAGATCCCTTGATATCTTCAACATATCTTCTCTAGATCACTCTCTCTCCTCACCTCTCTCTCTCTCTCTCATTCGGCCTCCCTCAAAACCGAACCCACTCCCCACCATTTTCATCTTCATCTTCTTCCATTATCAAGTCCATTCAAAGCTTTGAAGGTGAAGCTATGGAGGTTGCATCTTGAAGAGCATTCAAGGAGTTTTGTTCTTGCTTTTCATCATCATTTCTTCATCATCTTCTTCACTAAGAATCATCCCTAGCTTTAAGCTAGTAGTAAGTTCCTTATGTCACCTTTGTTCATGATTAAAAGATGTAATATGTTAAATCTACAAGAACACTAAAAAAGGTTTAAACAAGAAGATGTAACATGATGTATTTATGTTGGTATGATGTTATCTTGAGATGTTACTGATTTCTTGCTGATTACTTGTTAATATTGATTACTAGAAATGTTGTTGATCATTATGCATGTTAACAAAACCAATAGAACTCGCATTAGAATGTAAAAGCTGAAAAACAGAAAGCTGTTTGGTGATTACAACCAACTTCAGTTGGCTGTAACCGAACCTTAATAAAGCGAAAAATGTGTTTTCTGAACTCTGGAATTATGTATTATGAAATACGGTTCTAATGGCACTGGAATCATAATTTTTGGACTTCGTTTACTATTTTTAAAGAGGTCATTTTGTAACAGCAGCTCAAGCTGCATTTTTGCTGCTGAAAATAGGTGTTATGTTTTTAGTCATAACTGGAAATCTATGATGAATTAGATCATGAAATTTGTACAGTAGATGACAACTGATATATCTGTAATTACCCCACTGGAATTTCGTAAATCGGACTTACGATGAATTTTTAATGAATTGTTCCGTGGACTGTGGTCAGAAAAAGATAAATCTAAGTTCAGTCCAGAAATGATTTTTTATAAAATATTGGTGATGAATTGGATCCCGATATTTTTACATAATAAAATTTCGAATGTTTAAGACATTCTGTAAAAATTTGGGAATTTTTGGAATAAGTTAACTATTTTACTAAAATGTCCGAAAACAGCCCGGTTTTGAATATTAATGCTGAAATGACATAGGTTGTGATTTGCGTGTCTAAATGTCGGGTATGTTATCTGTGAATGATGTAATATGTTATATGTGTTATGTGCAATGTTGTATGTTTGTCTATGAGTGGGGAATAGATGGAAATGTTATATGGGCATGAACAGTTAAAGTGATGCATGTTATGTGATAGATACGTGTGGGAACTTTGTGTTCTATTTGAAATCACTAATAAACTAAGTGGTAATCATACTAGGACGTGATTGACCGACCTTGACTGTTAGCTATATTTGAGAGTCAAACCGAGCAACCAAGGTGAGTTCACACTCTTTTCAAGGCATGGGATTCCCGGTGGGTTGGGAATGGGATTGAATGACTACTCGAACTATCATTACTATTAAACTACTTACTACTGTCCTCATATTGAAGGGAACGTACGTAAAGCCTACGTACACGACCATAAGACCATCAACTCTATCAATTGAAGTCCCTCATTTATCGACTTAATCGCCGAGGCCTATGGCGAGCGGGTCATTAGTTAATAGCGCTATTAGGTTTAACAAACCTCACACCGTGCCAGTCGGACGGGCGTGTACTAATGGACTATGGGCAAAGGGTCAATGCTGATAGACATTGACTTAGGGCACCTCTTACATTTTCGTAGCAGTCGATACGCGTGGTCTAGTAACACATGGGAAGCCCCCACTAATCTTCGCAAACATGTCAGAAAGACTGCGATACGAATTTATACGATACATGGTTTACAAAACGAACAGATGATTTACGAAACGAATGCTATAACTAAACAACCAACTATGAATTCACTCAACTTTGTTGTTGACTCGTTGTTACATGCCTTACAGGTCGCTAGATGCTTATGGAGCTTGCACGAGGAGGAGGTTGTTGTGGGATGCGGACTGTTATGTCCCGTACTTAATAATTGAATTTTATAAACTATGTTTTGGACATTAAACTTATGAACTATAAACTTATGTTTTGAACTTCCGTTTTATGCTTCTGCTGTTAACTTAAAACTGGTTACTGTCTTATGGTCACCAATTGTATTGTGATTGGTTTTACTTACTAAGATTACGTTGTTCAATATGATTGGTGGCTCGATCCTGGTCATGTCACGCCTCCAGTGGTGATACCCCGCATGGTGGATTTTGGGGTTGTGACATCTTGGGAGTTGGGAGAGGAGAGCTGTTGATGATGATGATATTGGGAGTTGGGAGCGACTGTTGATGATGATAATGAAACTGGTCTGCTTTAAGTGTAGATATTAAAGGGTGGGGGGTATTATGGACTTTTCACAACTGGCAAACGGTCAAACTGACGACAGGGACTCATACTGTTATGAAATGAATACCACAGGGGCTCGGAATGCAAAAAAATGTTTTTAGGGGCTCAAGTTGATGTTTGGGACATACCACAGGGACGCAAATTGCATTTTACTCTTTTTTTAAGAAACGAAAAAGAATGTATCAATCATCGGATCCTCTAATACGAAAATCCAAGATTTGGTTAAAACCACTTCTTCCTCCGTTGTCCACTTTTGAGTAACTCGACTTCCACTTTGGAGCTTCTCAGATGGGTCCTTCTTCTTGTGGCTTCTCTTTTTGACCCTCGGAGCCGACGGGTCACAAATTTTACGGTTGGGTTTCCGGAACGATATTGGGTGTGGGGTCCATTGGGGTCATTGGAAGTTGTTGGTAAGGGATGTTTGGTACTAGAACTTGCGACAGGGTAGTGCCGTAAAAAAATCTCGAATACAACATGTCGTTAAAAAAGATGCGTACGCCACAAACTTGGGTGTAGCAACCTGAACTTTGATACTCGGGTTTTGGGTGGGCTACAATTTTGTGGGGGTAGTCATGGTCTCGGTCGACAAAACGGGTTGTTACGATCGAAAGAACAGTTGTGTGGGTTCATTTTTTTTTTTTGTAAAAGTTCAAGAATTTTTATACAAGTATTGAGAGAGGGGGGGGGGGGGGGGTTGAGTAATGTGAAGATGAGTGTGATAGAGTTGTACTTTTATAGTGTAAAATGGAGGAAACAATTTAAATTAAAAAGGTTTTTTTGTTTTTTTTTTTTTAAGTAGCCGTTGGATAACAACTCTTTTGTTAAATTTAAAATAAAAGTCATTTTCTTTTAAACAAAAAAACGGGGCAACGGCGGGTGAGGATGTTGCCTTGGAGAGGGGCAACACTCATGTGTGGGCAAGGACGGGGCGTGGAGGAGCTTAGCCTTCCCTTTCTACGACATCACACCGTATAATCTAAGCATCAAAGTTTTACCATTGAAATTGCATTAACTTTTTTTTTTATTTCCCATTTTACTAAGAATCATTTCTTTTTTCTTGAAATACATGATAAAACAAGCCAACTTATGTTGGTGAATTTATGTTTAAAAAACAATCACTTTTACAAAAAAAAAATGACATGCCATGACAAACTCATTTATCATAACTAAATATTCATAAAACTACACAACTTTTATTAGCTGATGAATCGTCTAAGGTTTTTTTTGTGTCTTCCTTCTGCTAACATGTGGCCTAATGTCTGCTATCCAATGTCGATAAAGTCAACACCTTTTTACAACTATTCACTAAACCATTAGACCAAAGGGTATGGGGCTCGGCACCGGGCCATCCCCCCCTTTTTGGGCTGTCGCACACCGCCCCCCAAGGGGCGTCTCGTCACTTCCGGCACAAATGAGACGTTGGAGACGTGGCTAATTTTTGAATGGGGTGGGCCCCCCTAACGGTAACTTGCATGATTTATAAAAAAAAAAAAAAAAAATTCACCCCACCACTATAAATTAAACCACTTTTCACCCCATTTTTTTTACCAAAATACTTCCACTTTTCTCCCAATTTTATAAAAAAACCTCTCCCAAGAGGATGCTCCTCCACCGAAGCTTATGTGGCGGATAGTCTCTTTGGAGACTATCCTCTCCATACCCAATGGTCTTATCATGCACAATCTAAAACGAGTAATGTCGGTTCTAAAAACTAAAAAGTATAGTACAATGTTATCAATAAAGTTAAAGTCAACAAAATCAAAGCCGAAAGAAGCGATGTCAACACTTAAGGCATGCAACACGAGAAGTGGGGACGAAGGTTTGGTGAGTTAAGTTAAAAGTTTTGATTTCATGTGGTCTAAATTATACATATTTTATATAAATATTTCCTACACTTTTGAGTAATTTTAGAGTTGTTTGCATTAAATTCTACTCGTATTTGATTCATATTTGAAATTTGATGATTTAAAATCGGGTTTCCACATTTGAAATTTGATGATTTAAATCTAAACACAAGGTCACTTTAGTGGTCGCACTACTACTTTACTAAGGTTGAAGGGTGTGGGGGACATGGGTTGGGTCATCAATCGCCACGTAGGACCATTAATGGATTGATATACAACTCCTTGTCTCATCCACCATGGTTGGCATGGATTAAACCATGACAATCATGAGCCTCCTTTCCTTTTCACAAAAATAAATTAAGGGTGGAGGGTATCATTCAATCACTTTAGGGTGTTTGAGTTACCGTCTAACCAATAATATCATGCCATGTCAAGTCCCCATTCCACTCCCCATTTTGCACTCAATCACTGGCAATGATTCAAACACTATTAGGGTGTTTGAGTTATATATTTTTTAATTAATCATAAACCAATCCCACTCAAACAATCAGTGACTATACACCAAAAAGGGACTCACCGAACACCGAAAAAGGGGCGGCGGTCATTCACCGCTCGGTGAAATCATATCCCCGAAGGGGTCCCCGACATCACTCCGACCACCCTAAAATAAGAGAATAGTGGTTTGGGTCATGATCATACCCTTAGGGTAGTGGTTTTTTGGATGATGGATTAGCCGTGTATGATATGGCGCTGATGTGGAGGGTCATGGTAACCATGAGGGTCATGACCACACCCTATAGCCTAATTGAGTTGTTCACCCAACTTATTAGACCATGTGTAGTGGAGAGGATGAATAATGCCCCCATCCATGGGCATTGTGTGACACGTGTCATCCCAGTCAGCAAAGGGGCATCATGGGACGTTTTTCACAAATGGGCGTAGTGGGAATAATGCCCATCAATCATTAACCAATTATTAATTTTTTAATTAAACTAATAAAATTTCATTAAATAAAAAAAATTATATTGTTAAAATAAATAAAAACCGAAATAAGAAATAAAAAACTACAATGCTAAAATAAAATAAAAAAACGAAAAAATAATAAAAAAACTAATAATCTAGAGTTCGTATTTTTGACGGATTTGTTGCCAACGCATTTGCGCTAGGATCAATGCGTCGCCGATGAGATGGTCAATGTGTTTAGACAAAAATTCGATGTCTTTCTCCAAAGAGTAGAGAAAGTTTATAAAAAAAGAGGTGAAAAGTGGAGAAAATTTATAAAAAATGTGGTGAAAAGTGGGTATTATATAGGTAAAAAATTGAATAAAACAAAAAAAATTTAAATGCTTTGACCATTGCACACGGTCTTATTTTGAAAAAAGAGTCGGGGGAGAGCTTTTTTTAAAGCACACTTTGTGCTTTTTTTAAAGCACACTTTGTGCTTTTTTTGTTCAACAACGCCTCGGGGGTGGTCCAATAGGCGTTTGTGGGCGTTATTTTTGCAAAAAAAGGCCCAACTTTTTCCCTACTACGACGGGTGTTCTTAGACTCAAACAAATGTTTTACTTTTCCAAAAACATTTAATTCATGAACCATCAAATTCAAAAACAAATCCAAATCAAATCAGTTTAATTAATACATGATGACACGAGTGAAGAAGATGAATATGGTGACGGCGGAGAATGACAAGAAACCTTGTAAGAAAAACACCTAATAATCAAAGACTTCATGATTTAAATAAGGCAAATTGGATTTAAATATTCCGAACTCACTGTTATTGGCCAATAATAATCCCAACTCATTTAATCACCAATAACAATCCAAACTATTCACTTTTGTTTGTAAAATACTCCCAGTTAAAAAAACACTAACTAGGTTAAAAAATTGCTGATGTGGCATCTGATGTGGTCCTTTTAGCTGATGTGTCATATGACGTGGCAGTTGATGTGACATTTTTTGATGACGTGGCGGCTGATGTGGCAGTCTACGTGGCATTTTCGATGACGTGGCAGCTTACGTGGCATTTTTCGATTATGTGGCAACTGACGTGGCAAGCCACATCAGCAATTTTTAACCTAGTTAGTGTTTTTTTAACTGGGAGTATTTTACAAACAAAAGTGAATAGTTCGGATTATTATTGGTGATTAAATGAGTTGGGATTATTATTGACCAATAACAGTGAGTTGGGATTATTTAAAACCAATTTGCCTTTAAATAAAACCCAAAGCTTTTTATGAATAAATCAAACGATTCTCATATAATAAACCCTTAAAAATGAAAAAGAAAGAAAGTGAGTGTCATGTGAATTGTGGTCAGCGGTCCCGAAGCTTTCTTACACGTCTGCTTCAGGTCGCTAACACTTGAATTGCCAATTGGAATCTGCTTGTTGAATTGTCAAAAATGGCCCATTACATTTTTTTAATATCCAATGTGGGGTTGCATCCTATCCACTATCACATCTACCGTTTTGCCATATTGATTAGGGGCAGGGCTCACATAACATGTCTAAGACACGATAACATGAAATACTAGACACGAACACAAACACGACATGTTAACTTATTGTATCATTTTTTCAAACACGAACACAACCTGATTAAATACAAGTCAACACAAAATGGCTTGTTAATAAGGGTGATGGTATCTACACATCCCCCAAAATTTTTGTACATCCCTCGATAGGTAACGTATAGACCAATACGCTTCCCATAGGGTTTAAAGCATTAAATGCGACACCAACCACCTCTGCCGCCTAATGGCGAAGCTTGAGATTTCCGACTGGAGGGTCGAAAACGTATATACCAAAAATGTGTAATCTACTTTCGTATTTTGCTGCAAGTGTTCTTAATGTAGGTTTGAAATTTGGTGATATTATGAACAGATTTTATGGAGTGAACGCATTTGGGGATATTTGAAGGTTGAAGGTCTGCTTGAAGTTTTTAAACTTGATAATGTGCAAAAAGATGTGCAACACGATGATGAACTTGATAATGTGCAACATGATGATGCTATTCAAGTTTAAGAACTTCATAATGTGCAAAAAGATGAAGTGGGGCTACCCAGAATTTGATAATGTGAATTAAGTTTTTTTTTTTTTTTAAATTTTATATAAGGTGAAATATAATAATTGAGAGTATTTTGGACATTTCACTGGGTTGACCAACGAATTTTGTTAACAGGAATGTTATTGATTCAAATCGACAACCATAAGAGACGAGAATATAACACTCAAAGACTGAATGTGCAATCAGGAGTTAACTACAGGGACGAAAATTGTATTTTACTCCAAATATTAATACTTTAGAAAACAAATACAGTGCATGTGTTTGTAATAAATGAAAAAAATAAAAAAAAGCAATGAAACAAGTTGAGAAAAATAGTCCCTTTTCAAAAAGACATTGATAGGACCACAACTAAACTAAACCCCTTTCACTCTCTCTCCATCTTCTTGCAAAACCCTTGTTTTTCACTCTCCAATTTCTCTCCTTTTCATCCAAATTCATCCCATGAGTGAACCGGCGACCCCTCCACCGACCATCGGAAAGATGGGTCCGTACACCGTCTTCATTACCCATCCGTCCGATCCTTCTGATCCGCCGGTTCAATCGCCGCCGGTTCTATCTTCTCATCCGGTTCAGCCTCCGCCGGTTCAGTACCCGAAGTCTACCTCACCCAAATCCGGGTTTATATGGGATGCTGTTGCGAAAGTACAGAAGGGTATGTTTTATATTTTGTTTTAAGTTTTATGATATATGTTTGGAAATTTTTTCACCAGATTTGAACAGTTGATCTGTTTGATTGTAGAGTTTTTTGTTTCCTGATCAGTTTTCCTTGAATTATTTTGTATGTATAAAATTTGTTTCAAATATATTATCACTTAGTTTGGCAATGGGACGGGTTTTGGCTTGTCCTTTTACCCGATTGTAAAACCGTGTCCCATACCGGGCCCGATACTCATTGGGTATGTGTCGGGTAATTACTTGTTGGGTATCGGGTATACTATACTGGTGGGCGTGGAGTATATCTGTTAGTTTGTTATAAATATTTCCTAATACATTTCTTAATATTTTAATTTTTATATGGTCTTATTATCTAGGCGAATCGGAAATAAATAATCCCACCTAACTCAATTTGGCCGATAATAATCCCAAGTAAGTTATTGGCCGATAATAATTCGAACTGGTCTATTTTTTTTGTAAAATAGTCCGCCGTTGAAATAGCTTAACGGAGTTAAGTTTTTTCCGAATTACAAACCGATGTTTTAGGGCTTTTGATCAGAACGAGGATACGAGTCGATTGATGTAAAACTTACCTCGAAATTGTGCTCGAAATGGCTTGATTTTTGTTAATTGGAAGTTTAAACACCTTAATTGAAGCACCGTTTTCGTGAGTTTGGGCGGTATTTCGAGGTAAGTTTTACATCAATCGACTCGTATCCTCGTTCTGATCAAAAGCCCTAAAACATCGGTAATTCGGAAAAAAACTTAACTCCGTTAAGCTATTTTAACGGCGGACTATTTTACAAAAAAAAATTGACCAGTTCGGATTATTATCAGCCAATAACTGACTTGGGATTATTATCGGCCAAATTGAGTTAGGTGGGATTATTTATTTTCAATTTGCCTATTATCTATGGAAATTAGAAATATTAAGAAAAAAACTAATTTTTAGTGAATTAGTCGATTATTCTACTAAGTGCTTGCTTGCTTGTGGTTGGTTGTAACAAAGTTAGGTTTTGCACAAATTATCCTAGTACAATGTTATAGCTGAAAGACAAAAGGGTACATGCACTAATCGGTCTTTGTCCCGATTGCCGAGTGTTATGTGCCTTATGTCCAAGGCTTGATGCAAAACTACTATCGAGCTGGGGGTCTCACTGGAAGCAGCCTCTCTATTCCTACGGGGTAGAGGTAAGGCTGTCTACATCTTACCCTCCTCAGACCCTACCTTTGCTTTGCTATTGGTGGGATTTACTGAGTATGATGATGATGATGATGATCCTAGTACAATGTTCTGTTTTTTGCATTTACATCTGCACATATATACTTGTTTGTAATTGCTCAATGCTGTGCATTTTTTGCAAAAGTGAATCAATGCCAAAGATTGTGTTTTCGGTTTAGGGATTCTAATTTTCGGTATTATACATTTGGGTTAACTTATGGCTTATTTGTGTAACAGCACATTCAAGTTTGGACGAATATGTAGCACATTGGTTTGGGTTGAATCAATCAAAATATCAGTGGGCGCTTGACGATTACTATGAAAGCAAGGGATCGGTAAGCTTTTGATGTTTTCTTGTTTACGTTTCCTGCATAAAAAGAAACCTGAAATTTGAAGAATCACTCGAGACCCATGTTCTGAAAACCTGTCTTAAAACCGATCATATGTTTTATTGCACAAATTGAAGTAATCAATCCTCAAAAAGCTGATCTTTTTTATGTTATGTTCAATCTTGATATCTATTTCTTGCAAAAAACTGCAGGATAAAGTTGACGCACAGGTGACACATGCAGCCCCGAAAGCTCAAAGGGTGTAACATATGCTTAGTTGGCAGGTAGGTGGTTCAAATATTGTGGCTTTTGGTTATTTTGTTAGGTTATTGTTTCTTGAATTTGAAGTTATATTTTGCAGGATGGGATTTGGTTGAGAAAGAACACCTTCATAATGTCTTTTTGAGCATGCTATGTCTATAAGATGACTTGGTTCTTGGGTGGATCTGATTGGATCAGTCTACATGATTATTGGAACTTGACCGTGAATGTTTTGGTTCACGGTTGGACTGTTATTTAGTAGCGAGTACTACGATTCATGTAGTTTGTTCCGTTTATGGTCTTTTTAATCACTCACCGGTAACCATATATTTGGCATGAAGTATAACTAGTGATTTGAAAACTTGACTGTCAAACCGGTCGTACTAGTACTACTATTCCACTGTCATAAGCTATAGTCAATGTCGGTGTGGTCAGTGGCGAAGCTTGAAAATTTTCATCGGGGGGTCGGAAGTCACCGGACCTAAAAATTCTATATAAGTAATTTTTTTTTTATAAAACCAGGGGTCGAAAACGTATATACCTAAAAAATTCTACACGAAACGTACATACATAACACTGTTGAGCGAAAAGTTCGGGGGGTTGGACGCCCCTCCCGGCCCCTTGAAAGCTACGCCCCTGGGTGTGGTTATCGTGCCGTAATGAATCGAACAGATACCGGCCAAACAATATTGGTACTGGTATTGACATTCATTTTTATGGTTTTCGATTGAAGTAAACACGTGTCGACATCCTTTTGAGTATATTTTTTTTCAATTGCTGAGTGCCACTACTACTGTACGAACCAAAGCTATATCGACTGAATACCCATTGCGAAGCGCGGGTAAATCCCACTAGTTCCCTAAAAAACTAATAATTTTTTTTAGTAAGAAGTATATTATAATCTTTCTAGTTTTCTAGATTAGGGGACAAATATATGTATAAGAAAACCTAGATGCAGTCATGCAGCAAATAACTTTTTAACTCAAAACTGGTTTAACCGGCTGTGGTTTTAACAACATTAATACAATGTTTTCTAACAATATATGATAGTTATTAACCTATTATCTGTTTGTATAGCAAAAGTTATATAACAAATGTTCCAAACAAAGACACCACCACCAAGGGAAATGAGACAAAAGCTATGCATAAGTTTCAAATACACAAGGTCACCTTAGACAATTCATAATATATTATTGAAAACATCATCATAGAAAAAACATTGACCAAACTTTAGAATCTTTGACCATGGAATTTTAAAAAGAAACAACACAAAGCAAGAGCAAAAAATGTTTCATGGGTCAGTTGGTTTCTGAATAACAAAAGACATGCACTGAGCCTGCCTCACATTGTCAAATGCCAAACACCTGATATATGCATTTGGGTATGTCTTTTTGCATTCCTGAATTTCATTCAATACCTGTGAGGAATCATTGCAGCCAAACATGGGCAGTTTCCATAGTGTCCAATACCTTCCATCATAGTAATTTGGAATTTGGCTGTTTTCTCTGAATACATGTCCCACCTAAACACACAAACCAAATCAATCAATCAATAAATAAACATAATTTAAATGCCATGTTACATTTTCAAGGGCTGACAATAGATCAGCTGTATAATTTACGATTAGACCTGTTTAATGAAAAGTACACTACATGATTATTTGCCTTTTTTAAAAAACAAATAACTGTGTTATAGACATGAGATATTAAGTAGTTAAACGAGATGTATTCATGTTTAATATTTGCGTTATTCACGTCGTTAGAGACCTGCTAAACATGATAAGACATGATTTGCCAGCCCATTGCTCCAGCTTATGGAAATGTGATAAAAATTGAATCTTGTTTTCGTTGTTTAAAATTAAGAAACGAATCTATCAAGCGTACGTTTGATCTTACCAAATCAAACTCAAGACACGGCACCCATCCTTTCCTGATCATGTAATCAATCTCCTTTGCGATGGATTCATCTGTAAGAGGCGGAAGATACGAAAGAGTCTCAAACTTCTTGTTATTTATCGGATTCCAAACCTATATACATTGATAATTCAAGACATTTATACTAATATCCAAATCAAGAAAGTCCATAACTTCAACAGTTTCTTATAATACCTTCATGCAGTGAATCCTAGAGCCATTCGAAACTGTTTTTCGGCTCCAAGGTGCCGAATTTGTCGACCGAAAAAGCTTAGATCCATTCGGATTCAAACCCATGTGAATGGATCCGGAAACTGGAGCTGTGAATGTTGCTGAAGACATTCTACTTCCAATAGTTGTGGAAAAAGAATGACAATAGAACTCCTAGCAGACATGTATTTTATAGCATAATCTTGCATATATTTTTATATTGGTCACATAAAAGAACAAATTTGAGGGCTTTTTTAGTTGGTTTGAGACTTATGATTTACCAAAGAAGGTGAAAACTACTATGTGCATGGAGGGTTTTGTTAGGCATTTGAGTATAGATTTCATCACCATGTGTGATGTGTTCCACCTTTTGTTTTTGATTTCTTTGTGGTCTAGTGGTCATTAGATCAACCAATGAACAAACAATGTTGTAAGGATCGTTAGACGCTAGTCGGCCGGTGGGGTACGGATTAGCGATTAATCGGGAATAACATGGATTAATCGGATTGGGATTTTTATTTGTAATCTTCAGTTTTATGTATACATTTTTATGTGTAATTTTTTAGCAAGACAAGTTTTAACCCCTCATCGGCTATTTTTTTTTAAGGTAAACAAGATTAACCACCAAAATTTACAAGGTTTGACTGGAAAATGGCCCGGAATTGGTCCGGAACCGTCGATTTTTGGCTGATTAGGACTGCCTAGGGCCTCCGTTGACCATCTAGTGATTAATTAACCAATTAGAGAGAAAAAAAAAACTCGGTTAATCTGCTACTAGCGGGAATTTTACAACCATGCCAATGAATGATGTCATAAATTATACTAATTCATTAATACAATATTAAGTAACTTTAGGACATCATGGATGTCCTTAGCTTGAGGGTGACATTGATCATCAACAAAGAATTTGTTAACATTTCCATAGACTTCAATGGAACTCCAACCGGGAGCAATGGCAACTTTTCGTTGCGTCATCATCTTCCTCAGTTTAATCACACCTTCCCAGCTTCCGTTACCCGCATACATATTAGCAAGCCCGACATACCTTCCACTGTGCGTCGGCTCTAATTCTAACAAACGTTTTCCAGCTGCCTCCGCTAGATGTATTGCATTATGCGTTAAACACCCATGTAGAAAAGATCCCCATATAGCTCCGTCGGGTTTCATTGGCATCAACTTGATCAGCTTCTCCGCTTCTTTCAACTGTCCCGATCTAGCCAACAGATCGATCATACATCCGTAGTGCTCGATTGTTAGTTCCACATCATAAACTTTGCTCATTTTACCGAGTATAGACCATGGCTTTTTTAGCAAAGTTTTGTGATTACAAGCAACAAGAACTGCAACAAATGTAATGCCATTTGGAACTGGTCCTTTCCACTCCATTTCCTCAAAAAGAACGATTGCCGTTTCATTTTTACCGTTTGTAGCTAGCCCTAAAATCATCGCACTCCATGCGGTAACATCTTTATAAGGCATTGCGTTGAATATATCTTTGGCTGTCTCTATATCCCCACATTTAGCATAGAAATCGATCAGCGCCGTACCAAAATCAACGTCTACACTAAAAGATTCTTCAACTAATTGACAGTGTATACTTCTTCCTATTTCAAAAGCACCAACCGCACCGCAAGCATTGAGAACGCTCAGCAAAAGAGACCTGTTAGGGTTCCCTACGCCACAATTTATCATCCGGCGATACAACTGGATTGCTTCATTGAAAAGTTCATTCTTCACAAACCCAGAAATCATCGCGCTATACGATACATCATTTCTCTCAGGCATTTCATCAAACACCTTACAAGCATCATCAATAAGCCCGTTACAAAAACACCCCGTTATCAAACTAGTACAACACACCACATTCTTGTACGCGCTTTCTTCAAACACTTGTTTAGCTAATTCAATAGCTTTATAACTCGAATACATAGATATAAGCAAGCTGGTAACATAAACATCAGAAACATTTCCGTATTTCACGACTTGTCCATGCACTTGACGCAACGACCGTAAACAATCACACGTTCTGATCAACACAGGGAACGTACGAGCATTCGGTTTGATTCCTTCGTTACGCATTTTAGCGTAAAGTAGAACACCCATTTCTCGTTTTAACGTTTTAGAGTAACCCAATATCATAGTGTTGAAATCAAAGATGGTAGGCATGCTTATTTGGTTCAAGATTGTCTGGGCGTAATCTATATCGGATATCGCCGAAAAAGCCAGGAGTTTGCTGGTTATGTAAGTAAATCGAGCAAGACCGACAGTGATGGTTTGCGCGTGGATTTGTTTGAGTTGATCGAAAGTTGAACATTTTTCGAGCATACGAAGATATTGAGGGTTTGAGATGGTATAGATGATGGTCCTGTTCATTCATACAAACTAGAAACTTTGATCAGGGTTCTCAATTTGTGTCTTTAACATCCATTACATCTGTATGATTATAACCAGTAGTAAACAATAAGCAATTCATGTTTCATCAGTTGATTAAACTTACATTAAAAAACTAATGAAATTTTCATACAGGCATTTTATCGAACAGGTGGTATGCATACATTCAAACATTGTACAATTTGTGTCCATTTGTTCAATAGAGTCCCAAAATCAATGGAATGGGTATCATGAATTTAAGATTTGATAATAAACTTCTAAGTTTGCAATGCAAAACCAAAAGAAATTAGTCAATTACCTGAACTATGGCCCAAGGTTAGTAACGATATGGGATATGTATGAATCTTTTTACTTCAATTTTTTAGTTGTTTTGATTTGTAGAACCTCCTGAACGTATGAGACAACACGTTTATGGGTGAGACTTAAAAAAAAATAGAGTTAAATGTCTGTGTTAGTCTATGTGTTCCGGGCCATTTTACCAGTCTAGTTCAAATATTTTATTTTTCGTTCTGTGGGTCTAAAAGGGTTTTACCATTGTCATTTTAGTCCACTGTGTTAACTTCATCCGTTTAGTCCAAATGTTTTATTTTTCGTCTATGGGTCTAAAAAGGTTTCACCGTCGTCATTTTATTTCACCGTGTTAACTTCATCCATTATTTTTGTTAACGAATAGGGCAATTCAGTCATTTTATATGGCCGAATTGCCCTTCTAGTTAACAGAATTACATAATAAAATGACCGAATTCCTTTTCGTTAACATAAAAAATGGACGAAGTTAACCCGGTGGACTAAAATGAAAACGGTGAAACCTTTTTGAACCCATAGGCGAAAAATGAAACCTTTGGACTAAACTGACAAAATGGCCCAAACCACATGGATTAAAATAACATTTAACTCAAAAAAAATATTTTGAGTGAGACTTAAAGAAAAAAAAAAAACTTTATAAGTTTAAAAATTGGGAGGTTATATAGTTCTCTATTTTTAAATCTATTTCAATTTGACCGAGTTTGTTTTGGTTCGGTTAAGTCAACTTATGATATGCATCGTAACCAAAACTGACCCACAATTTTAGGTTAATCCGTTATGGCTCAATAAACAACCGGTTATTTGTTTATTTCGGTTAATTCGCTTATTTGCACAACCTTAAATTGTGAATCATATGTGGGTCAATTCCATGTTGAACTTGTGTACATATTTAGTTAAACGAGTGGTATTTTGGTCGTTCTAGCAGGTTTGTTGATTGACTCATTTTAAACAATTTCATCCACTTTTTAAAAAAAAATATATATATTTTATGTATAAATTGAGCATTTTATGTCAATCTTTAAGAGATAAAAATGTAATAAACATCATCTTTTATAGTGTAAAAAATATTTTATATACATTTTTATTGTTAGTTGTTAATTTGTAATATAGAGTATTATAATGTAAAAAGATAAAATAAATTTTTTAAGATAAATAGGACGTGTTCGTGTTAGCCTAAGAATATCCATGTTGCATTAAAGTTCAAGTGTCTGACATGAGTTTTAATCTCTCGTTATTCTCGATACGCTAAACTACAAACCAAGAAAGTATTAGAGACCGGAGTTTAGCGAGAACATAATCGAAATTGAGATCCATTAAATTTGCCCAAGATTGATTAGAATTTAAAAGCTCATTGTCCAATATACTAGGCCCAAAACCTAAGATAACTAATACACCTTTAAAAACCATTTGGAAGAGGCCCAACAATAATAAGAGTATATCTAAATCTAACGGGAGAATCCAGACAGGGACGAACATCCACATGGGCAGGCGTCCTCGTTGGCGGGTTGTTTAGTTAGACTATACGGAGTGGGGGACTTGAAAGGAAGGCGTTATGCGACATGTGGACGACATGTCAGGACGCGTTAAAAAAAGTGGTGTTGTGCAAAAAAGGGAGGAGTGGGACGAGGCATGAAAGAGCGGCGCTTAGGTATGTAAATGAACAAACCGAACACGAACATAGGCATGTTCGTGTTCGTTCATTTAACTTTAACCGAACACGAACATATAATCGAACACATTTTTTGTTCATGTTTGTTCATTAAGAAATCGGGCATGTTCGTGTTCGTTTATGTTTGTTCGTTTAAAGCCTAGACGAACAGTTCACGAACATAAACGAATACAAATGAACATAAACGAATAAAAATGAACATAAACAAAAAAAATTAACTGAACATATTTGAACAAATATAAACAAACATAAATTAACATGATTGAACAAACATAAACGAACACAAATGAACGTAATTGAACAAATATAAACAAACACAATTTAACATTAGTGAACACAAACAAACAAGTCTAATATAGTAATTTTTTATATCCGAAAACACATCTAAATTAAGGTTTATAGATACTAAAATTAAGTAGTTTTTTTTATATAAATATTAAGTAAGTGATCAGTTACGATCTAAGAAAAATTTTAAAATTTCATTTTTATTACTAGAAAACCCAATTACTAATTATTTATATTTATATAAGTAGTTAGAAAACCTAATATTTATATAAACATAACTATTTATGTATTTACTAAAATTTAAACGAACATAAACGGACGTAAATAAACGAACGTTATCGAACATAAATGAACGAACATAAAAGAATGTTCACGAACATAAATGAACGAACACAAGGAGTGTTCATGTTCGTTTATTTAATTAAACGAACACAATTTTTTGTTCGTGTTTGTTCGTTTATTAAATAAACGAACATAAACGAACTTCCCGCCGAACAAGTTCACGAACAGTTCATGAACGTTTGATTCGTTTACAGGCCTAGCGGCGTTATTCAACACATGACACACACTTTTTATTATTACTTTATATTTTAAAATTATATAAAATCTATTAAATTTACTAAAAAACCATTAATACAAATTAAACAAATAACATTAATAAAAAACATTACATAACTTAAAATATAAAAACATTACATAACTTAAAAAAATTGAAACATAACGGAAATTAAACGTTAACCTAAACATACTTAACCAAAGAATCTTAATATCTGCCAGGCCGCGACGTGTTTGAAGTCACAGTCGTACGTGTGCCTGTACTCGACGAGGGCGACTTGGATGACGTCGTTTTCGTTGAACTCACCTTTGTCGTTGTCCACAGCGTTGACAACCATCTCAAATCTTGAACTAGCCATACGAATAATCCGGAAATGCGAACAAAGCGTGTCCATGGTTCTGGTGGCCTCTGCTCTATGCATACAAAATTGTTGGAAAATTCATTCCCAAAACGGATGTGTGGGTGATGAGCATTTTCGGTAACTGTTGCGATCCAAATTCACATAACACAATGTCCTCTTCTTCGTTTCATGGATTCATTCCCATTTTGAAGCCTTCCACGCCAGTGGAAAACCCTCTGCATCCAACCACCACGTCGGAAATTCATGCCTACTCCGTGTAGTATTACGTTCATGTTCATTTATTGTGTGCGGTTTTTCCTAAAGAATCATCAAATGGTTCAAAGAAACATCATGTTTTGGTTTCATTCGCTGGCCCTCAAACCCGCCACTTGCAGTTTGAGTTTATAGCCCCTTATAAATTGGCCCTGGTTTTGATCTAAATAGGAATTTTCCTCTTGTCATGATTACATGTAAGAAATAGAGGAATGAGAAAACCCAAACTAATTATCAATTTCTTATACTAGTGGGCAGTGATAGGAGACCCAGAGAAAACTAGGTTCGATGCTTGAGCCAAACGGGTTTTACCGGTAATTTTACCGTCGTGCCTACGGACGGGTGGGTTACCGGGTTTTCCCCGGAAATGGTGGTGGATGACTCGGGTTATCTCGGAGTACTCTATTTGTCAAGTAGATGCCCTAAAAGTGCTCGGAATTGATTTATTCGCCGTTAAAAAAATTATCAATTTCTTGTTTAAAAGAAACTATTTTTATTTTATTTTATTAGTTTTAGATATAACGGCACTAGGGAATTTTAATACCTCCCTCAAACTAACAAAACATACTACTTAGAGTAAATTGTCATTTTAGTACTTGAGTTTTTGTTCAAATTGTCATTTAAGTTCAAATAGTTTTTTTTCTTCTCTGGGTCCCTGACTTTTTTCTTTTTCTTGTCATTTTGATCACATTGCCTAACTTAGTCTAAAAACCAGGTTATAATGAGGGGTACTTTTGGCATTAAATTATTATGAGATTTATGAATTATGTTGTAAACTACCCCTAGTTATTACTACACAACAGTTATGCCAAAAATACCCTTGGTTATAACAAGATTTTTAAACTGAGTTAGGCAATATGATCAAAATAATAAGAAAATGAAAAAAATCAGAGACCCAAAGAAAAAAAAAACCTATTTAAACTAAAATGATAATTTAAACCAAATATCAGAGACGTAACAATTTACTCTACTAGTTATGGTGTGGAAACTTCTTTTTCTTTTTAAACGGTAGTACGCCTTTGACTACAAAAATGATAATTTAACTGTAGTACGCCTTTGACTACAAAAATGTGGAAACTTCTTTTTCTTTTAGGCTATAGAGTGTGGTTGGAGCCCCTTGGGGCTTTATCAGTCCAACTAGGATCCACGTCAGCGACACGTAGGATCCACCTCAGCCATGGAGCCCCCTTTAATTTGTATGGTGTGGATGGAGCCCCATATTAAAAAAAAAGATTTGATTGGTGCAAACACATGTGGGCCCCACCTGATCCTTCGAACCATGGCGTTACCATGCTGGCGAGCCATCTATGGCGCCCCGGCATAGCGCCGGGGGTGTGGGCGATGGCGGAGGGGGGGCGCTATAGGTGTCCAGCTGGCGAGGGTGGCGCCCCCACACCCTCCAGCCTTACAATAATTGTATGCCTTTGACTACAAAATAATTAAATTAGTAAAGCATGTTTACACTTTGTTTCTTCAATTCGATATTCGATTGGAATATCGACAAAAAGAAAGATTACCATTATCAATTATTGTTAGAATAATTCCATTGCATTCATGGGCGCAGCTTCTTTGGGGGCGGGAGGGACCCCCCTCCCCCAACTTTTCGACACGTACGACAGTATTTTCGTATAGAAATTTTTAGGTATATATGTTTTTGCCTCATCGGAATTGGAAAAAATCGATCCCTCAAGCTTCGCCAATGATTGCATTAGTCTCAAATAAAGCAACATCTAGAAACATATCGAACTTGCCACAAATTATTATATTATATTATTATTGTTATATATATATATATATCAAATGCTAACGTATATTTGCGCCAGTTTATTATTGCTTCTTTTCAGTTTAGCCACTGCAATTTGGAAACTTCTTAAATGTGCAAGTTTTTCACACGTGTCTATGATTCATCTAGGGCTGTTCATAAAGCTCGCGACTCGTAGCTCGGCTCGTAGCTCGCTCGAACGAAGCTCGAGAAAAACTTGCTAAAAAAACTCAATTTGAGGTGACGTGAACCAAGCTGGCTCATTTTGTAACCAAGCCCAGCTCGAGCTAAGCTCGGCTCGGCCCATGGCTCGGCTCGTTGGCTCGTTCTTAGGCTCGTTTTACCCCGACGTAAAGCTCAAGCCAAGTTTAACCACCTGAATTAATTTCGAGCTTAAGCTCGACCCCACCCTGGCTCGACTCGGCTCGACTCGTTTACAGCCCTAGATTCATCTCTCAGATTAGATGTCTTTTTAGGCGTGTTTTAGAAAAGTGTTAAATGCCATTTTAGTCCCTGTGGTTTGAGTCATTTGTCAGTTTAGTCCAAAGATTTCATTTTTCGCCTATGGGTCCAAAAATGTTTCACTGTTACCATTTTAGTCCACTGGGTTGACTTCATCCATTTTTTCTGTTAACGAGAAGGGCAATTCGATCGTTTTATATGGCCGAATTGTCCTTCTAGTTAACAGAATTATATATAAAACGACCGAATTGTCCTTCTTGTTAACAGAAAAAATGGATGAAGTTAACCCAGTTGACTATGATAACAGTGAAACCTTTTTGAACTCACAGACGAAAAATAAAACCTTTATAATAAACTTAAAAATGACTCAAACCACAGGGACTAAATGACATTTAACTCTTTAGAAAATAAAACTTAATACAAAAAGCATAGGTATGTGATTATTTTATTAACTATTAAATAAACGTTATATCACCTGCATATACAAAACTGATGAAGTGACACCATTGTGAGGATGCAAGAATTTTAGGAACAATAGCACATTGATTTTTCTTTAAATATTTTATTTACTTTATAATAAAAATTATTTTTATCATATTACGTTTTTCTCATATATTTAAGTTTACCATTGTGACGTGCTTATTTTTATTTACGTTTGATATATTTTTTACTAAATACCGAGTTGTGAATAGTAAGGTACAAGTGATTGAAGCACAAACATATATGTCATCAAAGCTGCCTCACGGTTAAGTGTTTTTTTTTTGTTTTTGTTTTTTTTTTTGCATTAGGTGACGTCGTTTACCATTTTTGTTATTTTATTTAGATATATTTAGAGGCCGATTATTGTATAAATTACCTTAACGTACGTTTCGTACGCAATTGCCTTACAACATGCGAAATTTTCTTTACAACATGCGATTTCCCCCTTTTCTTCATTTTTTTACATGCGACTTTACATTAAAAAAACAAACATGCGATTTCCATAAAAAAGCACACATGCGATTTCCATGAAATAAAATGAGCATCCATGCGATTTCCTACAAAAAAATGACATGCGTTTTTATTTTTTTAGTTTCATACATGCAATTTCACAAAATTTAGGGTACATGCGAGTTTGTTTTTTTAAAACATAATATGCGATTTGCCATCGTGTATGCAATATACGTTAAAACATATTGTACGATATACTTTTTCCGATATATTTAATGGTAGTTTTTACAAAGTATATTACATATGGTATAGTTAATATGATGATAGTCACGATCAACACTAAATTATATTTCTATGAAGGTATCCTATGTTAGAAGTCCTAGATCCAAGTGAAATGAGATGAAATATTCCATAATGAAAAAAATATTTTATTAAATTCATTGTTTTCCAATTGATACAAGGTTATCCATTATAAATAGAAAATTAAACTCTGTGTTGATTATATGAGTGTATGGCACTATCATAAAAATATGAGTAAATTACACTGTTTATCCTTTATATTTAGTTTATGTCAGATTGTAACGGATAACTTTTAACTTCAATAATTACAGTCATAATTTTTTATTTGGGAAACTCAATACACCATGAGTCCTTTAACACTAACCTAGTTTTCATTAATTTTCATTGGTAGTAATATCACTAATAAAATACAGTCACAATCCTTTATTTGAGAAACCCAATACACCATGGGTCCTTTAACACTAACCTAGTTTTCATTAATTTTCATCGATAGTAATTTCACTAATAAAAACATGACACATGGTTTTGGTTTTATTTATTTACTAGTTTATAGACCCGCGTATTACACAGATTGTGTGTATATATATATATATACATATTTAAATGCATCAAAGGACTGAAGTTACATTTTACATATGATAGTGGAAACGATCAATTAGAGTCGTATTTTGTCGAAAATATTCAACTGAGTACCATGTTTCATTAAAAAAAAAAACAAAAAATGAAATGATCAAATGTGTCAAAAGTATTTGTATGCTTAAAATGTTCTTAATTGTTTTAGTAAAAGGGAATCTTATATCATACTTTTGATAATATGTTTTTGCTACTCATAAACAATACATCAAACACTACAAAATGTATATAAAAAATAGAATGCACAAAAGGTATTGAAACGTTGGCCTAACATGACTCAAATTCTTCTAACCCATAAAAAATACCTGTTTGAAATGAACCCTTTATAACCTGAAAAAGAAGGATAAATAAGATTCAAACATTTCTCATTAAAAAAATAAACAAAATCCTATTACAAAAATATAATTGACCTGAGTAGTTCATAATATTCACCTTAAACATAAATTATTGTAAAATACAAGAATAAATTGGAAACCACTACTAATATGTGACATATGAAAATTATAGATCATATGAAAAAAAAAATTAAGCATAATTATTCATTTAAAAAATATTAAAATCATAGGTTTTAAAATTATAGATAACCGCCTTAAAAATAAAGTTGAAGTATTATTTTAATAAAATCTTTAAGTATTTTTTTAATCATTAATTAATCTTGAATTTTAATTAACATTAATAGCATAACATTATTAATAATCATTAGTTAGAATTAGATATTAATTAAATAATATTATTAATGATTTAAAGAAAAAAATTGCCATGTGGCATTACTTGGAATTTTGAATAATAAAATACCATGTGGCATTAGTTGGAGTCTTTTTTATTCGAATTAGATTTATTTATTTTTTGGATGATTAATGTTACTCTTCCAAATTCTTATATTTACAAATAAATCATCCTTGTTTGGGATTGAACCTAAAACCTCCCACTAAGAGGCAAGAACCTCTACCAAGTAAGCTAGCCCTACTTGGCTTTAATTTATTTAAGTTTCAATCTATATACTTGTAAGTTGTAACCCATTTATTTTTCTTTTATTAATTTCTTTTCTTTAATAACTTACATTCGTTAACTTAAAAAGAACGTAGTTGTCTTTATTATTCAACATTCCAATATAAATTTTATTGTCAACAGAAGTGTATTCGAAATAAAGTACATTTTTGGTATCGTGAACCAAGTACAGGTGCCTGCTGGCATCGTAATTAATCGAACTTCTACAGATTGATGCGTCAGAATTGGTATCAGTATTCGTTTTAATAGTTTTTGACCGATGTAAGTAAAACACATGTCAACATCCTTTTGTGTTGTACGGGTAAAGAACCAAACCGATCGAATAACATCGGTGGCGGTATCTGTAAGACCCAATCTTAATTAATTAGAGTTTTATAAAAAGTTGCACTATCATACACATAATGCATATTTATGTCATTACAGAAACTTTGAGTTTTACAAAACATTATAAATTCTTCTAACATCTTAACATATTAACATAGTTAGATTTGATAATCAAAGGAACAATATGCGAAAGCTTGATGTTTAGACGTGTTCGGTTCTTCAGGTAGCTTGATTTCCATCCGTTCAATCATAGTAATCACATATATACCAACTACCATCTTAAACGTTAGTTAAACAATGCTTAAAATGTATTTTGATAACCCAATAATCTAAAAACAACAAAATAAAAATTTTGTTAGAAGGCCCGCTTTAAGCTACGACTGGTTGCCGTAGCTTACGACACACAGGAACATTTTGGGCAGGAGATGGCTGCCGTAGCCTACGGCTGGCAGCCGTAGGTTATGGCAGGGCTGAGCTGCAACTTTCTTCCAATTTTGCCCTTTTATACTTAATTTTCCGTATCTTCTTGGTCATTGATCCGTTTTACACGAAACTTGTTCCTACGTGTCCGTAAAACATTTGCCCACATTCCTAACTTGTAAAACCACGACCCGGATTTATAAATTTATGTTTTACACTATCGGTTCCAATTTATATATTTTAAATGAGTAAATTACGATTTTGGCCCCTGTGGTTATATCACTTTTACCATTTTAGCCCAAAAGGAATATTTTAACATCTGAGCCTCCAACGTCTTTTCTACTAACCCTTTTGGCCCCCAATGTCTTTTTTTCTAACCTTTTTGGCCCCTAAAAGTAAATGGACGGGGTTAGTGCTAGGGGCCAAAAGGGTTAGAAAAAAAGACGTTGGGGGCTCAGATGTTAAAAGATTCCTTTTTGGGCTAAAAGTGATATAACCACATGGGCCAAAATTGTAATTTACTCATTTTAAATACTTGACCCGTTCGCATGTTTAAGCAAACGATCTTATGGAAGTTACATCTTTTTCGCAAGAACATCATTTTTACGAATATACCCCATGACCCGGGTTATTGTCCCTTGCGTTTTACGCATCCGTTATCCGGTTCGCGTCTAAGCTTGTTCAACCCGTTCAACCTTTTAATGGTCGAACTTAATTAGTCCGAATTCTTTTCAAGAATTCACAATCTTCCGACTACGAACCATTACCCGGGTCCATCAATTTATAGTTCGTGTTCCTGTTACCCGCTTTACGCTTGCCTAAGTAGTTTAACCCATCAACCGAGTTTATACCGAAGTCATTGCTCACACACCCATTCCGGTATGTGATAAAACCTTATTTTGACCTGTTTGGTTGTTCGTACGAAATCCATCACTTGTAACAAACCAAACTCATCATCATTTCTTATTTTGACCCGTTTGGATGATTATGTGAAATCCATCACTTTTAAACAACCAAACTCATCATTGTTTCTTTATTTTGACTCGTTTGGATGTTTATGTAAAGTCCATCACTTTTAAACAACCAAACTCATCATCGTTTCTGTATTTTGACCAGTTTGGATGTTTTAAGTGAAATCCATCACTTTGAAACAACCAAACTTTACGAGTATTGTAATATTATTCTATCATATACGATTAACACATAATTTATCAAAATCACTACGAAGCATAAAACCACGTACCTTAGAACTTTCCTTTAAGCCGCGTATCGCTCCCGGCTTTATCACCCACCTTGTCACTCGAGTCGCCTATTGAGTACAACCCGATAATTGTTAAGTCATCATCATGATCATTTTGCCACATTTTCTAATAATCGATTTGTATGACTTATATCAATATTTTCCATACATAACTAGCAACCAAGTTTCACTTAGACATTTTATCATACACCTTAAAGGCATACATTTCCTAACATTTCATTTGGTTAGGTTACTACCTTCCTATTCCCAATTTTGTGTGTAAGACTACACTTTAATTAGAACTAAATCTTGATGCAATTAACAACTATCAAGATCATCTAACATAGCTAATTTATTCATCAAAATTTGGGGTTTCTTATACTAAGATAAAAACCCATTTCTTCTATAACTCCATAATAACCTAGTATTATGTTCATCACAATTATTTCATAATTTCAACAATTAAGATGTTTCCAAACAACTAAATATCACTGATTTCATAATAAGAACTACAATCCATTCATGAATTGCAATACTAGAGTTCATCAAGATCATCTACTTCACCAAAAAGCACATTTTAACTTACTTTATGTTTCCCTTAGCTTGGGTGATCAATGTTCTTGATGAATACAAGTGATCTAAATGATTTTGATCTTTCAGTTTTAGTGAAAAAAGTGGATTATGGCAGAATTGATCTTCCCCCTTTCTTTCCTTCTTCCTGGTCGCACACCCACACACACACACACAAGAGTGTGCTGTGTTTTTATTTTGTTTTTAATAATAACCCTTTTTCTTTATTTACAACTTTAGTCCCTCAAGTTTGTTTCATTTAAGTATAAATAACTACCATCTATTTTTATAAGTTCACTTAAGTATTAACTAGGTTATTTACCCCTAGTTATTTTACTTTAATTAGTAATTTAAAACGTATTAATATCCATATATTTTTGGGGTGTTACAATATCACTGTTAGGGAAACAACATTTCCCCACGACACCGTGAAAGTGAAAGTTAGTTGATTTTTTGGAAGGCGAAGATATGTTAAAGAGTATACTCAATTTGCGGCCCTCTGCTATGTTGTCAGAATCAACATGCACCCCATTGAGGAAAGTAGGAACACCTGCCCCATCGTCGTTTGCAAATTTCATCAATTTACATCCTTCTATTAGTTACAGGTTTCTTTGACCGTTAGAAAGTGGTGAAATGATGTTATTGCCGTTGTTCGTTTAATAACAACCAAATTATAGCTTCTCGGGCCTAAATTCTCCCCGAATTCAACTTGAGAACTCTAGTTATTGTTCATCATCATCATCTCTATGTGATCGATCGATACTCATCATCATCCCCAAATTGGGCCTTAATTTCTTCACAACGTCAAAATATTCTTCATCATCATCTGCTAAATCTAGTTCACGGAGGTATGAAGTATCGAATGTAAATTGCTCTTGTGGTGCAAGTACATGCTATCACATTTCAGAGACTGATACAAATCCAGGTTGGCGATTCTTATGCTGTGTGAGTGTTCCAGTTCTATGTTGATAAATTAGATAATTGTGATGAAGATTTTTAATGCAGTGAAGTTGTTTGCATTTATCTGTTTGGGTGAGTATGTTTCGGATTAAATGAGATAAGTGTGTCTGGACTACATAATTTACAGAAAGGTGGTTGTGGATGGATGGGTATAGTGGGTTGATAGTCCCACCTGTCCCAAATGTGACAAGGTAATACTTGCTTTTTAAGGAGTATCAACAAGAAAGCCGAATTGGAAAAGATGAAAGCTAAGGAAGTAATGAAATTGAAGATTGTGTTAGGGATCAGTTGGTTGTTGTTTCTTGTTTATGTATTTAACTAAAAGCTATGTTATTTGTCTTTGTATTTGTCTGTTGAAAACCTCTAATGGATCTAATGTTAATGTTGAACACCTTTAATGGATGTAATGTTAATGTTAAACTTTGTTAATGTATTAGAGTTGTTAGGATCGGAGGCCCTCATGATTGTGTTTGTTTGTGTAAATTGTATAATCAATAGAGATGAACAGAGTTTAAGTGCAGCGGAAATGAATAACAAACTTTGTAAACACAACCAAAGGAGAAAATAGTTTTGAAAAAGCATATGCAATTCATTTAGTCAAAAGATTTACAATAATAAGCAAATGATTACAGGTATTATTACATACTAAGCTCCCCCTCAGCCAGATGCCCCAAGGTTGGATTGTACAAGATGAAAGGATTGAATTGAGGAGAAGAACTCTCTCAAAACGAATCAAATGTAACAGTACAGAGTACTGTTCCATTTATAGACAAAGCAAACCACTGAGGCATCTCAGCTGACGTCACCATGAAAGTGACGTTTAACAACCTAACAACCTGTATCTACTGACTTCATACAATCACTGCTAATCCTAACAACTGACTATACATGAATCAGATGATATACTAAACTACTGCTCTTCCTATTCATCAGTGCTTTCCTCAAGGTTGATCAGTCCTTGATTGGGCAGTGCTTTGTCATCAGCAGTTTGTACCAGCAGTGCTCAGTATCCAGCAGTCTTCTAGGCTTCATCGGTAGTTAGGCAAAACAGCAGCAGTTGTATCCGGACAGTGGATAAGAGACCATCAGCTGTTGTAATCACTTTCAAGGGAGAAGACTTAGTGTAAACAACTGCTTATTGTGAATCCACTGTTGTGACCAGGTTTTGACTTTACATTATCTGTTCCTCTGGTAGGGTTCAATCCCAACAATCTCCCCCTGGAACAGATAATGCCAAAACCTGTCATTATTCTGGATCTTTATTACTCATCAGAAGTTCCCTTGCTTTTCTTTTAAATTCTTCTTCAAATTCTTTGGAACTTGTGTCATCTTCATCCCGGCACAGTGTAAGTTCAAGGAGATCCTGCAAATCTTCAACACTAAGGCCTAGTGCTTCTTTCCTTGATATGTACTTCACTTCGCCATTGGATCTGACCAAGGTCAATACGTGGGTCTTTTGATCAGACATCCACTTTAGTACTTTTAAACCCAATGGGTTTCTTGGGAGAGATTTATTCATTGATGAGTTGGGGAATGTTGGCCTTGTGAAAACTTGCAGACTTTCAGACATTCTTTTAAAGGCCATTTCAATAACATTGTTTGCTGCAGCTATGTCTTCTGCAGTTTCCTTCTCTATCTGCTCCTGTCTCTTTTGTTGATCTGGCTCAATGTCTGGGATATCTGCTGAAATGTGTGGTGATGCAGGCTTTGTTAACACCTTCTTAAAAAGGTTTTGAAGTTTTTCTGAGTTCTCTTCTTTTAGACCCATTTTCATGATGGTTTCTTTGAAGTACTCAACTTCTTTTTCTTTTACCTCTTCACTGGTCAGCTGTTCTCCTTCTTCTTGGTTTGTCACAAGAGTAGTCCGGAACAGTGTTTTGAGGTTTTCTATCCGCTGTTCAAGCTTCATCATTTGTTCTTGCTTCTTTGAAGTGCCTGAAACAGTTATCTTCCTTTTCTTCAGCCTTTCATAGGCTTCATCAGTTTGCTGCTTTGACCATTTTGATATGGCATTTGCAGTGTCCACTTTTGCATCCACCAACTCCTGTTTCTTCCTTTTATACTCAGCTGTTAGGTCAGTGATGAACTTTTTGTATTTGCTCCAATCTGGAGCATTTTTCTTCTTTTTAGGATCTTTCTTGATTCTATCAATCCTATCAGCTTCATGCTTTAAAAGCATTATTGGCCATTCATCAAATTGGTTTTCTTTAGCAGGATAAAATTTTTCTTGCATTATGTATGCAAGAAGTTTTCTTCTCATCTCTTTTTGTTGTTCTGCCTTTTCTTTGCTCAACTCATGTGCAAAATCTTTTATTAGATTAACTTTTGTGAGCAGAAGTTCCAATCTTTCAGCAATGGCTTCATCACTTTGACCTTTACACTCAACTTTTGCTATTATATTAGCCTGTCTTGTTTTGAGCTGAAGATACTCATCCATATCCTCTGGAATCATGAAGCCAACGAGTGAAGGAAATCTTCTGTTTGAAGGATCATCATCAGTGTAGAACTGCCTCATCTCATTTTTTATAGCTTCTAGTTCCAATGGATATTTTGTAGCAGTGGGATCATGTTTGTCCTCATCTGGTTGAGTAAGTTTTATTTTTCTGGTGTAGAGCTTTGCTGGTTGTGATGTGAGACTGGTGGAAACAGTGGAAGATGACTGACTAACAGCTGTTGAAACAACTGGTGTTTCAACTGCTGTTGTCATTACAACTGCTGATATGTCAGCAGATGTCTTCTGCTTTTGAGCAGGAGATGGAGGTGGTGAGGTAGTTTTTGATGATGGTGATGGTGAATCATCAGATATGACAATCCTTCTCCTTTTTATTGTAGGAGAGGCTGATGATGTCTTATGTGGCTCAGTGGTTGTGATATGAATGACAGTGGTTTGTGATTGTGATTGACTAACAGTGGTTGAAACAATAACAGTGGTTGAAACAACTGGTGTTCCAACAACCGTTGTCATTACAGCAGATGTTGTAACATCTGTTGTCTTCTGTTTTATAACAAGAGGTAATGATGATGATGTGAGGGCAGTGGTTTTGGTGGTGTGTGATGGAGTGGTGTGTGTTGAAGAAATGGCAGCTGTTTGGCTACTGACAACAGTTTTTGTAACCACTACTGTATCAGCTGTTTGGATGGAAGTTTCAGATGTTGTGATTTAAGGTGGTTTGGATGGCTGTTTTTCTTGCTCTGGTTCAACATACAGACCATCTTCAATTCCCTTTTTCTTCATCTTCTTGACATTCTCCCCCTTTTTGGCATTATCTGCAAGGGGGTTATCCATAAAAAGAATAGTGGAGGGAACTTTTTCACCAAGGACAGTCTTTTGAATGCTGGCCTTTATAGCCTTGATATCTGCTTGAGTATCTTTGAATCTTGACTCCACCATATTTGTCAACATTTTTACATGTGTTTCATGCTGCTGATCAGCCATCTGCTTTTGGTGTTCAAGTAAAGGTTGAAAGATATTCCAGAGCTCATTTGCAGCAAATGCTAGTGGTGGAGCAGGTGCTTGAGGTGGAACAGCAGTGGCTTGTGCTTTTTGAGCTTTTAAAATCTCTTGCACCATATCCTTTATTTCAGCAACTGAATCTTCAAGTTTTTCAACTCTGCCCGTCAATTCCTGATATTTTGAATCATCACCTACGTTAGTAGGATCATCTGAATCCCCACCAGCAGTGGTTGTATCAATGTGTGACTTAGGAACAGAGTCCCAAAAATCACCCATTGATGCCCCTTGTTCTTGGTACTGGGGACTTCTTTCTTCAGCAGTTGATAAACCTTTGATGGTACCAGTGGTTAGAATTAACTCACTGGTGGTTACCGATGGTGCTACGGAAGAAATTGCCTTCAAGGGAGTCTGACTGATGAAACAACTGTCCAACTGAAGATCTGTTGATCCATCAGTTGTAGTTGCTACTCCACTTGAACTACTGACAAGAGTTACTTGGAACTCCTGCAGTGTAACCTCCTCAATTGTTGCTGGGATAGCAGAGGTATAAGCATCAGACCAGTCACTTGTGGTGGCATACACTCAGTGATAGGTGATAGAGAGGAACTGGTTTGTGTCTGTGTGTAGGATCGGATTGCGACCTAAACGAGTCGTTCAGAAGAGCTCAAATCCGTTTCAGAGGCAGAAACAGAGAAACGGATGTGAAAACAGTTTGAAATATACTTTAATCCTCTTGTTTATTGATTTTACAATGTTTACAATCAGAAGGAAAACCGGCAGCACCTCGGTATCACTCTCTGGAAATCGTTACAAATGAATTGACAACTAGCCTCTTTATAGTGCACATGGTTTCGCTTGAAGATAAACAGAACAATACAAGCGAAACCCACAAGATTAATTTCAAGCGAAACCCAATAATAAACTATTCAGCTCCAAGCGAAAGCCTTCAAATATAGTAATCTGTTTGTCTCTTGTGATGATGTCATCATTGACTCTTGTGATGATGTCATTGATGATGTCATCATTAACATGATGACATCATGCTTGATCATCTTCGCAACGAACTCGAGACTCGATATAAGACGAAGTCGACAGATGTGTGCACCAACAGACTCCCCCTCAGATGTTGACGAGTCTTAAGTGTCAAGTCTTCTCAATCTTCAGTCTTTATCAGTCTTTGGGCTTCCTTCATGATCTCTATCTGGCTCTATCCTATCTCCAATTCTCTTTCAGGATCTCTAGCTCCTAGCTCTTGCATCTTCAGACTCTCTTTCTCTAACAGACTCCCCCTCAACTTGTGCTGGGATCGTAGTCTAACTTTCAGAGGTTCAGGTATCGTATCCTGTCTCTCCTGCATATTCTCTACCCAAAACATAAGTTTCATAAAAGATAAGATATAACAAATTTAGAAACTTTGCGAACCACTCGAAGACACAACCCTGAATACATCATTTTCAAGAACCAATCAAAATGATTTATCATGTCAATTTCTGATGAACCACTTGAAGATATATCATTTTCATTTAAAAAATCTTCAAACACACTTTCCCAAACCTGTTCATCATGTTTAGCACTCGGAATTTTGAAATTCAGCTTTTCAGCATCAGTCGTCAAAAATCTTTTTGAATTTTTTTAAAAAAAATTATGCTAAAACACACCGAAACTCTTTTTGTATTTTTGATATTGAAAGAAACAAAATGCAGTAAAGAAATATTTACAAACAATATTTTTGTGAGTTTGTGTAAGAGGATCATATCAGTTTATGAGACAAATCACCAACACCGTTAAGCTTTATACATTTTAAGTTCTAAACGATTCACTTAGATTGTCAGTATACTGATCCACTTAAATTTTTACACAAAGTTCAACTGTTTCGAGATACGAGATTAATGTCTTAAGAACTTAAACTTATTCGCGTGTCCCACCTCAGAATATACTCCCGTATCTAGATCCCAATATTCAGTCTTACAGGTAATTATAACACAAATGATATCTGTGAGGGGAATAAATTATGAAGAATCATGAGAGCTCAGGTCAGAACTACCGTTCAGCAGAGAGATCATGACTCAACTTTTGGGTGTGTCCCCTTTAGAGGATCTTTTTTACAACAGCATTGCTAAGCAATTTTATTGTCTTATCATATATGCTGAGGGTGATGCTATGTTTCAAGCATTGGGGAAAGTATTATTCGAGGACTAGGTCAGAACTTCCATTCAGCAGAAGTCCCGGAATAATACCCCAGATATCACTGAGTATAAAGACCTAGTATATCAGAAAAAGGAATATTTCAAACGAAATTTCGGGGGTTACCCATATATCCGAGAGATGTTACCCACGAATTAAGCAAGTTTGAATTTAGGTTTATATCTCGTCACAATCTACTAAATGTGCAAAAACCTACTCACACATCCACAGTGAGATCGTTTATCACATTTGACTTTCCAATTCTTTAGCATGCTGTGATCGTCCACTGATGTACTATCATTTCCTCTTTTATACAATCAAAAACTCATTTTTGAATTTATCATGTTTTTGTCTTTTTCAAATTTTCAAATGTTTTTGGATTTTCTGAAAATTTTTACTCCCCTTAAAATGCAAATACATTTTAGGAAATTTGAAAATAAACTGTACAATAAAATGACAACTGATATCAAATCACTTCAATTCGCCATCCACTTGGCATAAACAATCAGAACTCCCCCTTTCAACAAACTATTTTCCCATTGTGATTTCAAAACACTTAAGTTTGTTTTAATCAAATGGTTTTTCCGGAAAATAAGTTTGATTTTACCAATTGTAGGTTAGGGGTGTGGCTCATCACATTGTCTTTCAAAATACCAATTGTAAGTATGGTCCAATCAAGTTCAACTTAATGACCTTGATTAACCACTTGAAGATGAAAACCTCCATCAACCACTAGCAAGTTCACTTATCAATCATAACCACTTGCACATCAAAATATAACAATTTAAATATACCACCTGTGCTTTACCAACTGTACCACTTGTAAAATCATTTGCTAAGAAAAATGTCGATTCCTGCTCCACTCTTACCAACCTGGGAGCTCCGGCAAGTCAGGAATTTATGGTGAAAATGCTGTCACCCAAGCCTGACCAGCCTTGGGTGATTTTGGTGGCAAACATCTGTCCCACCAACATTTTGATTTGTAAAATTCTTTAGCATCCTTCACTTTCCTGTCAACCATCTTTCAAAAAATATGTTTAACATTTCCATTAAAAACATTCTCAACATCAAAATCTCCCTTATCAGCGAAGAATTGATTTGAGATCTCTACCTTTCCCACTTTCTTCATCAAATTTTCCTTTGACAATGGAGGAAAATCCTCATCGTTCACCTCTGGAACGAAATTCACAACCTTTTTCTCAACCAAAGACTCCTCTGATTTTATGGAATCAGATTCATTGTCAGAATTACCCTCAGATTTAACCACCCACTTTTGTTTACTCAAATCACCTCTTCTTTTGTAAAACCGTTTTGAACTTTCTTCTTCTTCAGAAGTAGAATTTTCAAACTTTTTAACATTTTTTACAGTTTGTTCTTTCTTATCAACGTAAGTCTTTCTCAAAACAAAGTTAGAAGAAACTTCCTGTTTTTGGTAGTTGGTCTTGGGGAAATTCCAAGCTATATGTCCAACTTCTTGGCATTTGAAACAGGTTCTTCTGTCAACTCTTTCAGCAAACCTTCTCACATTCTTCTTCACTTCAGCAAGAAACTCCTGATTGGACTGCTTCCAGAACGGTTTCTTCTGTTCATCCTCTGAACTTCCTCCTGAAACAAATTTTGTTTTTGGTTTATAAGTTTTCTGATTTTTATAATTTTCTGAAGAATTGAAACCCAGACCTTGTTTTTTGAAATTACGGTTGTGGTTTGGTTTCTTTTGATAACGTGAACCATAACCGTAACCCTTTTTCTTGTTCAATCTCTGTTGAACTCTTGAAGTGTACTTTTTAGGTTTTTCAGCAAGATTTAAATCTTTTATTTCAGAAATATTAATTTCTGTTAATTTGAAAACATGTTTGATCGTTTCAATTTTAACACTTCTTATTGGGAATTCCTCATCAGAATATAATTTGTCTGAATCATACAAAGTATAAGCCACTTTGATTGACCCGTCATTCAAATTAGATTTTGATAACATAAATTCTTTATTGTAAACCCTGTTAACTGGTGAAATCGGACTCCTCTCAGACGAACTCTGACTTTCAGACTTAGACTCCGACTTTGACTCTTCATCTGTATCTAACACTTGATCAACAACTTTCTTTACTAACTCAGACTCATGATCAGTGTCAGACGCTGTGAATGTAACATCAATATTGTCTGGTAATTCATCAGTGATTTCAGACTTTAACTTGATGTTGACTGCCTTTTTTAGACGCTCTTTGTTTGGATTCCGGGGAGAATAAGTTTCATGGATTGGGGGCGAACATCTGTTATACTTGACACTTGGTTTCTTACCAGTATCAGTATCTTCAGTCTTTTTATCTATGAATGCTTCCAGACCTGCAACAGTAGGATAAACACGATCAATCAAGTAATCACATGTTGTATAACTCAACAGTAATCGTTTAATCCTTTCACTCTCAATCTTCTCAAATTCTACTTCTTTCTTCAATTTAGCACAGTCTTCAATATACTCATTGATGACGCTCTGCTTTGTCATTAATGTTGCACTCATTTTATCCATTGCTTTTTCGGTTTCTGAATTTGTCTTCTTCAGACCATCAACTGTTCTGTTCAGTACATCATAAGATTGTTTAATGTACTTCACATCAGACAATAAATCTTCTTTAATCTTTTCTAACTCAGCAATCTTTGTATCCTTCTCAGTACAATCTTTGCAAGAAACTGAACATTTCAAACATGGTTTTTCAACTTCAACCATTTTTTCAACTATCTTTTCAACCTCGACAATCTTTTCAACTTCAACGACTTTTTCTACCTCGACGAGTTTCTCTACTTCGACCAGTTTTTCAACTTCGACTATTTTTCAACCTCAACAATCTTTTCCACCACTTTCTCCACTTCAACAATTTCTTCTCCTGCTTCTGTCTTTTCAGCAGCTTGCATTTTTGCTGCTTCCAGCTCTTTCCTCAATCTTGCCATCTTCTTCTGGTACAACATCTCCATTTTATCTGCAAAAAACAAATTAAAACTAGTTAGATCAATGCCTTTTCTAGCTTTGTTGAGATGTTCTTCCTCATCATCGGTATCCACATCGCTTCCAAGATCTGGAAATATCGGGATTCTTTTCTCACTAGCCTCTTCATCTAGTATTCTAGCAACAAAGCCTGAATCAGATGGAATGTATTTATCCCAACTAAATCCCTCTGCAACTTTTTCATCATCTTGATGAATCAGTAAAGCTTTCTTCTTTCCATCATTAGTAGCATGAGCATGTACAATTTGAGGTCGTTGAGTAGTCTGATGGAAATTTGATTTCTGATAATAATTGTTTCTATCTTGATTCCCGGTAGCTTCTTTACTTTTGCACTCTCGTTTAAAATGACCTTTTCCTTTACAACGGAAACAGGTAACCTTTGATTTATCAAATCCCAATGGAGAGGTAGCCATTCCTCGAAATTCATCCCTACCAGTAATCTCTTGAAACTTTTCAGCTCTCCTCCAAGCACTTGCTAAGCACCATTTGATATCCATCACTTCAAGTTCTTCAGCATCAATTTGGTCGTAATCTTCTTTGGTAAGCATCGGATTGCCAATCTTCCCATCGATCAAACTTTCGTAAGATTCTAACATAGTAACCAGTGATGCCATGTGCTGCTTGGCAACTTCTGGAGATAAATTCTGACCATTTTGAATGTTTAATGTAACATTACACTGAAGATGTGTTGAATTTTGTCGTTGAGAAGTTGATGTTGCGCTATTTGGATCAAAACTTGAAAATGATGAAGAAAATCCACCACTTTGAGTCACATTACTAATCTTTGTTCCAGATGAGCTGTCAGCACTAAAACCAGTTTGAATCTTTGGACTATGGCTGGGAGTGGCCTCAAACTTGTTACCTCTGTAATACAAACTGACATCTTGTTTTGCATTTGGATTCGTCATTATAGCAGTCTTTTGAATATCCAGCTCTTGTTCCTCAATCTTCTGGATAAACTGTGCCAAGTTCATACTCTCAGTCTTCCTCATGAGTTTCACAATCATCAGATAAGTTCCCCACTTCTGTTGGGGTAATGCCTCTGCTAACTTATCAACCCACTCATCATCATCTTTCTGAATATCCAATCTTTTCATTTCTAGAACCAGATGACAGTATCTATCTATCGTTTCCTTTGTAGTTTCATGATCAAATGCAGTAAATATGTCAAACGACTTCTTCAATAAGGCCTTTTTGTTTTTGATCATATCAGCACTCCCTCGGAATTTCTGAAGTAAAGCTTCCCAGATTGATCTAGCAGTTCCATTATGTTGAAGTAAGACAAAGATGTCTTCTTTAACTGCTTGCTGTAAAATGCTGATCATCATCATCTTCTCACTAGTGTACTTCAACTTATCAGCTTCAGTAAAATCATTGAAACCCTTTTCCAAACCACGTTCATTCTTTGGTTTCTCGTAATCCTTCAGTAAAGAACACCAAGCATCGAATCTGTAAGCCTGAACCCAATTCTCAAAATGGTTTTTCCAACCCTGAAAATCTTCGATATACATCAACTTTGGTGGTTTCTGATGCATTCCCGTTTCATTCTCACTGTATAAATTTTCAGCAGCAGTAACCGGAGCGACTGGTGTGGCAAACGCATTGTAGAATTCCTCTTCCATGTCTTCAGAAAATTTGATATACTTTGGCGAAACACCTGAATAAAACAAAAAAACAACTAATCAGTTTAAACGAACTGAGAAAATGTGAACGCGTGTAACGGTTGAATCGATCTAGGACTCGTGTTGAAGATTCGCGGACTCGTTTCAATGTTGTTTGAGTGAAGACACTGAATGAATGGACTTGATCGGAACCATATAGATTTAATTTGGGCTTTAGACTGATTTGAACCGTGCACTTCTTTATATGGGCTGCAACTATGACTCACTTTGGCCAAGGACACTTAGACAAATCATTCAACTTCTGTTGGGCCGATGACCTTTGAAAACCAAACACTTAATAGGGCCACGAAAATCACATGACAAAGCCGACAAAAACTTGTGACCTTACAATTTTAATGGCAGACAAATTTATCATTCAACACATATATCTATTCACAAGCACATCTTTATGAACCGACAAATTTAATATTCAAAACAAAATGATTGGATTGTTTCCACTAATTCAACTTTTCAGTTTTGAATATTGTAAACAAGGGTTGCCGACAGTTAAGCTAGTCTTTCAATACACATGCACACATAAACCGAAATAAGATATCACATGCACCCTAAACACTTGATATCATCATGCAAATAACCACTAGCTGACAATTTGATATGATTCACATGGGTCACAACAATACATGTCAGACAACAACTTTGATATTTTCAATTCAACACATGCAACTGACAACATGCAGCCGACAACAAATAATATCGAGATGATATGATTGAACCGATTATTACCAACATATATTTAGTGGACTATCATTAATCATGCACTGGGCCGTTCAAATGTAATGGACTTTTACCGGTTTTTTTTTATTTTTATGTTCAAATGCACATGAATCAATTTATTGGGTTTATCAATATATGCAATCTGATACTTGTTCACGTGATATCGACAATTTCAAGACACACAACAATAATATCTATATATGTAAACTGATAAGATCACATGAACCGATGGCTTTCACTTGCTCACAAATACCAATCCCACTTAGCTGACACCCTTTTAATTGTTGAATCACAAATCGATGCAACTTCACAACATTTGATACGTGTTTTCAAGCGGTGAGTCACAGGTTTCAAGCTATATGTCTAGTTCAAGCGAAAGGCATCAACATAACTTTTTGATTTCAAGCGAAACAGAAACACTACAAGCGAAAGCCTCTGTCTCGCTTCAAAAATCACCAATTTTCAAGCGAAAGCCATATGATGTCAGCACATATCGAACAAATTTCAAGCGAAACACTGATTTTAACCAGTTTTAAGTCGAATTTAACGCTGAAACTTTCCAGGATTTGTTAATATATGATTACGCATAATATGTGTGAATTTGAGCTGACCGTGAAAATTTTGAAATTTTGAAAGAAGGTGTAGAAAAACAGAAATTTTCAAGCTGAATCATATAGAACTCCTCCTCCTGAGCTCTGATACCAATTGTAGGATCGGATTGCGACCTAAACGAGTCGTTCGGAAGAGCTCAAATCCGTTTCAGAGGCGGAAACAGAGAAACGGATGTGAAAACAGCTTGAAATATACTTTAATCCTCTTGTATATTGATTTTACAATGTTTACAATCAGAAGGAAAACCGGCAACACCTCGGTATCACTCTCTGGAAATCGTTACAAATGAATTGACAACTAGCCTATTTATAGTGCACATGGTTTCGCTTGAAGATAAACAGAACAATACAAGCGAAACCCACAAGATTAATTTCAAGCGAAACCCAATAATAAACTATTCAGCTCCAAGCGAAAGCCTTCAAATATAGCAATCTGTTTGTCTCTTGTGATGATGTCATTGATGATGTCACTTTGATGATGTCATCATTAACATGATGACATCATGCCTGATCATCTTCGCAACGAACTCGAGACTCGATATAAGACGAAGTCGACAGATGTGTGCACCAACACTGTGCAATATCAACTGCATGCAACAGGGGTATTATTGATTGTGGTAATATTATTGGTGAGGGTATGGGAGTTGAAAGAGACATGTCCTTGGGATCAGGACTGAGGAAGATGGATCCGATTGAATCCAGAGCTTCATATTGTGGGGTCCCTGTGGTTACAACCTGATCCTTTTGTGAGGATGCAGGAGGAGTTTTAGGCAATGGTTGAGATCTTTCTACAAACTGCTGTGAGGAAGTAGCAGCAGTGGTTTGTGGTGACATTTGTTTTGTCACTGGCAGTTGCTCTGGGATCTCATCTTCCAGAGTTGCCTTTGTTTTGGGTTTGGGTTTGGTGGGTTTTCTGGTTGTTTTCCTTTTGGTCTTTTTGGTAATGTCAGGTGTGGGTTTCAAAGCAGTGGTAGTGCTGCTCTGATCACCTGGAGCAGTGGGCTCAGCAGCAGATGTCTGAGGAGCAGTGGTAACTGTTGAAATCTGCTCAGACACCTCTGCTTTTGTTTTTATTGGTGCCATCATTCTTGAAAATGTTTCTTTTGTTAAGCCTTTTATTTGAAAATGGACACCTTGTTTGGGCAAATTTTCATCCTCTTTTTCAAACTTTTGTTTAAAATAATAGCTCAGAAATCTTGGAAAAAGAAGAAATGATTTGCTGTCAACATTCTTTACCCTGTCATTGAAGATCTCCTGGGAGTAGTTGTAATCTTTATTGTTTAAAATAGCATAGCCCAGGCATTGAATCTTCAATGGTATTTCGTTAAACGCTGTTGTTTTATTTGAAACACAACTTAAAAGTGTGTGGAATAAAAATCTGGGTGCAGATGGAAAATAACCTTTTTGTAAGGTATCTACCTTTGATTGTTCTGCATATCCCCTTTTTGTGAAATCAGTTTTCATCTCGGCTTTATCAAAAGAAATTTTACCTTTTAGATCATCGAGTTTAAAAACTTCAGAGATTGATTGTGGAGTGATTTGAATCACTTTACCCTGTATCGAAGAGTTAATGGCTGTGGCTTTATCATCTTGTTTTTCAAGCGTCGCCTTTTTCCAGAACTCTCTCTGGGTTTGCAAGTAAATGGGAGCATCTGCTGTCAACAAAGTTTTGTACTTTGATGCAGATAGTGTATCAATGATGGAGTCGAAGGTGTGGTTATCGGTAGGTTTTGTGAGGAGACCCAAGTAGTTATGCGGTGATTTGTATGGGATTTCAATGGTTTCTTCGGTCGTTTGAGCGACCTCTTTTGAAGATGATGGTGATTTTGGTTTAGATTTAGATTTTGATTTTGATTTTGACTTCGTTATTTTGATGAAGAAGAATCGGAGAGTGTTTTGGGTAGAAAGGTTGGAAACTGCTTTGAGAAGAGAACTTTTGGAATTCAATTCGACAGTGTAAAACCCTGTTTGGGGGTTTTGATCAGGGTTTTATTTAGGGAAAAAGTGATCGCTGATGTGGCAGCGGTTATGATGATCTGAAGGCTAAAAACTGACCACGTGTCAAAACACTGATGAAATGGATAAAGAGTGGAGAACAGTTGTTTTAAGAGCCACTGATGAATCAAGCATCAGTAGTTACAACGGTAATAATGTGGGCAGTGAATGATTTTATACTATCAGTGGATAGCATATCAGTGGATAAGACACTGATTTTGAGCATCAGTGCTTGTCTAGCAAAATGAAGCAACAGTGGTTGACTTTCAGCAGTGGATAGTAATTAGGAAACAGATGTTTGAACAAAGCAGTTATTAGGATAAATGATACAGATTTGAAGGACAAGTATTTCAGCAACTGTTTTGAGAATTTTCATTCAAGGTTTTGCCACATGTCAAATTTTCTCTTGAAATTCTTACGAATTACTGACAGTTGTTTTGTACCCCGGATGATGAGAACTTTTTACTAAGACAACTCATTTTCGTTTGATATCCAAGTTAAAACATGAGTGCCCCAGTAGTTTAAGCACTGTTTAGCAATCAACATTTGATTAGTGTTTAGAACAATCCTGAGTATGACATGACCTTGACATATGCACCATTTCCTTTTGACCCATTTATGAGGACAAAAATACCAATAAAAATAAGGTACCATATCCTGACAGGAAATTTAAACTATTGCCAACAAAAACCAGCAAAAGTTCAAAATATATTATTAAAAAAAATGAATAATATATCCTGGTTATTTAGAGGAAATCCTTTTTAAAAAAATGGATAAAGGATTTTCTGAAAATAACATCAAAAGGATCTGGTAAATTTTCAACAAAATACGTAATCATATCATTCTCAAGTTTATGAAAATGGTCAGTGGTTTGACAGCAGTGGAAGAAAATTTTGAATACATTTTGACCACTGTTTGGTACCATTTTCTTTGTCAGTTGATTGCAAACATGAGGACACATGGATGAATTTTTGAGCATTTGTCTAGTCCTCTTTGGAGTTCATTCACCGGAATCAAAACCTTTTCCTGAGCAGATGAATGCACACAGTTGCTTAATGACCCTTATTACCCTAAACTTTGACTCGAGAGTGTTTTAAGTTTATACTCTTTTTCTTTTGACTTCAAAAGTTTTGAGATAAACACACTTCTGAGCTTTTGTTAATTTTCTTCTTCCCTTTTTACCCTTCCCAAACACAAGTATTGAAATACTTACTGAGGGGTATTTATTGAAGGAATACTTGTTCCAAAATCATTTTGCAGTAATGTTTTGAGATATTTGGTCATTTCTGCACATGCTTATGCCAACCTCCTCATTACCTATGATTTGGACATTTTTGACTCCTGATTTTCTTAATGTATTTTAACATAGTTGATTTTGTCCTTTTGAGGAATTCAACCTGTTTTCAACACATAAGATCTGAAAAACTAAAGTTTTAATTTCCCTCTTTTTATGTTAGCAAAACATCAATGTTTTTATGAACATAGGTTTTGTTAATCTGAGGTTCATACTTTAGTATTTAATGAAAACATCACAGATTATACATCAACAATTGAAATCAATTTAGAAAATAAGAAATAATCTCATAGTTTAACAGATATTGTTTTTAGATCTAGAAACCATGAGTGTCTTGTGCATGAATTCACTTGTTGTGTGAGATTTGTGTGTCATATGACATCTTGGTTGATTTACAGAGTTTTTGAATAACCATTTTGATCATGATTTACTCGTTACTCTGTTTTTCAACTGAATACAACCAACCTTAGTATCAATGAATTTTGAGCCGAACTGTTATGTCAAATTGATTGTTAGATCGAATTTGACTGTCCATGCTCTGATACCAATTGTTAGGATCGGAGGCCCTCATGATTGTGTTTGTTTGTGTAAATTGTATAATCAATAGAGATGAACAGAGTTTAAGTGCAGCGGAAATGAATAACAAACTTTGTAAACACAACCAAAGGAGAAAATAGTTTTGAAAAAGCATATGCAATTCATTTAGTTAAAAGATTTACAATAATAATCAAATGATTACAGGTATGCTTACATACTAAGCTCCCCCTCAGCTAGATGCCCCAAGGTTGGATTGTACAAGATGAAAGGATTGAATTGAGGAGAAGAACTCTCTCAAAACGAATCAAATGTAACAGTACAGAGTACTGTTCCATTTATAGACAAAGCAAACCGCTGAGGCATCTCAGCTGACGTCACCATGAAAGTGACGTTTAACAACCTAACAACCTGTATCTACTGACTTCATACAATCACTGCTAATCCTAACAACTGACTATACATGAATCAGATGATATACTAAACTACTGCTCTTCCTATTCATCAGTGCTTTCCTCAAGGTTGATCAGTCCTTGATTGGGCAGTGCTTTGTCATCAGCAGTTTGTACCAGCAGTGCTCAGTATCCAGCAGTCTTCTAGGCTTCATCAGTAGTTAGGCAAAACAGCAGCAGTTGTATCCGGACAGTGGATAAGAGACCATCAGCTGTTGTAATCACTTTCAAGGGAGAAGACTTAGTGTAAACAGCTGCTTATTGTGAATCCACTGTTGTGACCAGGTTTTGACTTTACATTATCTGTTCCTCTGGTAGGGTTCAATCCTAACAAGAGTCAACGTATGATGTTGATTCCCACCTTACTAGTCATTCATTCCTGTATTTTGGTAGCAATGCAGTGAACATACCGAAGATGATGAGGTTGAAAAAGAAACTTTATAAGTAGAAGAACACATACTTATGCAACAAGAAGAGGCCATACTTGTGCAAGAAGAAGGTAAAGAAAACCATAATGAAGAATATAAAGATAATCCAGAGTTGGACTATGACCCTGAAGTATTAAGAATGACTTGGGATTACGATGGTCCTATAGAAGAGAAGGAGAACTAGTACCATAAACCATATGAAGTGGAGCATGATTCTGATTCACAATTGTCAAATGATGCTTATTATTGGAAATAAGTGTGTATTAGAGTTATTTGTAATGGTTAACCTTTTTATTGACTTGTTATTTGTAATGCATGACATTTCTTTTGACTCGTATAAAATGTCACTTTTCTTTGTTGCAATTGGTATACATGAGTATGAATAATATTCAATGTAACTGGTTTGACTCAATCCAACTGGTTCAACTTTCTGAAGTCAAACAACACATGGTATGCAACAATGCAATAATTTTGACTTTCTGAAGTCAAACAACATTTGGTAGGGTATGCAACAGTTGCGACTTTAAGAAGTCAAGCAACATATGGTATGCAATAAACCAACAAATTTGACTAAACATCACAACATAAAGCTTAGATAAGTCAACCCAAGTAAAGTTATACATTGTCTTAAGATCAAAACATAACAAACCATTGTCTTAACATGACTACATAAAACACCACATCAGTCTTCACGTAAAATAAAACATTAACATGAAAACATCATACTTTGTCTTAACATCTCAACATAAAACAACGGAAACCATTATGCAGCTTGACTTGCATCTTGACTTTGGTTCGGAGTACCTTGTGTTACATTCTATGACTGTTGACTTGCATCTTGTGTTACAACAACATTTGAACCCTTCACCACTTTGCCCCTTACAGCTTCTACAATTGTTGCTCCTATTGTCACGTTTGTTGCACTTTGTTGTGTTTCGTTTTCTCGGCATTTTCCTTAAGCAGAAAAGTCCTTTTCAACCCCACCCTCATAAAATGCCTTTCTTCTATTCTTTTTTTGGCCTTCCAACCTACAAACATATTTGACTTTTATAAGTCAAACGTATTTAATTGATACCGGTGACTTTTTAGAACATATGAAAATCAAACCTACCTATGATGTCCAGGTGGGAAGTTTTGTTGGACACTGTAAGGGAATCCACATGTATGGCCATGTGATTGGTTTAATGATATTCATGTAAACCTTTTTCTAAGTATCTAATCAGTACAATTAAGACACCCCATTCCTCTTGTATGTCGGCCCTCACATCATCCCGAGACATGTCCTATATCGTTGATACGACATGTTTACATGGCATGCAAGTTAAATCCCACTTCCTGTAGTAAGATCTAAGCAAACCATACTTCTCATTATAATCACCAACTATCGTCTGAGTAGAAAGCCTCTTAGCTCTGAAAGTAATCTGAATTGAAACCTGGATCTGGTGCTGCTTTTGAATTGTATCTTGAATAACATGCACAAACATGGCTGGGTTGCTTTAAAGTAGTGGTTCAATCTACTTGGCAATGACGCTCATAGTATAGAGACTGGTATTTCTACTTTGGAGATGCTAATGTTGTTCTTTAACCGTCTTCACACACCAGAGATATAGTGGACGACCTTAATATATGAACTGCCTAAGGATAGGTAGGTTTACACTTCCTTTTGTTAAAATTTTTACCTACTCCCTCCACTTTCCCATTTCCCCCCTGAGACATTTCACCAATTTCAAAAGTTAGATTTGTACCATTGCCACTTTGTAATGTTAGATTTTGATGCAGGCCCAAGTGTAGAAGATCGAGTTGTGACATTTCTGGAGGCCCATGATCGAGCTTCCAAGGGTAACGGGCATAACTTTGGCTACGGTCTCCGTTTTAGGCGTTCGACCAGTCAAATCGAAGCTTGAAACAAGGAGCACATCGTGGCAAGGCCCCTTAGCCCAAAAAACGCATTCTAATGGGAGTTATGGACACTTTTATGTTTTTTGGTGTTTTATGCATTTTGTTTTTGGGCTTGTGTTTGGCCTATGGCCTTTTTGTGGCCCATTTCGAATTTGTGTCTTTATTTATATCTTTCTCATGTAATTTGAATGGTCAGACTTGAATTTTGAGAATAACCTTTTCATGTCAAATTCTTTGCCCTTTGGTTTAAATTTTGGGGGTTTGGGAAGATCATCATGGGTATTCGTAGAATCAACGTGATTTGTTCTTCATTATTGTATCACTCACTACATCTGTTGGTATTAGAGCCGAATTCCTGGCTCAAAATGCCTCCGAGGAGAAACATGCCACTCGGTGAAGTCTATGAACGGGAGTTAGAGAAGCGACTTGTAGCGTGAATGGATCAACATTTGGATCAAGTGGTCGATCAGTTGACTGACCGGATGGCCGACTTGATCAATCGTAGGAGGCAGGGACCCAATGATGGGTACGGTTTTGATTTTAGTAACCCATTTGGTGATGGTTCGAATTCCGAGGAAAATCAAGAAGGGCGACCAAGGAGAGAACGTGGAGAGGGCAATAGGCATTGGGATTCTGGGATAAGAGTTGATATTCTAGAATTTGATGGGACTTGTTTGAATCCGAAGGGGTTCGTCGACTGGTTGGCTACCGTAGAGGAGGTATTTGAGTATAAGGAGGTGCTTGGAAATAAGCGGGTGGCTCTGCTCGCTACCGGGTTATGTGGTAGGGCTTCTGCATGGTGGAAACAATTGAAGCTAACACGAAATAGGCTTGGGAAGTCAAGAATCGTGACATGGATCAAGATGATAAAGTGCTTGCGATCCAACTTTTTGCCTCATAACTTTCAAAGGTTGATGTACCAACATCTGCAAAATTTAAAACAGGGGGATAAATCGGCTGTTGATTATACAACGAAGTTTTACCAATGATTGCTAGGAACGATATTCAAGAACCGGAAGAACAACTTGTTTCTCGATATATTGGGGGTCTGAGGGTTCAAATCATGAGTCTGTGAATCTTTTTGACCCGTTAACCATTCTAGAGGCGCACCAACGAGAGTTGGCCTTTGAGAAACAAAATCGTCGGGTGAGCGGTTCATTATCTCATGCCCCTGTCGGAGGAAATGTTGGGTCGGGTGGTGGGGCACCTCGTGGCAGGCCTAGTTAGCAAAGGCCTGGGTTTAACAATACTGGGCCAACTTTTAAGGGGGCTAGTAGTAGTGGCTCGAACTGTTTCAATTGTGGTGAAACAGGCCATCGTCAAGCTGAGTGTAAAAAGGCTGGTAAACGACACTTGTTTGCTGAGTCTAAGGATAACCAATATGAAGAGTACGAAAATACCCCAGTGTACAATGAAGAAACTGAATATGAGGAAGAGGTTATGACCGGTGATGTTGGGGTGCACCTGGTAGTCAGGCGCTCTTGCTATGCACCAAAGGCAGATGGGGATGACTGGCTTAAGCATAACATCTTCCACTCAACATGTACCATTTTGGGAAAAGTTTGCACGTTTGTTATTGATTCGGGAAGTTATGATAATTTGCTATCTGAAGAAGCAGTCTAGAAGTTGGCTTTGAAGACAGAGAGTCACCCCAAGCCTTATAAGCTTCATTGACTTAAAAAGGGAGGCGGAGTAGCAGTATCTAAGAGAGCCCTTGTTTCTATTTCTATTGGGTCCACATATAAAGATGATGTTGTGTGTGATGTGGTCCCTATGGACGCTTGTCACTTATTGTTGGGTAGACCTTGGGAGTATGAGTGTAATATAGAACATAATGGGCGGTCCAATACTTATAGCTTTCTGTTTGGCGATGTGAAGATAACTCTTGTGCCTAGCAAACCTAAGAAGTTAACCACAAAACATTCGGGTACTCTGTTGACCAATAGTCAGTTTCAAGATGAGTTGGAGGAAGCAAGCAATGTTTTTTATTTTGATAGGGAAGCCAGTGCCCGAGGAAGTCGAAATTCCTGAATCTATGGTTCTGCTATTTGAGGAGTTTGTTGATGTTTCCCCTGATGATTTACCTGCCGGATTGCCACTCTTACAAGACATCCAACACCACATTGATTTGGATCTAAGGGCCCAGCTACCCAATAAGCCCCATTACATAATGAGCCCAAAAGAGCATGAGGAATTGTGTCGGCAGGTTGAAGACTTAATTTCTAAAGGGTACGTTCGAGAAAGCATGAGTCCTTGTGCTGTTCCTGCTCTATTGAATCCAAAGAAGGATGGGACATGGCGTATGTGTGTTGATAATCATGCAGTCAACAAGATCACTATGAGGTACAGATTTCCAATCCCCCGACTGGATGATTTACTTGACCAAATTAGCGGTGCTACTATTTTCACAAAGCTAGACTTGAAAAGTGGGTACTACCAGATTCAACTCAGGCCTAGTGATGAGTGGAAAACCGCCTTCAAGACTCGTGAAGGTTTGTATGAATGGTTAGTGATGCCTTTTGGTTTATCCAATGACCCTAGTATGTTTATGCGCATCATAAACCAGTTGTTTAGACCCTTTATTGGTAAATTTATGGTCGTCTATTTTGATGACGTCTATATTTATAGCCCTGATTTTAATGAGCATGTGAGGCATGTACGACAGGTTTTGACCTTGCTCTATAGGGATAACTTGTATGCAGTCGAGAAGAAGTGTGTCTTCATGGTCCCTAAGGTCCTGTTTTTGGGGAATGTTGTTTCTGGTGATGACATACAGGTAGATGAATCAAAAGTAGTGGCTGTAAAGCAATGGCCAACTCCAACTACGATAATTGAAATACGTAGTTTCCATGCTCTTGCTTCATTTTATAGATGGTTCATTTGAAATTTCAATTCCCTTATGGTGCCAGTGACTGATTGCATGAAAGGGAAGAATTTTATATGGACCGAGGAGGCAGAATCGTCTTTACAGTTAATTAAGGAACAGCTTACAACAACGCCAATTATAGTATTGCCAGATTTTTCTCAGGTTTTTGAGTTGCACATAGATGCCTCGGAGGGTGGTATTGGGGCAGTCCTAAGTCAAGGGGCGCATCCAGTTTCCTATTTCACTAAAAAGTTGACTGGGAGAAAGTTGTGTTATAGCACTTATGATGTTGAATTTTATGCAGTGGTCCAGGCTGTGAAACATTGGCGTCATTATTTGTTTCACAAGAAGTTTGTTTTGTTTAAATACCATGATTCGTTGAGGCATATCCGTAGTCAAGATAAAGTATCACATAAGCATGCTCGATGGATGGCTTTCTTGGAAAAGTTTACTTTTGTTGTGAAGCATAAGTCTAGAATTTAGAATCGGGTAGCGGATGCCTTGAGCAGAAGGAGTAACCTGCTTATTTCTATGATAGTTGTTGTGCCCGGGCTAGACAGTTTCATGGAACAGCTCACAACAGATCCATATTTTTTGTTATTTTACAGGACGTGCAAATTGGGAAGAGGTCATATTTTCTTGTGCATGACGGTTTCCTTTTTAAGGAAAATCAATTATGTATCCCTAATTCCAACCTCCGCCTTCAAATCATTAAGGAATTGCATGGCAAAGGGCACGTTGGAAGAGACCGTACTCTACGATTGGTGCAGTCTTCTTATTTTTTGGCCTACTATGCGCAGGGATGTTGATCGGTTTGTTAGACGTTGCAGGATCTATCAAGTTTCAAAAGGCACAACTACCAATGCGGGGCTTTATATGTCCCTACCCATTCCTCTGCACCCTTGGGTAGACATTAACATGGATTTTGTGTTGGGATTACCACGTATTCAGTGTGGTAATGATTTGATCTTTATAGTAGTGGATCGGTTTTCGAAAACAGTGCACTTTATTCCTTGCAAGAAAACAACAAATGCACTTAATGTGGCTCAGTTGTTCTTTCGGGATATTTATCGTTTTCATGGTTTGCCATCCTCTATTTTTTCTCATCGGGACACTCGTTTCTTGTGTCATTTTTGGCGCAACCTATGGAAAATGGTGAACACTCAACTTAATTTCAGTAGCGCCTACCACCCTCAAGCTGATGGGCAGACGGAGGTTATTAATTGGTCACTTGGTAATCTTTTGCGGTGTCTTTTAGGTGATCATGTGAAGTCTTGGGATCAAAAGCTATGTCAGGCTGAGTTTGCTCATAATCATGCTGTTAATCGGAGTACTTGGTTTAGCCCGTTTGAGGTGGTCTATTCTGCTAAACCCCGGGGGCCTTTTGATTTGATGTCACTTCCTGTCCCAGGTTCTGTCCCCAAAAAGGTGCAAGATTTTGTGGTGGGGTTACATGAAGTTCATAAAGCTGTGCAGGACAACTTGGCCCATACTAATTCAAAGTACAAGCAAGCTGTAGACCAAAAGCGTAGGCAAGTTGATTTTGAAGAGGGTGACTTTGTTTGGGCCATTTTGACTAAGGATCATTTTTCAGTTGGAGAGTATAATAAGTTGTCAGCCAAGAAGATTGGGACAGTGGAGATTGTGTAGAAGTTAAATTCTAATGCTTATCGTTTGAAGTTACCAAGCCACATTCGTTGTTCTGATGTTTTCAATGTCAAACATTTGCTGCCTTTTCATGGGGATTCGTTTGATGATGAGTTCACTACGGATTCAAGGTCAAATTTTGTCTACCTAGGAGGGAATGATGCAGGCCCAAGTGTAGAAGATCGAGCCATGACATTTCTGGAGGCCCATGCTCGAGCTTCCAAGGGTGATTTACGAAAACGAGCATAACTTTGGCTACGGGTCTCCGTTTTAGGCGTTCGACCAGTCAAATCAAAGCTTGAAATGAGGAGCCTGTCGTGGTGGCCTTGACTAAGTTTAGGCCTAATGGGATTTATGGACACTTTTTGTTTTTTATCGGCATTTTATGCATTTTGTTTTTGGGCTTGTGTTTGTCCAATGGCCTTTTTGTGGCCCAATTCGAATTTGTGTCTTTATTTATATCTTTCTCATGTAATTTGAATGGTCAGACTGGAATTTTGAGAATAACCTTTTCACTTCAAATTCTTTGCCCTTTGGGTTGAATTTTGGGGGTTTGGGAAGATCATCATGGGTATTCTAGAATCATTGTGATTTGTTCTTCATTATCGTATCACTCACTACATCAGATTTGTACCCATGCAAACAACCCTATACCTTAATTGCTCATTTTTCCCAATATACACTTGCCTTCTAGCCCTAACAACATAGTTTTTCACCATTTCATTCAAATTCTGCTTATCATTAATTAACTGGCCAACAAAGAGTGGATTATATGATGGGTCACCACTAGCAAAATTGTATTTTATTCTCAATCTTACATTTTTCACAACCCTTTCCATAACTGTGGAAATCATCATCACTATCAAAGTTATCATGATCAACACTGATGTTATCTTGTTCACAAAGCTAGACTTGAAGAGTGGGTACTACCAGATTCAACTCAGGCCTAGTGATGAGTGGAAAACCACCTTCAAGACTCGTGAAGGTTTGTATGAATGGTTAGTGACGCCTTTTGGTTTATCCAATGACCCCAGTATGTTTATGCGCATCATGAACCAGTTGTTTAGACCCTTTATTGGTAAATTTATGGTCGTCTATTTTGATGACGTCTATATTTATAGCCCTGATTTTAATGAGCATGTGAGGCATGTACGACATGTTTTGACCTTGCTCCGTAGGGATAACTTGTATGCAGCGGAGAAGAATTGTGTCTTCATGGTCCCTAAGGTCCTGTTTTTGGGGTATGTTGTTTCTGGTGACGACATACAGGTAGATGAATCAAAAGTAGTGGCTGTAAAGCAATGGCCAACTCCAACTACGATAACTGAAATACGTAGTTTCCATGCTCTTGCTTCATTTTATAGATGGTTCATTTGAAATTTCAATTCCCTTATGGTGCCAGTGACTGATTGCATGAAAGGGAAGAATTTTATATGGACTGAGGAGGCAGAATCGTCTTTACAGTTAATTAAGGAAAAGTTTACAACAACGCCAATTATAGTATTGCTAGATTTTTCTCAGGTTTTTGAGTTGCACATAGATGCCTCGGAGGGTGGTATTGGGGCAGTCCTAAGTCAAGGGGCGCATCCAGTTTCCTATTTCACTGAGAAGTTGACTGGGCGAAAGTTGTGTTATAGCACTTATGATGTTGAATTTTATGCAGTGGTCCAGGCTGTGAAACATTGGCGTCATTATTTGTTTCACAAGGAGTTTGTTTTGTTTAAATACCATGATTCGTTGAGTCATATCCGTAGTCAAGATAAAGTATCACATAAGCATGCTCGATGGATGGCTTTCTTGGAAAAGTTTACTTTTGTTGTGAAGCATAAGTCTAGAATTTAGAATCGGGTGGCGGATGCCTTGAGCAGAAGGAGTAACCTGCTTGTTTCTATGATAGTTGTTGTGCCCGGGCTAGACAGTCTCATGGAACAGCTCACAACTGATCCATATTTTTTGTTATTTTACAGGACGTGCAAATTGGGAAGAGGTCATATTTTCTTGTGCATGACGGTTTCCTTTTTATGGAAAATCAATTATGTATCCCTAATTCCAGCCTCCGCCTTCAAATCATTAAGGAATTGCATGGCAAAGGGCACGTTGGAAGAGACCGTACTCTACGATTGGTGCAGTCTTCTTATTTCCGTTTAAGAAACTCACGTATTGTGTATTGCAAATTGGTTTTGGCTGCGTAAAACGATGCACCGTTTCTATATACAAAACTAACATGGATATTCGAATGTCGCAACTTTACATTTGACATCCAAACTCATAATGGAACCGACAAAATATTCAAACCAACACGTCTTTCGAACGTCGACACTTTACATTTGAAATATTCAAACGCACTCTCCTTTCAAACGTCGTCACTTTGCATTTGAAAACCAAATTCATGCACAATTCGAAAGAACCAAACCATCAACACCATCCACCGATTCACCATCGTTTGCCACCGTTTCACATCCTATATAATTCCCACCATCACTCATCTTCAGGCATCATTTTCTTCATCCTTTCTCTGTCTACAACATCTACCCCACACCACCGTTTTCTGCTTCTCCCATGAATACCCACGAACGGGCGAATATCAATATAGGTTATCTTTTGTTTCCCTGTTTTTTTTAATGTTCAAAGATCTTTTCTTAAATTTCTTCATCGTCTTCAAGAGTATATGCAATTAATCAATTTCCTTTTGTGATAATTTATTCACAATAGTTAGAACGAACAGACTTCTGGCACTATCTACGAAGTCCGACCACCGCTGGAGACGGAGAGAGAGAAAGAGAGTGAGAGATATTGTTGTGCTATGCCGGTGGTTTTATGGTGGTGCCCGGTTCTGATAGTGGGTCAGCGTTCATGTTAGAGTGGGCAAATACATACACTTCCACAAATATAATTATATTTTTATATATTATATATACATATGTTAGTTTTTTATAAAATACAGAAAGTATATTATACAGGCATATAATATAAGGTTAGTTTTCTAGAAATGATGCTCCCTCTCGTCGTATTTCTCGAAGAGATTTTCTCTTGCGTTCTTGATTCTCCTTCCCGCATCCGTTATCTCCTTGCCATAGTGGCGAAGCTCGGCCACATTTTATGGGTTCATTAGGGGAAAAGCTGGAGGCGCCGGTTGGAAATTTGGGTAAAATTGAAATGGTTTGTTCATAAGATTATGGAATTCCAAATCATTAGTCCACCACTCTTCCACCGGATTTGGGAGCGGCTGTTGGGGGATTACTGGTTCGGGAATTATCGGCTCAGGGTTCATTGGCATCGCAGGATGAGCAGGCAACCTTTGATCTACTCCTCCCACGTTAATGACATAGTGGTTGGATTGGAACTTTCACCTGCAATTTCTTTTCTACTTGTTTCTCCGGTCCTTTTCGTTTTTGTTGCAACTGGCACCTTCTTCTTCCTTCTTACTTTCCAATCTAATATTCTCTTCCTCTTTTTAGGTGGTGTTTTTGGTGACGGTTGTGCTTGGAAAATCATCGGTTCGTCCATATCTGCTTGGTACCCAGTTTGATTCTCAACAGTATCGATATTTGTATGATTAACAGATATATTTTGGAAAGCGTCTGATAACCCTCTGGCGTTCATACTATTAGTCAAAAGCAAAAAAAAAAAAAAACAAACAAACAATGAACTCCGAAAATCGAATATATAATATTTAATTCGTATCACAAATTTCACAGAAGTATTTAATCAAATTCCTGACTGTTAATTTTATTTTCACAATACTTAATTAGCTTAAATCAGTGGCTCTGATACCACATTCTGTCACAACCCCCGACCCTAGCTTGGGCGGGAGCCGTGAGCATATATAAGTGGTACTAATGTTTATTAAATTATTGCAACGGAAAACTTATCAAGACTGAGTGTCAGGAAAAATACCAGTGTTTCAAAACACCAAATTTTCATTTCATAAGTTGTGGGATAAAAACCCGTATTTACATGAAGGATTTTCCATGGGATAAACCCTCGATTACAAAAACACATTTTATTCAGGTTTACATAGCTAATTATTTAAGCTGAGTGCTTCATAGCACCTTTTCTTCTCTTCACAACAAATCACCTGAAACGCGTTTTAAAAACATTTGATCAGCGAAAAATACTGGTGAGTTCATTCAGTTGTCCAAAGCACGTTGTTATAATTACAGCATTAAGGGTTTTTACATTTTTTATATCTTTCAATTACTCAATCAGTATTTGTCACTCGGTGGCAGTTCCTGTGACTATGGTCATATCACTATTGGCCCTCAATTGTCCAATAGCGAAGCTTATCAAGTAGTGTATACAAAACCCCACATACCGACAGTAATTTCAGAATAGAAAAAATTAATCACTGTAAGTACAACTAGAAAACATTTAAGGTTTTGAAAGCATTTGATAAAAAGAGAATGACTCACTTTGCAGATTTAAGGTGTCTGTAGTCGTTTGCTGGTTAAAGCCTGGTTTCCTAATTAAACACACAATGCACACGTATTAGTGTATTAACTCAATTCAGCTTTAACGATAATCACGAGATCAAAACCCACAACGAATGACAAAGTATAGCCGTATACAGACAACACTTAAACATCCGTTGGATCGGTTTCAATCGACCGGACAAAGTACCGTACCAGTGATTCGAGTTATTACTCTGATAACGGGTAGAGTTTTAGTGCTTCGGGTACAGTGGGTAGAATAGAAGAGCTTTAGAAAAAGAAAGAAAGTTGTGAGCGAGTTCGAAATATCCCATGCATATCCCTTTTATAGCTGATTCCATCTTGTCGCGTCGCGCGACCAAAATAACACAACCCCTTCGCGTAGCGCGAAGGATCTAGCTAGGGCATAGGTGGCCTTAGTCAACCAGTAGGTCTGCCACGTGGACGACACGTATCCGCTACGTGTCTTAGGCGGTTTATAAGTGCGTTACGTCACGTGACCAGGTTATGTTAACACCGTCGCGCGTAGCGCGACGTGATCAAAATCAGGAGTTCTTCGTTTTACGTGCTGGTTTTCATCGTGCGTGGTTGGAGTTTCGGTTACAAGTCATTATAGTCTTTTTCGATTGTTGTTACACCGGGTTAACATGAATGGCTCGTACATATGGAAGTGGGCGAGGCCCATTTCAATAGGTCGGAAGTTAAGTAAATGGTGGATCTTTGCAGCAGGGCTAAAATTTCTCATTAAAATCATAGAAAGGACAGGTGGGTGTGGAACGGGGCAGCGGATAGAGAGTTTTCTGTTAGTGCGGTAAAACGCCTTCTTGATAGAAACAAGGTTCATACCAACTCTTATGTGCCTGGTCAGTGTAAGTGGATTCCAAAGAAAGTGAATGTCTTTATATGGAGGGCTGAGATGAATAAAATTGCGACGTTGGTGGCATTGAAAAACAGAAGCATTAATATCGACACGAGGTGTATATTGTGCAATGATAAGGAAGAAACTATGTATCACTTGTTTACATCTTGCCTCATTCTTTCGGTACTGTGGACCCATATTTGTAACTAGTTTAAAGTCCCTCCTTTGATCATTTTTTTCATTTATAGATCTATTGGAGAGTCATGAATATGCGGGTTAAAAAGGCATTGGTAAAGAGGTGTTCAAAGGGATTGTGACGATTGGGTGTTGGAGCATTTGGAAGGAGAGAAACAAGGTGAAGGTCGAAGACAAGACCCTCAAAATTGAAGATATTATCAGCGAAATCAAGTCTTTGGGATTCTTATGGTTCAATAGTAGGTTTAAAAACAAAAAAAGGTTGCTTGGGTCAATTGGTGTTAATATGTAATTGTGTAATTTGTTGTTTATGTTGCTCTTGACCGTCTTGGTTTGAGGTTGACGTTTTTCTAATGAAGTATACCTCTAAAACCATATTATTTTTATTTAACATACAAGGAGGAAACCCCGCACTGTCAGAAAACCCTCTTTAGTCAGTAATGTAACCTACAAGGAGGAAACCCCGCACTGATCTCACACATAGGAAAACAATCTCTTTTAGCCTAAAGTCTAATGCTCATTCGCACAACAACCTAATATTGTTACAACTTTTTTTTTTAACAGCGTCTGTAACTAACCCCAATACCCGAGTGAGCCTTCCTAAGACTAGATGTCAAATGTCCATACTGATTTTGACGCTCCAGACCTGACCAAGGAACACCATCAAGGAGGAAACCCCACACTGTCAGAAAAACACTCTTGAGTCAGGTTTTGAACTTGAAACCTCTAGAGATCCAAGCCTTAACCATTACCTCCATGGCCTCATGCCATTGGACTAGAAGGCCCTTGGGTGTTACTCAGGCTACGCGGGATAGGGCGCTAGACCCATGCCACCTCAGCAGATTTTGATCAATACCCCCCCCCCCCCACAACCATACCAGAGACGCCATTAGGGGGGGGGGGGCGCTAATTTTGGCCGACCATTGCAATAGCGATATGTTTGTGTGTGAAGTCAAACAAAGAGGGTGCTATTCTGTGTGTATCTGGTAATGGGCTCCATCTCATACCATACTAGCTATTGATAAGATGCAATAGAGCCCTCTGGTTGATGTGGCGCATACGCAAGGTAATAAAGCCCCTACCACCTCCAAACCATACCCTAAATCCTTACAACTTTATATTTGTGGTTACACAACTATTATCTAATTAAGGGAACTCTACTAGTAATCAATGGTTAATCATAAAACAAATACCATCAATTAAGGTTTTGTATTTGTGATATTTCAAGAGGTTAACAAAACATACTCATCCTTTTTTTTAGAACAGCTTAAAACACTACAATATTTTTACGAGAAATTTTCGAATTTACGCTTTTAAACTGAAATTTAGATTATTATACTTAGGGATGGTTATATTTTAAACTAAAATTTAGATTATTATATTTAGGGATGGTTATAAAAGAAATGTTTTTTCGTAATGTCCCTCCTGCTCATTTGAATCCAAATCTTTCCATAAGTGGAATATTATAAGGTTATATTAAGACTTTTGTATATTGTGCCCATGCCAATCGTGATGATAGATTGCTCTTTATATTTATATATTGTGCCCAATCGTGATGGCTCTTTATATTATTTTACCCACCCGTAGTTATATTTAGACCAAATGTACTCACCCGCTGTTATATAATGTACCCACCAGCTGTTATATCTACACCAGAAATTGAGCATATTGTTACTTCCATTATTCTCAAGATCTTCAAGCTTTGTAGTTGCAGGTTTCACTAATGGCTCTCACCAATGCAGACCAGGTACTTCACACACGACTCTTCTGATCCCTAGAGTTAGATTTGGTTAGGTTCTAATAAAGTCTATCAAGTCATCTATTTTGGTTTAAAATGAGTAAAAACCAATCAAGCTAGCCAATTCAAATTACTCTTTGTCATGGGCATAATAATCCTAACACAATTATTTATGTCTAGTTGCTAGAATGTGCCCCTCCCATTTTTACTAGTTGTGCCCATTTGTCAAATCAGTCGTTATGCAACCCTTATAAAATGGCGAACCTCCGGGCCTTATAAAAGGCCGACTGTCACATGTTATGTTACATCTTATATGAGCCGTATAGCTTGTATGCTACATCTTATACAAGGTGTATAGGTTATTCTCAGTTAAATTAATAGGGGTACAATAATAGGGATTACGTTTTATCAACCCATTTATGTATCTACATGTAATAAATTACTTTTAAAGTTTAACAATTATCTATTCATTATTGCAGGTAATTTTTGAAGAAGTCTTGGGGGTACGAAAAATGATACTAAACAGACCAAAGCAACTAAACACACTCAGCTATGAGATGGTACAATACAATACAATCCAAAACAGATAATCGTGTGTATGTGTTGCTTACATGTATCATGTATTGATTATAGTTAAGAAGTATGTACGAGAAGTCGAGAGCTTATGAGGATGACCCCACGGTTAAGCTCGTTATACTGAAGGTACAAAGTTTTGTTGATACATTGTTTGTGGACACGACTCGCGGATCGAGACTTGGCTGTGACACGGCTTTCCTCCGTCGTGTGGGTCAAGTTATCAAGAAATCGGGCCAAGTCATAAGGAGTTTAACACTTGGAAATTGGGCTAGACTGATCAAGATGCAAGATAACAAGCACGTGGGCTGAATCCTCAAGGAAACACATGTTGGACTTCATGAACTGGGCCAAAGCCCAAATATTGGCGAAACACAATGTAGGTCGACGAAACTGGACTGTTTCGTCGACATCATCTCTATTTCGTCAAACATGACTCAGTTTCGCCAAGGATTAACGTGTTTCTTCAAGGTTCTGATTCGCCAAGCTGTGATTCGTCAAGACCCATTCTGATTCGTTGTGCTGTGACTATAAATACACTGTCTGTGGATAATAGAACATAGAGAACACATTGTAGAGAGCACACACACACACGAGAGTTAGAGAGAGTTTGCAAAATACATTTGTAAACGTTGAGCTTGTAACCGAACCTTTCATACGTATTAATACAGTGGTGTTAATCGGTGAATCTTGTGTGTCTTGTTTTTGCTTGTTCTATCTCGGTTTGCCTTTCCGGTTGGATTCCGCACAACCGGGTTGGTTTGTACACAAGAATTAGGCGACTAGATCCTCCCCTAGCCGGACCTACAAGTGGTATCAGAGCCTTGGCTCTTCTCCTTGTTAAAACCGAGGTGTTCTTGCTGTTTTTCGGGTTTGAAAAGTTCACTATTTTCTGGAAAAGCTTGTTAAAATCGGGTTTAATCTTGTTGTTTTGCTGTTTTGTTTTGTTAAAAACCGTGTTAAGCACATGTCTTCATGATAAATATTGGTTTTGATTAAACATTTCAAGCAAAAACGCGTTTCGGAAAGTTGTCGGGACACCGGAAAACTCATTAGTTTGCCGGAAAACTTAAATATTCTGGGTTTGTTCTTGATATCTTCATCAAAACTTCAAAGTGTTCTTCATATTTTCATAGTTTTGATCCTTGAGGATAAGGTTTGAAACTTGTTTGTGCATTGGGAAGGGTTACTGATATCACATCTTACTTGTTTGGTGAAAAGCACTGTGTACAAGCCGAAAGTAGGTTCTGTGTTGTGTCAGTAAAGAAAAAGTCTTCACCAACCCAGTTACTTTTTGGCGAAACAAGACTCTATCAATATTTTGGCGAAACAGAAAACCTTTTTCATTGAATTGACGAAACATAATTTGGGCCACCTGTTCTAATTCGTCAAAGCCCACATCCTCATTAATCCATTTCGTCAATATTGGACTCGTTGTTGGGCCTGTTTCGTAAACTATCAAGCCCAAAGCTAAAATCTGTTTCGTCGAAATCAAAAGGAATCAAATAACCATTGTATTTCGTCAAGTTTAATCTGTTTCGCCAAACATTTTGTTTCGTTGAAACACTTGTCTATTTTTAAACAGAAGGTCTCAATTTGTGATTTAACCGTTTGACTTAGGTGTGATTTTCAGGTATTCTTTTTCTTGATCAAAAAAAAAAAAAAAATGAATCCGATTTGGGGTACTCCGGTAAATACCGATATGTATTATGGTACTCCGTCTCCGGATAACGGAAAGTATAGAAACACGAGTTTATCTCCTTCGTGGGCCGAATCTTCCGCACCGAAATCTTCACAAGCTAATGCAAGTTCTACCGGTCAGTGGGCATTTGTATCAAATCAAACTCCAAGTATTCAAAGCATTCTCTTAAGCGAGAGCGAAACCGGAAGTTTGAATCGGCCTCCAAAGTTGATGCACTTAAGCGAATATCCGGGATGGACTGACAGATTTCATACATACGTCCTTGGACAAAATACCGAATTATGGTTGCGTTTCATCACAGATTTCGATCAAACAATAGAGGTTGCCGCGTCGTCTGCGGTTACGTTTGCCGATCTTACAGAAGATCAGAAGAAGGTCTATGACTTAGAGAAGAAAGCTTATGCTATTCTTACTCAGGCATTAAGCAAGGATATTTACCATCAATTTGTCAACTTCAAAACAACAAAGAAATTATGGGATGCGTTGAAGACGAGAGGTGTAGGAAACGAAGCGACTCGCCAATTAAGACAAGGTCTTCTCAAGAAAGAGTTTGATGGGTTTACATGCATGGATAAAGAATCTTTGGGAGATTTGACGAGTCGATTTTCTCATTTGTTGACTGAAATGGGAACTTTTGGAGTGATAGCGACTCCAATCGAAATTGTCACCAAGTTTGCTGATGCTTTGCCACCACAATGGAGTAATTTCTTGGAAATCCTGAAGCTCAATGGCACATTGGCTACAACAAGCTTCAATGACTTTGTTCAAATCCTGGAGAATAAGAATCAGGAAGAAACCCTTAAGGCGAAAAGGGTCATAGTGCCACAGAATCCGGAGATGTATTATGGAACTCCTAGCGCTCCTGCAATACAAGTGCGACATGATCCTGAGATGTATTATGGAACTCCTAATACTCCTGCAAGACCTTCTTCACACGCTCCAATTCAAACAGCGTTTGTGTCTAGCACAGATATGTATGGCAATCCTATCCAAGTTCCGGTCAAGCCTCCTCCAACAACAGACATGTATGGGAATCCACTTCCTGCTCAACAACAAGCATGTTATGGAAGCACATCATCTGCTGGTCAGCAATCCAAGCCAAATACAGTGCGGCTCGACACCTCAATCTTTTCTAAAGTCAGTGTGGAAGTAGCAAAGGAACACATGGAGCTGCTAAACACTTTGGTGAGCGCATACTGTGGATTAGTGGAAGGTCAGATTGGCAACATTAATCTGACACAAGAAGACTATCAGCAGATTGATAAGGAAGAGATGGATTTGATGGATATCAAATGGGCCTTTGCGAGTGCTGTGAGGAGAGCAAAGGATTTCATGGAAAGAACGGGCAGAACCAGCTTGGAAAGTAAGAAAGACACCAAGTATGGGTTCGATAAACAGGCAGGGAAGTGCTTTAATTGTGGTGAACGGGGTCATTTTAAAAGGGAATGTACAAGGCCAGCTCAGCATGGGAACCAGAACCCTTTCAGAAATCAAGGCAACCAGCAGAATCAGAACAGGAACAATGAGCGTACGTTGATACTTGTCAACAACCAAAGCCAAGCGGGACCATCAAATGCCAACCAGGTACTTGTGGTTCAAGTAGATGAAGGTTGTGATTGGTCAATCCATTTGGGAAATGATGCTCCAGATGGAACAGCTTGTTTTGCTGAGGTCGTGAAGGATTTAAATCACGCCAGTGGTGGAGAATCTTCCGCCAATGGTGGTGACTCTTCTGAGGATGAAGACTCTTCTGGTTATAGTAGAAGTTCAGATGAAGAATCCTCGAGTTCAGGTGATGATCATGTGGATGAGACATCAAGTGCGTCAGTCGATGCAGATATTGATGAGCTTTTGGAAGAAGCTGCAGCAGGAATTCAAAGAAGATCTATTTTGGTGGATCAAGCTTCTTATTCTTCGTCTTCTCTCCATTCAGCCTTTATGGCTAAGGTCGACAGTTCATCAAGTCAGGTATGTGACGATGAACCCACTGCTGTTATTTGTGATAATTGTGATAGATTGAGTGTTAAATGTGCTGATTTAGAGGCAAACATGTCTGAGTTGCACGACAAACATGATGCTTTACAAGCTAGTTTGTTTGACTTGCAAGACAAACATGTTTCGTTGAATGATAAGTGGTGTGAATTGCAAAGCAAAGACGAGGCTTTGCAAGAGAAATATGATGTGACATTCCTCCACAATCAGAAATTGACCGTGGATCTTTCGAAGTGCACTGAAGCCAACATGTTTTATGAAAATCATGAAAAGGAGTTTAAAACGGTAATTGAGAAATTAAAGAAAGATAAAACCGAGTTAACAAAAATGGTTTCCAGAAAACAAACTGACATTAATTTGTATATAACTCGACTTGAGATAATGCAAAAAGAGATGGCTTGTGTGAAAACTGAAAGTGAGGCGATCCAGCTTAAGCTAAATAGTTATTTGAGTTCTAGCTATGTGTTGGATCATATCATTGATGTTCAGAAAGAGAAACGGGATGTCACATGCATTGGATATAAGAAATGTCCACCACCTGTGAGACACAATTATGATGCCATGCCTGACGAGGAAGATAGAATTTTCTTTGAACCATCTGTTCCTTTAGACGTTGAGGAATTTGCAACAGGACTCGGATACAAGAAGGAAGTATCATCAGATTCAGATGTGTCACTGAACAAAATCAGGATCCTCCAGTTGTGGTTGAGGATGCTGATTCTTCTGATGATGAATCTGATGATACTGATTCAGCAAAGTCTGACGCGGCAATCAACGAAGAGGACATACCTCTTGAGAATCATATTTTATGTGATCCTCCCGCAAAACCTGCTAAGACTGTTCCGACCGAGTCCACGTCTGCAAAAGAGTCTGAAAGTGTGGATTTGCTGTACACTCTTGTTGGTGATGATAAAATTTATTCAGACAAAGATTTTCCTATTAAGAATGTTAATCAATCATTAATCAGTAAAGTCTTTGAAAATTCAACAAGTAAGTTTTTGGGAAAGACAGGATCACATGTTACAGTAACACAGTGTCCTCCTATTCCAAAGGCTGAAGTTCGAAAACAATATGGAAATCAGAAATTACCAACAGTGCAAAAACAGCAAAATCATACCAAACCAAAAGGAAAAGCATCGACTCAAAGTCAAAGGAAGCCGAATCAAAAGAAGAACAAGAATGTGAACTTTGTGAAATCAAAGGGAACGGACAAAATCGAAACTTTTTAAAACAAATCTAACTTAGATTTTGTTAAACAAGCAACAGTGTTGAAAAGAAATGAACCAAACTGTTCGAAACCTAGTACCTCGAGATCACAAAGTTCATCATTATCGGCAAGACGATCACATGATACTTCGGGGTTTGTTGAACGAAGATCATGTTTTGAATGTGGTGAAATTGGACACATAATTCGAAACTGTCCGTATCTTCATAAGTTGAAAGCTAAGGATGATGATCCCCGTGACCAAATTGACCACAAGCGATCTGTTTCATCAAAACCAAATCCCCGTCTTATAAAAGAAAGGGAAAAGAAACAGAAACGCCAACAGGTCAAGAAAATTGAAAAGGCGATTAAAACTGATGTGGTTAACAAAACATCTGTTTCTGTCAAACAAAACAATTTAAAAACTTCAGACAACCATGAAGTTAAGTTTTTAAAGAATAACACTGGTATAACAAAACAGACCTGGAAATCAAAAACGGTTATTGAATCAGGGGGGCCATCACAATTTCCAAATCATCAAAAAGTAGAAGTTATTGTTGTTGATGAAAATGGAAGACCCAAGACCACAATGGCTTGGGTCCCCATCTCCAACTAATCATGTGAGTTCATGTGCAGGGTGTTCCAGGAGGAACTATCAGTAGTCATTGGATTGTTGATAGTGGGGCATCCAGGCACATGACAGGCGACATGAAGCTTCTCTACGACGTCAAATCTATTAGAGGAGGTTATGTTGCTTTTGCTGGAGATAAGGGCGGATATATTACTGGTGAAGGAATGATATCCAACGGGGTTGTAAGCTTTGATAAGATCAACTTTGTACAGCAACTTGATCACAATCTTCTCAGCGTTTCACAAATCTGTGACAAGCAGTTCTCAGTACACTTTGATGCAAATGGATGTTATGTGCTGAAACCCGGCTTCAAAATTCCAAAAGAATGGATTCTCTTGTCTGCTCCAAGGATAAATGATTTGTATGTCCTTGATATGAGCCAAGCTATCACTACGTCTGCACAAGCAACCTGTTTCGTTTCCAAAGCCACAGAAAAGGACTCAATCTCTTGGCACAGACGAATGGGTCACATTCACTTACGCAAAATGAATCATTTGGTGTCAAATGAATTGGTGAATGGTGTTCCTCTTAAAAACTTCCATCTTCAAGACGTCTGTGTTTCGTGCCAGAAAGGAAAACAAACGAAGAAGCGACACCCTACAAAGAAAATCAACACGGTGGCCATTCCGCTTGAACGTTTACACATGGATTTGTTCGGTCCTGTCAAGCATAAAAGCATCCGGAATCATCAATATTGCCTCGTGATAACTGATGATTATTCAAGATTTTCTTGGGTGGCGTTCATGGCACACAAGAGTGAAACTTTCGGTATTATCAAAAACTTGATCATTCAGATTGAGAATTTGTATAAGTTGAAAGTTAGGAGGATACGTAGCGACAATGGTACTGAATTCAAAATTCATGCCATGGTGGAGTTTTGCACTTCAAAAGGTATTCTTCACGAATTTAGTGCGGCTTATACTCCTCAACAGAATGGCGTCGCTGAACGTAAAAACCGTACATTGATCGAGACTGCTAGGACTATGTTAGTAGAGTCACAATTGCCGATTCCATTCTGGACTGAAGCTGTGGCCTCTGCATGTTACACGTTGAACCGAGTCCTTACAGTCAAAAGGCACAACAAGACCTGCTTTGAGCTTCTTCACAAACGGAAACCAGATTTGTCGTTCCTTGAACCGTTTGGAGCTCCTTGCACAATAATCGATCCTAATGGAAAGTTTGGGGCAAAAGCAATTGAGGGATACTTTCTTGGGTATGCCACCCCGAACTTAAGCGTCTGGAATCTAGAGACTAAAAGGGTCGAGGAATGGTCTGAAGTCAGAGTACAAAGGCACACTTTACCAGTCAAATGTCCTGGTCAGCCTTGGATGTTTGAGTACGATGACTTTTTCAATTCGATCAATGTTGAAGCAGTTGAAGAAAATGCTGCGGCAAGGATGTTTTTCGAGAGTGACAATGCAACAGATTCACCGTTGGTTCGTCCCGTTATTGTCAATCAAGAACCATCTTCAGTGAACAATAATGCTCTCGATAATGAGGATTTTCACGATGCTACTGAATTGAACGAATCTTCAGAGGATGATGAATTTCTCGATGCAGATCAAGAAGCTCCAACGACAGCAGTTCATGGTACTTCAGAGGGAACACCTCCAGTGGATGCTCCTAGAACAGCTGAAGCTACTGCATCATCCTCTTCGTCGATTCCGGGTATTGAATTAGTTGTTGATCTCAATCTCAACAATCTGGGTACAAACATTCCAGTTCAAGATAATCCAGAAACAAGGATTCACAATACCCATCCTCAACAAAACATCATCGGAAATGTACAGAGTGGCGTTCAAACAAGAAACATGTTGTGAAACAACAACAATACAGGCTTGTATGCAGCTATCCGAGAATCTGGTCAACAAAATGATTGGTCTTTCGCGTGTTATGTCTCACAGGAAGAGCCAAGAACTTGGAAAGAAGCTTTGAAAGATAGCTCTTGGGTTGAAGCGATGCAGGAAGAACTGCAACAATTCCAGAAGCTTGGTGTCTGGAAACTCGTAGAGAAACCTGTTGGTTACAAGAAGATTGGTACCCGTTGGGTGTTTGTAACACCCCGAAAACGGGTTTGGTAATTAAACCCCGTTAATACTAAAAGACGGGTAAAGTACAGTTGGTGGTAAAATTTACCCGGTGGAATATTAGGATTTAAATAAATAATCCTAATAATAAATAAAAATGAATAAAAGCTTTAAAGAAATAAAATGGACAAAAGGCCCGAGTTAACGGGGCCTAAAATAAACTTAGTCATAAATATTCCCGAACCCACTAAGTTAACTAGGAATATTGAACCTAGTTAATAAGTGAGAATATTATTGTAAATAAGTAGGTTATAACCTACTTAATAATTAACGAAACATGAGGGACCAAAGTTAGATATTTGGAAATAAGGTTTATTTATTAATAACAAAAAAAATAAAAACACACCACACCTAGTGTGTGCGTGTGTGAGGTCGACCAGGAGAAAGCTCAGGGAGCTCAAACCCTAACTTCCACAACTTGATCAAATTAAAGCCCAAATCAAGAGCCAAATCACTGCATGAACACAAATTCGTGATCACCTAGTCATGGGGATTACAAGGTATGTTGAAATTTATGATTTGGTGATACTTTGAGATTATGGTGAACAATCATAATCGAAATTCTGTTATGAATCTCGAATCTATGAGTGTTATTATGATTATATTTTGGTTTAGAAACAAACCCTAGTAGAAATCTTGATGAATTGTTGTCAAACTAGGGATTTGATAATTACCCTATTATGAGCTAAGTGGGTTTTGGTTGAATTGATGAAATTGATGTTCTAATGGTGTTTACAAACATCACACTAAATCATATGAATGAACTACTTGAACAAATTAGAGATTTTTGTTAAGAGTTCATAAGTAACTAGAAGTGGGTTTTGTTAGAAATGATGAAATCATGAAGAACTTGAAGTAATATCACTTGTATGTGATTAACAAGTAAACTAGGAAGTGGGTTTTTATGTAATAGTAAAGATGATGATAAGTTTATGTTTAAAATCATCATATTGGATAATAGAAACAAGGCACTCAAACAAATTAAGTGATTTGGGAACTTGTTCATACGTGATTGAAATGGGTTTGAATGTTATGATGAAATTTGGTAGCTATGTTCATGTAACTAAGTGTATAAGATCATGTTAGCTACTAATTGATGGATAGAACTTGAATGTGCATTTATCATTACTTGAGGTAGGAATTTGATGACATGTTAGTTGATTTGTCACCTCAAAAGATGGTGTTCACTAAGTGGTGATTTAGATGTTAATCTTGGTAAAAATAACTAGTTGGGAACTAGTTAGTAAATATGTAAAACTATGCACATTAGGTGTTTGTTAAAATGCCTAAATGAGAACTAAGTGTTGATAATGTGCCTAATTGAGTCTTGTGAACTTGATAGTGCAATCATGTGTGTTAATTGGTGATTTGACTTTTAAATAGTCAAACCGACTATTAATAAGATCGAATGGTAATAGTGATAGAAAATATGTAAGATGGAATAGTCATAATTAATGATGACTAATATAACCGTCTTACGAATTATGATGATAGTTTGACGCTTGACAAGCTAGGTGGAGGCTTGGAAAGGAAGCGGGTCAAACGAAGCAAGTATGAAGGAAAAGCGTAATTCGGATTGCAAGGTAAGTATAGCTTACACTAGTCTTTAATTGTGGAATGTTTTCTTATCATATAAATTATGAATGAGATATCTAAACAATTGAAATATGATGTTCCGTCGTGTAGTCGAACGGAACAAGATAATCAAAGATGAAAGACAACGTATTAATGGTTAAAAAGAAGTAAATCGATAATTCGATCATATTTGGGTCGAAAGTAATAAACGGTTTATAAGTTAAAATGACCATACGATGTTAAACGGAACGAGTCATGTAGAGGAGATGATAATAAATATCATCTCGCAAAGATAAACGGTCAATTCGGCTAAACGGGTCAAAAGGTGTAGACAACACCTTTTGACTATATATAAACTAATGATTCTTTTGTCGAGTCATATGCTTACAGGAATAGATATCCAATGGATATTCGTATCGTTCTTAATTAGCGAATATAAAGCAAGGTATTAAAATCGGGTCTATTTGTTGATCCGAGCCAGGTACGCTTATTTATGATGTATGTAAAAGTGCTAATTTGGTCGAATAATTGGTGATAGCCCTTCAATGTAAAAGAAGGACCAAAATCGACCAAAACGCCCTTGTAGGCCAAATTGAACAAACAACTCTTAGAGGTTGTTTGGAAACGAGTCTTATGATTAAACAAAAGCTTAGAATAAGTGTAGATGATGATAGATGTAATACGTTAGCCAAATAGCTCTATTTGAGTCTTATTGTAAAATAACAACCCGAAGGGTAAAACTCGGAACATATAGACATACACATTGAAATCCAACACACAAAGAGTTGTAGTTGAATATTACTTGATAAGAAATGTAGGAATAAGATGCTAGAAAGGAATGAAAGCGATTTTAAGCTTTAAAGTGCTTAAATACCCTTAACGGGTCAAAATAAGCGTACGAGCATAAACGGGTTTAAATGGTGTAATAAACCTGTGATTAGAACCTAATATAGTAGGTAACATTAATTTAAAGAGATGTATGTGATATAGAAGTCAAACAAATACGTTTGTTTGATAAAATGCGTAAACGGGTCAAATTTTGGTAAAGGAGTAATAAGCCGAAGACTTAAAAGTCTTAATTTTTATCAAGCCGGATGTCGGATTTTAACTCCATATGATGGAGAATCAAATTACAAACATGTAGGAAGAAACGGTAGGTTAAACGGATAAGCGGTTTGAAAGATACGAAAGATTTCGTGTCAAATTACGACGAAATAGAGAATCAGGATGCAGAGTCCACCGTAATTTACGGTCCCACCGTAAATTACGGTGGAGTTAAATTGTTTACGGTGTAACTGGTCTGATTTACGGTAGAGGAATGGAAACCCAGGGGCCACCGTAATTTACGGTCCCACCGTAAATTACGGTGGATATAATTTTCTTATATTTTGTTTTTCATTTGGAAATCAAATGTTTCCCGGACATTGTTCGGACCTGATTTAAACTTCGTAAGACTAAAGCATTTCATGTTTATGAAATGTAGGTACGCCTTGGATGCCGGAAGACGATCAAGCTCAGCGAAGAACCGAACACAATAAAGACACACGCTTCCGCACTTTGCCACGTTGTAAAATTTAAACAACAAATTTGATCATGTTACCTAGAATAACTTATGAATTGTAAAAGTTTAAAATAAACCCGTATTTTTATAGTATGTGTAGCCTTAACTACACATCTAATTGATGGTATTCACACGATAAACGTTAAATAGAAACTAGGGTGTTACAAGTTGGTATCAGAGCCTAGGTTTAAGAGATTCGAGTATGGTGGGGAGGAACCATGCTTGGACTTAAACCTTATGCTCTTGACAAAGAATAGTGTTCGGTTCGAGGCTTGATCGCAAATCCGGTAAGTACATGTATGTTAATAGTTTAGCATGCTAAAGTGTAGTAAACAACACATATGGCTATCGTGTGATACACGTTACCCCAATTAAAATGATTGATAAAGTTGACGAAAATACGCGCGTTGACGCGTATGGTAGAAAAAGCCTTGTATTATAATACGGGCGATTATTGAAGTAGATGCTACTAACTCTTGTGAATGTTCTAATTGAAGGACACTCGCGTCTGAAGATGACGGGAGTGAACAAAGTATGGATATGATGATGGAACGGTCCGAGGTATGACAGGAAGAGCATACTCACCAAGGACCTAAATCGCGTAACGGTCGCGAACAAGACGGATGACAAGAGAAGCCCGTTAGGGCAAGCATTACCAGGTGCACGCTTTTAAATTTAATCGCACGAGTCGTTATATGCAACAAACACGTAAGTAATAACGGTTGCATACACATATGATAGAACTTGGAAAACCTGATTTCCAAGAGAAATTTAATAGGAAATGTGTTATTCACAATGATGAATAACAAAATGAATAACAAGACTTGTTTATATAGAAACTTGGACGAGAGTGATCATCCAAGCAAGTATTCTCAATACAAATCCTATTGAGAAAATTTATGATCACATCAATGAATGCGAATAAATGTTCATAAAAAGGGACATTATACATGTTCAAGGATAAACGATTAAAACTAATAATTGTTAACTAACAATTAAATAGAGTTTTACCAAATGAAACCATAAACATGGAGACAATTTGAGGAGTTACTTACATGGGACGTGATGTGGTAGTTATAATAAGGTCACGCGTACCACGTGTTGATCGCTTACTCTGGCCAAGTAAGTAGTGAACACATGATAGCATGAGCTTCTTAAAATGAGCGCAGTTATGTCCGATGTGGTAATGGCGGGGTGAATGGGACTAATTAAAAAGTACCCAAATGAAGCAGATAAGCAAGATATTTGAAAATAATGTAAACGCACAACCGAGTGACGGGAGCGTGTTACATTAGGATAATGAGCCCGAGTGAAGGGACAAACAAGCATGTAAAATGATTTAGACAAGTATTGGGAGGGAGTGTACTTACACTCGAACCCATAAAACGCAAGCATGTAAAATGATTTAGACAAGTATTGGGAGGGAGTGTACTTACACTCGAACCCATAAAACGCAAGCATGTAAAATGATTTAGACAAGTATTGGGAGGGAGTGTACTTACACTCGAACCCAGGAAACGCAAGCATGAAAAATGATTTAGACAAGTATTGGGAGGGAGTGTACTTACACTCGAACCCAGGAAACGCAAGCATGTAAAATGATTTAGACAAGTATTGGGAGGGAGTGTACTTACACTCGAACCCGGAAAATGCAAATATGTCCCTTAACGGGTCGTTTTTGGTAAAACATCAAACTTAAGGGCAAAGTCGGAATATAAAAATGAAGCGAGGTCTTAATGCATACCGGGAGGGTTGCAATGACAACGACTTCGGTAAAGTACCCGGTTGATGGGTAAGGATTTAAACACATGCATAAACCGAGAAACGAGAACACGAATTTAAAGTCAAAAGACTCGGATTATGAGTTATGACTAAAAGACCATAAAATTTCGTAAACAGAAATTTTGATAATTATATTCAACTATGTTGAGATTGAACGGGTTGAATAAAGTATAATGCTTAAAGGCATAAGTAAGCGCAAGCCGGATAACGGTAAGCTTGAGTCAAATGATTTTCAAACGTAAAAAGAGTGCTTTGACACCAAAAATATATTTTAATAAGACACGAGTAAAAAGAGTGATCTACGGGATTAACATAACCTTTAGGGTTATAAACAAATGAGAGATCTACGGACTAAAACGACCCACGGGTCATGATTAGAAAGAAGTTATAAGGACTTCGCCCTAAAGAGGTGAATGTCTAATCAAAAATAGCCCATAAGGCTAAGTGATAAAACCTACGGGTTAGATTGGATAAAGCGAGGAAATCAGTTAAGAATCCCCGCATAAAACTAAGACTGTAAAGGATTAAATTACGGACTGTCAATATCCCGGTATGGATGATTGACACAAGTTAAAGAAAAGATCCTAAAACTAAAACTTCGGTTTTAGTAAGAAATAATGTTTTTACAAACATAAATTCCGATATGAATTTAAATAGTAAGTGGCATGAAAGACACAAGTCTTGACACTGATAGGCACAAGATGATATATTCGAAAAGTGATATTCCGGAAGGGGAATTTTGATATAAATTAAACATGATGTAACACGATCACGGTCAAGAAAGGTAATGTGAAGTAGAATCACATTATGACCAAGCAAGCGGTAAAAAGTAACTGGACTAATAAGTCTAAGTAGTGAGACCGGTCAAGGTCATTTAAATAAATTTTGGTTTGCTTGTAAGCGGTAGGTTCGGTATGACTGAACCGAATAAATAAATTTGAAGACAAAAGAAATTGCTGCTAAAAGTGAAAAGATTTCACCAAATGCCTTTAAACGAGTCAAAATAACGGATTCGTAAGGAATTCGATAGTATATGAAAGCGATGGATATCGCTAAGTTAACTAAACTAGTAGAAATAACGGAATTTCGTTATTTTGAAGTTACACTATGTCGTATGAGATATGAAGACAATTAGTAACCAAAAAGATGTTACCGCATTTTTCGGGTAATACTAACGATTGGTTAAGAAGTTTAGATAATGTTTAAAAGACCTTTCGGCTCAAATACATTAAGTTTAAACTCAATGAATTATGTAAGAAAAGGTTTCGAGGACGAAACCTCTCTAAGGGGGGTAGACTTGTAACACCCCGAAAACGGGTTTGGTAATTAAACCCCGTTAATACTAAAAGACGGGTAAAGTACAGTTGGTGGTAAAATGTACCCGGTGGAATATTAGGATTTAAATAAATAATCCTAATAATAAATAAAAATGAATAAAAGCTTTAAAGAAATAAAATGGACAAAAGGCCCGAGTTAACGGGGCCTAAAATAAACTTAGTCATAAATATTCCCGAACCCACTAAGTTAACTAGGAATATTGAACCTAGTTAATAAGTGGGAATATTATTGTAAATAAGTAGGTTATAACCTACTTAATAATTAACGAAACATGAGGGACCAAAGTTAGATATTTGGAAATAAGGTTTATTTATTAATAACAAAAAAAATAAAAACACACCACACCTAGTGTGTGCGTGTGTGAGGTCGACCAGGAGAAAGCTCAGGGAGCTCAAACCCTAACTTCCACAACTTGATCAAATTAAAGCCCAAATCAAGAGCCAAATCACTGCATGAACACAAATTCGTGATCACCTAGTCATGGGGATTACAAGGTATGTTGAAATTTATGATTTGGTGATACTTTGAGATTATGGTGAACAATCATAATCGAAATTCTGTTATGAATCTCGAATCTATGAGTGTTATTATGATTATATTTTGGTTTAGAAACAAACCCTAGTAGAAATCTTGATGAATTGTTGTCAAACTAGGGATTTGATAATTACCCTATTATGAGCTAAGTGGGTTTTGGTTGAATTGATGAAATTGATGTTCTAATGGTGTTTACAAACATCACACTAAATCATATGAATGAACTACTTGAACAAATTAGAGATTTTTGTTAAGAGTTCATAAGTAACTAGAAGTGGGTTTTGTTAGAAATGATGAAATCATGAAGAACTTGAAGTAATATCACTTGTATGTGATTAACAAGTAAACTAGGAAGTGGGTTTTTATGTAATAGTAAAGATGATGATAAGTTTATGTTTAAAATCATCATATTGGATAATAGAAACAAGGCACTCAAACAAATTAAGTGATTTGGGAACTTGTTCATACGTGATTGAAATGGGTTTGAATGTTATGATGAAATTTGGTAGCCATGTTCATGTAACTAAGTGTATAAGATCATGTTAGCTACTAATTGATGGATAGAACTTGAATGTGCATTTATCATTACTTGAGGTAGGAATTTGATGACATGTTAGTTGATTTGTCACCTCAAAAGATGGTGTTCACTAAGTGGTGATTTAGATGTTAATCTTGGTAAAAATAACTAGTTGGGAACTAGTTAGTAAATATGTAAAACTATGCACATTAGGTGTTTGTTAAAATGCCTAAATGAGAACTAAGTGTTGATAATGTGCCTAATTGAGTCTTGTGAACTTGATAGTGCAATCATGTGTGTTAATTGGTGATTTGACTTTTAAATAGTCAAACCGACTATTAATAAGATCGAATGGTAATAGTGATAGAAAATATGTAAGATGGAATAGTCATAATTAATGATGACTAATATAACCGTCTTACGAATTATGATGATAGTTTGACGCTTGACAAGCTAGGTGGAGGCTTGGAAAGGAAGCGGGTCAAACGAAGCAAGTATGAAGGAAAAGCGTAATTCGGATTGCAAGGTAAGTATAGCTTACACTAGTCTTAAATTGTGGAATGTTTTCTTATCATATAAATTATGAATGAGATATCTAAACAATTGAAATATGATGTTCCGTCGTGTAGTCGAACGGAACAAGATAATCAAAGATGAAAGACAACGTATTAATGGTTAAAAAGAAGTAAATCGATAATTCGATCATATTTGGGTCGAAAGTAATAAACGGTTTATAAGTTAAAATGACCATACGATGTTAAACGGAACGAGTCATGTAGAGGAGATGATAATAAATATCATCTCGCAAAGATAAACGGTCAATTCGGCTAAACGGGTCAAAAGGTGTAGACAACACCTTTTGACTATATATAAACTAATGATTCTTTTGTCGAGTCATATGCTTACAGGAATAGATATCCAATGGATATTCGTATCGTTCTTAATTAGCGAATATAAAGCAAGGTATTAAAATCGGGTCTATTTGTTGATCCGAGCCAGGTACGCTTATTTATGATGTATGTAAAAGTGCTAATTTGGTCGAATAATTGGTGATAGCCCTTCAATGTAAAAGAAGGACCAAAATCGACCAAAACGCCCTTGTAGGCCAAATTGAACAAACAACTCTTAGAGGTTGTTTGGAAACGAGTCTTATGATTAAACAAAAGCTTAGAATAAGTGTAGATGATGATAGATGTAATACGTTAGCCAAATAGCTCTATTTGAGTCTTATTGTAAAATAACAACCCGAAGGGTAAAACTCGGAACATATAGACATACACATTGAAATCCAACACACAAAGAGTTGTAGTTGAATATTACTTGATAAGAAATGTAGGAATAAGATGCTAGAAAGGAATGAAAGCGATTTTAAGCTTTAAAGTGCTTAAATACCCTTAACGGGTCAAAATAAGCGTACGAGCATAAACGGGTTTAAATGGTGTAATAAACCTGTGATTAGAACCTAATATAGTAGGTAACATTAATTTAAAGAGATGTATGTGATATAGAAGTCAAACAAATACGTTTGTTTGATAAAATGCGTAAACGGGTCAAATTTTGGTAAAGGAGTAATAAGCCGAAGACTTAAAAGTCTTAATTTTTATCAAGCCGGATGTCGGATTTTAACTCCATATGATGGAGAATCAAATTACAAACATGTAGGAAGAAACGGTAGGTTAAACGGATAAGCGGTTTGAAAGATACGAAAGATTTCGTGTCAAATTACGACGAAATAGAGAATCAGGATGCAGAGTCCACCGTAATTTACGGTCCCACCGTAAATTACGGTGGAGTTAAATTGTTTACGGTGTAACTGGTCTGATTTACGGTAGAGGAATGGAAACCCAGGGGCCACCGTAATTTACGGTCCCACCGTAAATTACGGTGGATATAATTTTCTTATATTTTGTTTTTCATTTGGAAATCAAATGTTTCCCGGACATTGTTCGGACCTGATTTAAACTTCGTAAGACTAAAGCATTTCATGTTTATGAAATGTAGGTACGCCTTGGATGCCGGAAGACGATCAAGCTCAGCGAAGAACCGAACACAATAAAGACACACGCTTCCGCACTTTGCCACGTTGTAAAATTTAAACAACAAATTTGATCATGTTACCTAGAATAACTTATGAATTGTAAAAGTTTAAAATAAACCCGTATTTTTATAGTATGTGTAGCCTTAACTACACATCTAATTGATGGTATTCACACGATAAACGTTAAATAGAAACTAGGGTGTTACAGTGTTTAAATGCAAAAAGGACGACCGTGGAATCGTTATTCGCAACAAAGCAAGGCTAGTCGTTCAAGGTTTTCGTCAGATAGAAGGGTAGACTACAACGAAGTTTATGCACCTGTTGCACGTCTGGAAGCAATTCGGATCTTTCTGGCTTATGCCTCATTCAAAGGATTCAAGGTTTACCAGATGGACGTCAAAAGTGCATTCTTACATGGTGTGGTGGAAGAAGAGGTGTACGTCGAACAGCCTCCTGGGTTTGAAGATCCTATCCATCCCGATCGGGTTTGGTTGCTCAACAAAGCTCTATATGGTCTACATCAAGCACCGCGAGCTTGGTATGCAACCTTATCTAATTATCTGCTGGAGAATGGATTTCGCAGAGGTCTTATCGATTGTACTCTTTTCATCAAAGAACAAGATGGAGATCTTGTACTGGTACAGGTATACGTTGATGATATTATATTTGGTTCTACTAATGATGTTTTGTGTAGGAATTTCGAGCGCATTATGCAGGATAAATTCGAGATGAGTGCTATGGGGGAAATGACCTTCTTTTTGGGCCTACAAGTGCAACAAACTGAGTCTGGGATATTCATCCATCAGACTAAATATGTTGGTGACATCTTGAGCCGGTTCCAGATGTCTGATGCAACGCCCATCGGTACCCCATTGCCGCAAAATCACGGAATTAATCCAGACTTGAAGGGTGAAGCTGTTAGCCCCTCATACTACCGCGCGATGATCGGATCTCTTATGTACCTCACAGCATCAAGACCAGATATAATGTACCCAACATGCCTGCTTGCCAGATATCAAGTCAACCCGAAGGCCTCACATCTTGCAGCTGTAAAAAGGATTTTTCGTTATTTGAAGGGTTACCCTGACACCGGTCTATGGTACCCTAGGGATAATAACTTTGACTTGATCGCTTTCAGTGATTCTGATTTTGGCGGATGCAAAATCGACGGCAAATCCACAACGGCTGGATGTCAGTTTTTGGGAAATCGCCTAGTCACATGGCAGTGCAAGAAGCAGACGTGCGTCGCTACATCAACATGCGAAGCTGAATACATTGCTGCCTCAAGTTGTTGCTCCCAAGTCCTATGGATCCAACAACAAATGCATGACTACGGTTTTGAATTCCTAACTACTCCTATTTACGTTGATAATTCTGCTGCATTACAGATCACTAGAAATCCTGTGCAGCATTCAAAGACTAAGCACATCGAAATTAAGTATCACTTCATACGTGATTGCTTTGAGAAAAGGCTAATCGATGTTGCTTACATCCACACTGATGACCAACGTGCCGACCTTTTTACCAAAGCATTTGACAAATCAAGATTTGACTATTTATTATTGGTAAACGGCATTAAGGTCAAGCAAGAGTAAAACCAACATCGGAAAATCATTTTTGTAAATACCTTTGTGTTTTAAATTTGTCTTAGTTTATTGATTTTAGGGGGAGTAAATCCAAAATTTGAAAATCCAAAAACATCGAAAAATTTCAAAAACACAAAAACAATAGAAAAACAAAAATGAGTTTCCTGGCGAGCAAAAGAGAAAGTGATAGTACATCAGTGGTCTGTCTAAACCTCTTTTAAACCTTAAATGAAAAACGATAAGCAGCTCTATATAAGATGTATCGGTAGGCTCACAATCATTTTAAAGTGTGCAGGGTGATATAAACTTAAATCGACTGAAGACCAGGTGGGAACCATTCATTGGCATATGGTCTTAGTACCGAAATTTCGTTTGAGAGATTGCCGAGGTTCTGAGATATTCGGTCTTTATGCTGCTTATCATCTGGGTATCATGGTTGTATCTTTTTCCGAAAAATAACGGGGACGCAAGTCTAGATCTTCCATGATACTATACATACGTGTACATACTGCATTCGACCTCAATAAGTGATCAACAATCACATGTCCACAAAATAAGTGATAAAATATCACATTTATCCGGGAGTCAAGTTCGTCTCTCTGCTGTACGAAAGTACTGACCTGTTCACGGACTTACTCTTGTGCCCTTCATGCATCGAAAATCAAGTTCCTCATCAATAAGTGATTCTATCACATAGGACTTGTTTTCAAATCAAAATAAGTGAGTTTCTCACATCATATACGGTCAAACAGATGATAATCGGTATACTCACCGGTAAGATGAACCCTCGTGCATACCTTGATACGGGAATGTGTCGTGATGTGGATGAACACCGGTCGGTAAGTATAAATCATACCTTAACGTATCCCCTCGCCATGATTACAAATGATAAGTTGAGCTTATGTGGACAATAATACCGATAATCGTTATAGGATGCTTATCTTAATGTTATCTAATTGAACAACAAGAGCGTTTTGGCATGACCGTACACTGATATGATTCTCTTACCCTCGAAACTCGCAAAAAGAATGTCTGTATATATTTATTTACTGCTTTCAGTCTTTACTTTCGAAATTTTCAAAAATACCAAAAAGATTTTAGGTGTGTTTTAATATAAACTTTCTAAAAAGTCAAAAAGATTTTATTTCTATCTTATTTTCGATTGTACGATGTTGGAGCTCAAATCTTCGTTGCCTGAAAGCTGAACGAAAACCAAAGTGACTAAATCTTCATAAACGGTCGAAATTTGCAAGTTTTGAAAGTTAAAAACTAAAATTGATAAATGTGTTAAACTTTCAAACTGTCGGACGGTGTTTGATTAAACAATGGTCTCACGTGTGTCGTTTGTTTATGTTTACTATATTCCAAGCAGTTGTTCTCATTACGCGTTTAGATTTCTTGCATGTGCAGATTCTAAAGGCAAGGAGAACATGGTCGATGACAAGCCTTGGAATGAAGACACAACGTGAAGGCACTCAAAAGACAAAGATGATCGAGTTGCCGCTGGCCATCATCAACTCCACAAGGATCTCAAGTTATAAAGATCAAGTCGTTCACGAGCATAACTCAAGGGGGAGCTTATGTTAAGGGGGAGTTTGTCAACACACTTCCTACATGAAACGGGTAGTTTGTTGATACACTTTCTGCTTTCAAGACGTGAAGACTTTCAAGATCCTCTGACATTGAAGACATCAAAGGCGAATCTCGCGAGTAGCGTCCAAGGGGGAGTTTGTTGATACATTGTTTGTGGACACGACTCGCGGATCGAGACTTGGCTGTGACACGGCTTTCCTCCGTCGTGTGGGTCAAGTTATCAAGAAATCGGGCCAAGTCATAAGGAGTTTAACACTTGGAAATTGGGCTAGACTGATCAAGATGCAAGATAACAAGCACGTGGGCTGAATCCTCAAGGAAACACATGTTGGACTTCATGAACTGGGCCAAAGCCCAAATATTGGCGAAACACAATGTAGGTCGACGAAACTGGACTGTTTCGTCAACATCATCTCTATTTCGTCAAACATGACTCAGTTTCGCCAAGGATTAACGTGTTTCTTCAAGGTTCTGATTCGCCAAGCTGTGATTCGTCAAGACCCATTCTGATTCGTTGTGCTGTGACTATAAATACACTGTCTGTGGATAATAGAACATAGAGAACACATTGTAGAGAGCACACACACACACGAGAGTTAGAGAGAGTTTGCAAAATACATTTGTAAACATTGAGCTTGTAACCGAACCTTTCATACGTATTAATACAGTGGTGTTAATCGGTGAATCTTGTGTGTCTTGTTTTTGCTTGTTCTATCTCGGTTTGCCTTTCCGGTTGGATTCCGCACAACCGGGTTGGTTTGTACACAAGGATTAGGCGACTAGATCCTCCCCTAGCCGGACCTACAAGTTTCGTAGGAGATCCAAATCGACCAAAAGACCACATACTTGCTCCATGTACTGTTCAGTGAAGTAAAAAAAATGAAAATAATCAAATCAGCCATCTGAACAACACGTTTTATTAAATTACCCATTGACTCTCAACTTTAACTAAAAAAATCGTTTCAATAAAGTATTAACATGTGCATAGATTGAGCTATAGATACTGCGCCAAAAATTTTTAAAATAAATAAATAAAACCAAATATAACTAATTAAAAATAAATAAATAAAAACCAACAATAACTAAAATTTAAAGTTAATTTTCATTCTTTATTATTACTTATAAAAACCATTTTTTTTGTAATTATTATGATCAATAGATACTTATTATTTGTTTTCCCAAACATATAACTAATTGTTATATCTTGTTTTCCAGTGGAAATAACATAATATTTCTATCTAGGTAATGTCAGGCTAGCCTACTTGGTACATGGATTAATTTACTCTATAATGTACGGTACTACGTACAAAGAATTTGTAATATTGAAACACATATATCTTGGTCTACAGGCAAACGGGAAAGTATTTTGTTGTGGGGGGGATCTCGCGTCTGGTTATACATACGTTCAACTTGGACATTGGAGTTTTGGAGCCAGTTATTACAGGAAAGAGTTTTGTTTAGATTACTTACTCGCAACGTATAAGAAACCATTGCTTGCAATTCTAGATGGAAGCGTTATTGGAGGAGGCGTTGGAATATCGATACATTCGATGTTTAGAATCGTCACTGAGAATACAGTAAATATGTCTGGTTTTCATCAAGTTATATTTTATCTTTAATAAAAGTAACAACACAATATTTTAGGGTATGCACTTTGGTTCCCTAATTAACATGTTATTCGAAGATTTTCGCGATGCCTGAAGTGTTGATTGGAGCATTTCCTGATGTTGGAGCATCTTATTTTCTTTCACGGCTTCCAGGATTCTTTGGTAAGTTCTATTAGATAGAATATATTAGTTAGATTTTATTATAACTATATTTATGGGATACGATTTAATCAACTTTCCTTCTAATTATCCTTGTGTTCTGAATATTTATTTGTAATTATCCCCATTGTATCCCTATATGTAGTTGAACCATATAGCAATGAACTGATTTTATGTATGTAGGAGAATATGTGGGATTGACAGGTGCTCGATTAAATGGAGCCGAGATGCTTGTATTTGGTCTTGGAACACATTTTGTCCCGTCCAAGGTATTTGCGTTAGTTTAATGCATTTTCCATTTTTTTTGCAAGATTCAATGTAATCATGATTCAGGGGTAGCGGTGCAACTTGTTGCCCGTTTACCAACTATCTCGATGTAAATTCATAACAAGAATAAAAATATATATATATGAATCAAGAGTATATTTAACACGATTCCACTATTGATTAACAATGGTACCTACCTATTCTTGCAGAATCTAAAATCTTTGGAGGATGCTCTTGAAAAAACAGTTGCTTCATTGGGTTCACCAAGTGTAGCTACACTGTCCATGATTATTAACAAGTTTGCACAAGTACAAGTCAAGTCAGATAGTGCGTATCTTAGGTACAACATAATAATGACACATGTGTACTTAGAAAATAAACCTTACTTGAAATCTAAGTTAGTGTAACCCTAATAGACTACATGACCCATATCAAGGATCAGTAAGGTTTTGTGAAGATATAATCAAGTTGATCATCAGTAAAGATAAATTAAACATGTAATTCTTTATGTGTGACCGACTCTCGAACAAGTTGAAAGCAAACCTTAAATTGTTTGGACAAGCATATAACATTGTTATCTATTCAATTTGACATATGTAACCATGGATCCATGGCCCATGGTAACGAATAAGCATATTAACTTCTATTCTCATGCTTCTCCTTTTATCTAATTCTAAATGACTAGGCTTGACATGGTCAACCAATGCTTCTGCGGTGAATCATGTGAAGAAATATTATCCTCGTTGGTAAGTTGTCCAACTTTAGTTATAGTTGTGTTAAATATGAAATTATATAATATACTTACATTTCATGGTTTTCATCTCATGGAATCATCCCAGGAACACTTGGCTACACAAGTTCAAGAGAAATGGGTCATTGATGCTATCACATCAATGAAATCCGCTAATCCACTAGGTCTCAAGATTTTCTTGAGAACGGTATGCTAGTTACATTTTATTCTGAAACGAAAAATTAACAAATGATCCTTGAAATTTTTTAATGTTTGCTTTGCTCATGTGATAGATTAGAGAAGGTCGATCCAAAAATATTGAGCAATGTCTTGAGACAGAATACATTGCCCTCTCCAATCTTATTGCCGCAAAGATTAGCAGTAACTACTATGAGGTGTCCTCGTGTTTTGAACAAATTCTAGGTTGATGATCACTAGTAAATATCACTTAAAAGCTAAGATTGATGTTCGTTTTGCAGGGCGCTAGAGCTATCTTAATCGACAAAGACAAGAAACCTAAGGTAAATACTAGATCTAACAGTCAATGGATTTTGATCAAGCTCTATAATGCTAAACTTCACGTGAGTTTATAACATTTAGTTTTTGTTCATACTCATAGTGGGTACCATCAAAACTAGAGGATGTTACAGAAGAAATGGTGGCCAAGTGTTTTTCTAGATCTTTCACCGAGGATGATGATTGGTTGCCTTTACAACTTCCCACAAAAACTAGCGGAACCCATGTCGGTGCATCAAAACTGTGAGGTTTACCAAGAAAGGTTCCTTTTCGGTAACCTAAAGCCCTTCAGCTCTAATAAAAAATTTCATGTTCAATAAAAAATTGTGTGTATTTTGTGTGTGACTTATTTGTTCGTGTTTTTCAGTTTAATATGTTATCCATGTCAAAACTAAAATAATTAAGTTACACCTGCTATAATTTATTACTATTTTACCCGCATCCCAATGTTTATGTACTTTTAGGTTCAAAACTGTATCATCATTATATATTATAAATGTAATGTATGCATGGATATCCGGTGAATGAAAGTAGTGTCCATATCTTTTCTCCCTATATTATCATTATACTTCAACAACACGAAAGAGTTCTTACCAAAACCATAATCGCTATGGCTAAGTCTTTTCTCGACACCTTCATCCATTATTGTGTCTCTGATAGTCATTTATATTTTCATTACACGTTATAAGAACGAAAGTGCTCTCATCAAGAACTTAATGGCAATGGCTAACGTTTTTCAGTTCTCTATACCCTTGACCCTAAAGTCTAGATAAAACAAGATGTGATTAAGAGAAACAAATCAACAACCATACTAAAGTACTAATAATGGTAGTATAAAACTAGAGCTAGAATACATCGGTAGGTAACAAAAGAGCAAAGAGACAAGAAAAAGAAGCACTATGGTTCTAATGAAAACATATACGCTAAGACAAATTTTAACGCAAAGCTAAGGCTAAGGAATATCTAACTCCAAGGTAAAACTGATGCTTAGAAAAATCTAACTCAAATGACAAACTAATGCTAAGTAAAGGCCCTAATATAGGTCTAAGACATATCTATACACTCCTCAAAAAATCCAAAATCTTGATCCGACGTCCTTAAGAAGTCATGTCCTCATAGAGGTGCAACTTCATCAAATCCGACCTAATTCATCCCATGTCAGTTTTGGTTTGCCTCTATACCTCCTTCCATCCTCGATGAGGGTTTCCATGGTCCTAACTAGAGACCTAATTTGTCTCCTCTTCACATTCATTTTCCAAGTTAATCTCCTCCTTATCTTCTCAGATATACATTCAACTATTTGAAGATTCGTCATGTATCTGGTCCTTTACGCTAGCTGGTATTACATATTCGTTATGTTTGTGTGACCAATCATTTAATCATATCTATGTTTCTACAACAAGACCTACATTGAGGACTAAAAGTAACACCAGAGTGCCCTATCACATCTCTGCATTTGTATGTTTTGGCAATCACGGTGAGATATAAATTGATCCCGAATTACGAATTTACATTACTAAGTCATCTGTTGTCAAGCAACATGAGATATCTACACCTTTTTCTATTTGCTTCCAATACATTGTAAGAATATATTTATATATTAAATATATTATATGGCCATTATAAGGGGGTCGGGGCGCCCCGTGGTGAACCCCCCACCACGCGTGGATCTTCTCAAAACACCGCCGCAGCCCAATTTGAAAATGCGTGGATCTTATCACGCGTGAAGTTTTTCACGTGTTGTAAAATTGAAAATGGACCGCTGTGGGACTTGACCGTTGATATGTTACCCTTTTTTTTTTACCAAATATATATACACACATATTTACCAAACAATTGAAATCCATTCTTTCAAACACAAAATCCAAAAATTATTTCTTTCAACACATACTTTCAAACACAAAAAAATACAAAGATGGAAGGTTCAAGCAAAAGAGGGTCGGGTTCGAAGAAAAAACCCGTACGACCGAAGGTTTGGGCAAATCTTGGCGAGCCGGCATGATTTCGGTTGCAAGACGAACCCGACCAAATCCCACATTTTCAAACCCAACCTTTTCCACCCTTTCAAACCCAACAATCTCTACCCTTTCAAACACAACCGTATCAAAACCAACCGTTCGTTCCACCATTTCAACCTCACCAATTTCAAACCCAACCGTTTCCACCCTTTCAAAACCAATCCCACCATGTTGACCCACTAGAAGATGACACCCTTATCCAACAATTCGCACGTGCGTACCGCGAACCACAACAAAATCTCGATGATGATGAAGATGAATGATGACGTTCAAGAAGTAGAAGAAGAAGACGTTCAAGAAGTTGAAGTTGTCCCAACATCCGCTCGGATAGCATGGAGGAGCGAGGAGGAGGTCGCCTTGGTCAAGGCGTACTTGCACACCTCTGAAAACAAGAAACACTCGAACGAGCAAAGAAAAGACTTGTTTTGGAGACGAGTCATGGCTCATTTTCACCAACTTCCCGGTTCAACGGAACGAAACATGGATCAAATGACTTCGAAGTGGGGTGATTTAAACAGGAAAATAAGTAAATTTAACGGTTGCAGTATTCAAGTGGTACGCTTTTTTATAATTTTACAACTGTTTTTTTTTTTTTAAGTAGAAGACTGTTTTTATAAAAAAATAGAAAATCGGATTTTTTAAATAAAAATAGAAAAAGAAAAACTTGTGGCGGCAAAACTTAAACGCGAGGAGGCGTATATTAGACACTTGAACGAAAAAGAAAAAAATAATGATTTAAAAATCTTGTTAGAACCACACAACAATCTCGACGAACCGTTTAAGACGATCGTAATTCAACGCAAACGCGAGATATGTGAAAAGTGGTGGTGGGAGATGCCTTAGATTTTTTAGGTTTTTTTATTTGCAGTGTTTAGTTTGTAATTTAGGTTTTATTTAAATGAAATTTATAATTTATAATTTTAGTGTTTTATTGTTAATTTATAATTTAAAAACAAAAAAAATAGGTTGTGAGTGATGGAATTGCATCACAAGTGATGGACATTTCCACTAAAATCCATCACTAGTGATAGAATAATGCTTGATGACATGACGGAACTTGATTGGAAGTTGTGAGTGGGTGATGAGTGATGGGCGCCCCTACCCCCTAATCATTTATATAATAATTGATGAATACAGAGCAATCCTTAAATACCGGCTGATGATCCCTATGTACCCAGAAGATGAAACCTGCCCGATATGTGGTAAAGCTTGTATGGATAAATACGGAGAGCACGCAGTGCATTGTAAAGAGCTACCTGGGTTCAAATATCGGCATGACTGGGTGCGAGATGTTTTGTGGGACATCCTGAGAAGAGCGGGGATTTCGGCTAAGAAAGAGGCTCCTGTGAATTTCCTTACAGACCCTATGGAAGGGAGATCTACTCTGCGACCAGCAGATCTTCTCGTCTTTGGTTGGGCTAGGGGGAAACATACTTGTGTGGACCTCACGGGGGTTTCCCCTCTGGTTGGTTTAAGGGAAAACGGGTTTGTAGCTGGACAAGCAACAACAAAGGCTGAATCGAAGAAAGTTGATAAGCACGCTAAAGCTTGTGCAGAGAACCAACATGTTTTTGTCCCTTTTGCCTTTGACACATTTGGCTCCCTAGCGCCAGAAGCTATCCAATTCCTGAACAGGGTCCAACGGGTCATCCATAACAATTGCTCAGCTTCAGGGGAACGGGGTTTTGTCTTTGGTAGATTAGGGTTTGCAATTCAGAAAGGGGTGGCGGCGCAGCTTGTTGCCCGTCTACCTTCTGTTTTGATGTAACTTGACAAGTATGAATGAAAGTTTGTAATTTTAATTAAAAAAAAATAGATGAAGATATAAAATTATACCTTACGAAATATTAGTTGGTAATTGTTGATTGACCATATTACCCTTATTAACTAATTAAGGGTTTTCCCCTTGGGTGTATATATAGAGAGAGATTAGGGTTAGACTAATAACATAACATCATCATAATTCGTCCCATCTCTCTCTCTCTCATAACCGTATTCATCAAGAACACATAAACCCCATCAGAACTGTACACTCTAAACGGGAACTCGACCAATCTGACGAACATGACGTCTACTTCCCTCTCTGACGTGGTTGCTTGCTTACCCGGTACACGCATCTTATTTATTATTCATTATAGAATTTACATAATTAGGGTTTATGTTTTGCCTATGTTCTAATAATATAATCAACATGTGGTATCAGAGCGATGTTGAATATATAAATTCAATCATGTAATTCGATTACAAAGTTTGCTTTGATGGGATATACGGAATTCAAATAACTTAAATAAATCTTATGGATATTTTTTTTTCTGAAATCCAGTTGGCATATAACACCATTTGAATACGTGAAGCCATTAGTTCAATATGAGGGTGTTTGGGGTTGAGTTTTGAAAATAGATTATGCGTTTTGAATAATCAGAATCAGATAATTAACTGTAACAAAACGTGATGTTGAAAGATAGTGTTTGGATTTGATTATGTTGCTTGATATCACAATATCAGATAATCAACTATTTGAGTGTTTAACAAATATATATTTAAAAAAAAAACAAGTGAAAATCCTTTTGTAAACGCAAATAATCAATTTTTGGAAAAATGTGTTTTGTTGTAGTAGGGGGGAGCTGCTTTTGAAAACTGCATTTTGTAAATTTCTAAACGCAAATAATCAATTTTTTAATTTTTTTTACCCAAACACTCAAAACTAATTATTTACGATTTCAAAACTCAATAATATAAAAATCTCCTTTAAAAAGAATTCGTAATCCCAGAAAGTGTTGAGAATGAATGATAATTGTTACTTTTTAACATTTAAAACATGGATAAATCAAAGTAAAAGGATATAAATATTAAAATACTTTTATGGGAATCTCCATGTTATCTTATAATTATTTCTATCATTCATATACAAATAAATTTATTACGTGATATATTTTAAAGTTAACAATTCATCACCTGCTTTTCAGTGGGGGTGATTTAATTTTTTAGTGGCTTGATGTTATACGATTAATATATTTTTTGAATATTTGCCGCATAGTGTATCGAAATCGAATTCTTTTGATTATTATTTCACTATACATGTTATTATTGGATAATATTTATCTCTTAATATTGTGTAGCTTTATCTTCAAGTTCCGAATAAAATATAATTGTAATTGTAATCGAATAATAAATTTGGATAGATACACATGAGATATTTCAAAATTGTAATCCAAATCCCTAAAAATTAGCAGAATCAGCCTTGTCGGATCAACTTCGGTATACGGATTAAATATACAGGTTTTAAAGTTTCGGTTTTCTTTTATGTTTTCGGATTAAAATTTGTGAGTTCAATAATTTTCGAGAACTAGCAATCATTCTCGAGAACTCACATTATCGAGAACTATTAATCATTCTAGAAAACTCATTATATAGAGAACTCAAAATCTCAAAAGAATTCGAAATCATATGTTTTGAGAACTCAAAGGATTTCGAGATTTCATAAGGAATTCGAAATCAACATTGCACTCGAGAACTCAATTTTCTCGAAAACTCATTATCTCATTTTTCGAGATTTCATAAGGAGTTCGACCCGCACTAATAGGTGGTTTGCTATTAACTAAATGGTTTTGTAAATACTTAAATATTTAATACTTTTTACAAAACCAAATAACTTAACTTGAAGGAGCTTCTGATGTTTCAATTCTGCCCAAAGCTGATTTGATACATCTATCTTATTGTTCAAGTATAATTACAAGCTATGTTATTTATGCCTTACAAACATGTATGTCACACTTCTGCCCAAAGGTGATTTGATTCATTCATGTCTTGCATATCTAACCCGTGCATAACTAAGATAATTGTCACACTTCTGCCCAAAGGTGATCTGTCACAAATATTTTACACACATACATATGTGATTTCACTTCTGCCCAAAGGTGATTTGTCTTTATTCAATGTTTTTAGTCTATTAATTTGATGTTAATAATAGACATATCACACCGTCTTCAAATAATGATCCTCACATTAATGATCCTTCATTAATCTTATGATCATTTTTTTAGTCTACCTTACTTTAATTCCCCATAACAGTATTCATTACAGCTTTCTTCTATAAATTTTGTATCTCATCTAAATCATCCACTCTAATTTCAATACCTAATTTGTTTTGCTTTACTAAAGAGTTTCTATAAGATTTGCTCTTAAATTAGATTCTTGATTATCTCTTAAGGCACAACAGTCCTAGTACTCTTTTCAAATAAAAGTATTGTAGAAGAAAAAAGTAGAGCATGACAAATAGGATAAGTCAAACATAATGTCTCTTATGATAATCAAGAGCTCATTTAAATAAATGTTATCACTAGATTTATACCAGATTAAGTTTTTCCTAAGACTAGTCTAATATCTATGGAATAATCAAAATAACTCCTAAGATGCATGCCTTTGTTTCAAATTCTAAATTGTAAGGTTAAATTTCATTAGTGAACACATCATAATGTACAATACCATAACCTATAAAATTCAGGGCTTACACATGGAAATACGTATATTTTTCCTGTGCATTACAAACTAACTTTTCCACTAGTGCAATTTGATGCCTTAAGATCAACTATAACGCTCAGAAGTACCAAAGGAAAATGAGCGTGTTGATCAGCAACATACATACATGAAAATAAATGACTAAAACTGGAAAAATAAGATGTTATTCACCTCACTACCACTAGAACCTAAAATGAGGATAGTTCTAAGGTCCATAGACAAAATACAAGTACTAATTCCAACTCTAAGGTTCTTCAAGTGAGAATTTCACTGCATAATAATGCCATTAGACTAGGCATAAACAACGAGACTATCCATAATTCGAAAGAACAGTTGGCTAAAATAGGTAGTCGCATATCAATAATATTTATGTATGCTAATCTTAATATTCCAGATTATACATGATAGGTTGAGTCTAGTTCTATACGTTTTCCTTACCAGATTTCAACAAATAACTAACATTAGAGTTAGTGACAAAATTTAAATGTTAAGGTTTTAAGAATCATAAAAATCTGTTTTCTATTTACGCTTTATGATACCCTACATATTCTGGAAATTAATCAGAATTTAGTATCAATACTTAAGCTATATTATGACAGTTGTGAGGTTTGTATAGCCAACATAAAGTCACCAATACCTTAATCTCTCATATTATTTGTTATAACTATCTGGATTGAAACCTTGATAAGATGGAACTAGATGATACTATACATTTTCACAACTTTTGTTATCATGCAAAAGAGAATATAACAAAAGAGCAAATAAGACTTATAAAATTCATCAATTGAAACCAAATTTCATGAGAAATCATGACAAGGTTGATGAGGATGATTGTTCACCTAATCTCATTCTTAATGAGATTTTAAATTATGTGTTAGATGCCCTAAACATTACTTGGCTTAAGGAATAAGTAAGGTCCATCAGAACTTGTATTTCACATAAGTTTGATGGTACTTATTCCAAATAAAATATTCAGACATAATTCATTTATCATTTAAAGACTACATACTTGTATCTAAATCGGTCTCCTATGGTTAGGGCTTGAAAATCGTGTTTTAGCAGATTTAACAGGTATCCGATAACGCGAACAACAAAAATTTTAAACATGAATACGACTCGTTTAACTACTTTATATCCAATGTCTATAAGACAGATGTATATTTTATGCACCTAGAAGGAGAAATAATGGATCCTAAATTTCAAATTTTGATTATTTTTAAAAACGTAAAAAATCACATGGTGCACTTTTCTGTTATCGTGCCTTAGCAGGTTACCTATAGGTTACCGTAGCATTAAATTTTAAGGAAACTTTTGCCAGGTTTTTAAAGAGATCCATTCATATATATATATATATATATACTTAACATGATTTCTATTAAATATGTCCATAAGTTTCTTATGACATATGGATATTAAGGAAATCATATCAAGTCTAACATATGTATTAAAGTTTCCCAACACATGTACATCATTGAAACTCCTCTTGTAGCATTTCTAGAGATATCAAAGATTAGTAGGAGCATCAAGTGTCTTAATAATAACTTGCAAGAGGTGGGGGAGTGAAACCTTCACATTACTTCAATTTACACGTCTTGTACAAGACACTGCTCCATCTCGACACTGTTTCATTAAAACTTGTCTCCTTAAAATCTAATGCTACTCTTACAAAAGTTTCATTGTTGCTTAACTGTGGACACACTCAGATTTCTTACCAAAACTAAAATAATCCTCAACGAGAGAAACTACAATGACTAACGTCATTAATTTGTTTCTCTCATAGAATTTATTGGTCATTAAATATTGACCCTAAACATGCCGAGTTCCTAAAGATTTCTAAGGTCAGTGGGAGCAGTAAAATCTTTATCATGACTTGCAAGGAATACAAGAGGCGGGGTGGGGGGGGGGGGGTGGGGGAGTCATTTATAAAACTCCAAGAATGCTACTCTATGGCAATGACAGAGTATTATGTAAACAAATACCGATATCACCGTTCTTTTACGTTAATGACATATGTAGATGAAAACTTTGACCCATTTACTTATGAACGGGTCAATTCAGGTTTTTTAAACCTCAAATGGGTGAAACAAAAGGAGTCAAACAGGTTGAAAGTTATCCAAAGTGAATAATTAATGCACACAACTTCTTAAATGAGTTAAAGCAAGTATTTAAATAAAAAGGAAAAAGAAAAATACCTGAATTATACTTTAAAAAGGTGAGGAGTGGGACGGGGCATGAAAGAGTGGCGTTATTCAACACGTGACACACACTTTTTATTATTACTTTATATTTAAAAATTATATAAAATCTATTAAATTTAATAGAAAGCCATTACTACAAATTAAACAAATAACATTAATAAAAAAATATTACATCATTTTAAAAATATAAATATTACATCATTTAAAAAAAATATTACATAACTTATAAAACATTGCATAACTTAAAATTTTAAAACACTATATAACTTAAAAAAATCGAAACTAGAAGAAACATTACATAACGAAAATTAAACATTAACCTAAACATACTTAACCAAAAAATCTTAATATTTGCCACGCCGCGACGTGTTTTAAGTCACGGCCATACGTGTGCCTGTACTTGACGATAGGGGTGTTCATGAGCCGATCCGATCCGATCGAGGGTCTGCTCATGCTCGGATTGAATTACAACCGATCCGATCCGAGCGTATCAAATTTGTAAAACCGAGCGCAAAAGTGATGCTCATGCTCGGATTGAATTTGAATCGATCGGCTCGGTTTCGCTCGGTTTTTATCAAATCCTAAAAAAATCGAGCGGATCGTTTTCGCTCGGTTTCGCTCGATTGAATGATAAGGCTTCGTTCAACCAAAACAAATTCTAACTTAATTAAAACATGTCTAACACTTTACTAACAAAAGCAATACATAACTGATGCGTGCGAAGTGTTATATATTATTAGGTGTATATTTTAAGCCCTTTTTAACACTTTTTTTAGCCAAGTTTTAAATTTATAAAACACTATATTTTACTAACACTAAACACACATATGGGCAAGTGCACCCATCGTTGAGCGTAGTATAGCGTTGGTAAGATACCGAGGTCGTCCAAGGACACAAGAGCTTTTAGTACCGGTTTATCCTCAACGTCTAATCAAAATAAAAAGTTTAGGAAAATGTTTTAAACTAAGAAAAATAAAAACTAACTAAAATGCTGAAAATAAAAATAAAATAAAAACAGATAGACAAGATGAATCACTTGGTTCCGACTCGTATCTAGTATAACCTTTGATTATTTCCGCACTTTTGCACATAATTAAGAGATTATCTTAGTTATTGTAGTAGGCCCCTCTTTTGAAGGTGACGTTACCCTCACCCCAGTAGTTTGAGTCAGCAAGGATACAATCCTAAAAGGGTGGATTATTGGAAGATAATGAATTAAGTTATTAATGCAGTATTATGGTAGGCCCCGCTTTTGGCGGTGATGTTACCCTCGGCTAAGTAGTCTGAGTCAGCAGGGATACAGTCCTAAATAGCCGGGTTATAGTATTAATAGTAGTTAACTTATGAGGGGATCAAAGAGTTTGGACCCCCGCCATCCAATACCGTGAAGTATTGAAGGAGGTCCTACTAGATTTGACCCAGGTCCATTGCAGGACCTCTAAACGCTGAACAATGGCAAGACCTTTACCAAACCGTTCCCTTAACCCCCGACCAGGTAGCCAACATACCTCCATATAGACCGTGGAGATATGAATGGTGAAAATCCTTTATTTTATATAGACAGTAAAATAATGCCAAGACACCACGGACAAACGATAAGGAAAGATCACCTTCAACATAAGTAACTAGTTATTAAAGTCATTAATACAAAACCAAATAAAAAGTGCAAAAGATTAGAAATAAAAAGTATTATACTAGACACTTTGTCTTCACCAAGTGATGTAAGAGACTTAGGCAAACATGGCCTTGATTGTCAAGAACTCTTACGATCAATCTTGGATCCCGAGACGACTCACACACTCTACGATGGACAATGGATGATGGTGGTGGATGATGGTGTTGTGATGGTGGTGGGTGGTGGATGAAGTGTGAGAGAGGTGGTGTGCCAAGGGATGAGTTGAAATGAATCCAAGCACTCCTATTTATAGGCTGAACAGAGAGCTGGGCACGGCCCCGTGTCCGCTGGGCACGGCCCCGTGCCTGTCTGACACTCTGTCTCCTCATTAATTGTAATTCGCAATTACAATAAATGCGCCTGCTGTACTTTCGACACGCCCCCGTGTCCGCTGGGCACGGCCCGTGGTGGGCAATAGAAGCTTCTATAGGTTTGTCTTTTCTGCTGCTTCTTGGGCACGGCCCCGTGCTGGCTGAGCACGGGGCGTGTTCAGTCTTCTGACTTCTCTATTTTGCTTTGGAAGGTGCCGTTGAGGGGTCGGGCAGTCCACTAATGTTCCTTTTCTTGTATTTATGTTGGATTTAGCTGTCTTTTTGCTTCTTTTGCGTTTTTGAGCTCATTTAATCCTGAAAATACAAAAGGAAGACAAAAACACTCTTTTTCCAATATTAGTACTTAAAAAGGGTTAGTTTTATGCCTTATTTGATGTAATTTATATGTTGCATTTTACACACATCAAATACACCCACACTTGAACTTTTGCTTGTCCTCAAGCAAAACTCTTTAATATGTGGCTTACACTCCCAAATGGAATGGGTAGAAGAGAAGGTTTTGGGCTTGTCGTAGAGTGTCGGGATATCCAAGATCTTTTTGGGTTTTATTTTTATTTATTTACACTCCTATTCGTAATGATTTATTTAGAACTTTTCATAGGAGAAATTACTTATTTGGGCATAACATGCCTTTTTAAAATTCCATTTATATACAAGTTCACATACCTTACGGGAGAAATCACTCACACTCGGCCGAAGGTGTATTTTTAGTGAATCACTCGAGAGCGGCATGGAACTTATTCCTACCATAGGCTTGCCAAGCAATCAATCCTCCTCCTTTTTAACTTTTATACCTTTGTAGATATCAAGAGGACTTTGTGGGTTAAGGATTAGGCTTGGGTTAAAGGTAGGTGGTTGGGGTAGTGGTTAGTGGTTAGTAGAAAAAGGGCGAAAAAGCGTAACAAGTGTCGGTTTTCGTAAGATTTTCTATTTTTGCAACTTTTTATTTTGATGAAGCTTTTATTCAAACAAAGTTATTTTTGATGAACTTGTTTGTTTATTTATTTATTTTTTTTTGCTTCATCAACAACACACAATTTTTTTATTTTTATTTTTTACGAAAAACCGAACTTGTTACTAAAACAAAGGGTTAAAAAAATGAAAAAGGTTTTGGTGGGTAAAAGGGTTTTTGGTTTGGGTGATGAAATGAAAAGGTTTAGGCTCAAAGGGGTTAACTAGGGGGATTTTTGGGTAGGTGGTAAAAGAAAAAATAATGGTGTAGAAATAAAAAGGGTTAGTCCTAATGCCTCCATCATTTACTTCACTCGGGTTTAAGTTGATAAGGACCGGGAATGTATCGTCATGGCAAGTTCTAGAGTTGTAAGAACCAAGCGGCTATTCACACAAGAAACGAAAAATGAGCATTTAGTCTAATGATATGTAATTGTATGCTCAATAAAGGTTCAAAACTCACTTTTGTGGGAATGGGTTTTTATGTGATCAAGTATATATAATCAAATTTTAACTAAGTTTGTCATGCCTTTTCATAATTTTCTTATGTTGGTTCTTTTTATCACTACGCTATTGGTTGTAAATTTGTAAAAATATAACCTTTTTGAGAACTTGAATTTCCCGAATTAAACCTAGACAAGTAAGAAAAAAAAATGAAATTTTTGAAAAAATTTGGGGTGATTAGCGGTTCCAATAGAGTTTTGTGTAAGGCTTGTATTTAGGACTTGCAAAATTCAAGGTTTTAGCATCCCCCCCACACTTAAATTACACATTGTCCTCAATGTGTCCCAAAAATAAATTTTTAGGTTGATTAGATGTGTAAAATAGTGTTTAAAAAACAAAAAAATTGTGTTACTGGGCACTGAACACGGCCCCGTGTTATCCGGGCACGGCCCCGTGTTCAAGTGCCAGTAACAAAATTGAAATAAGAGATACAGAAGTCTGGACACGGGGGGGTGTTGGGTGAACACGGCCCGTGTCCAGGTACCTGAACTGGGCGTTTTTCTGCAGGTGGTTCAGCACGGGGCCGTGTTGGTTGGGCACGGCCCGTGTTGAACCTTCTGGACATGAGAGAATTGTCGGGTTGCCTTGTTCTTGTGCATGAGTTCATTTTTCTCGTTCCCCTTTTCATCCTTTACCACCATGAGTGTGTTTTATTCCTGAAAATTAAAACTAACTAGAAAACATAAAAATTAATCTAAATTAAACTAAGGATAGTTCCGTGGAATGCCTCCATGGTGCGCCACGTTTATAAGGGTCCTTGGCTAGACCCAAAGCCTGGTCATATGTTACCCAAGTGGGATGTATTGCATCCCATGTTACACCGTCGGAGAGCGTCATCCAAGCTTGAGTCTATGACCTTCATGTAGTTGACCGGATCTTCTTCCTCTACTCGCTTTCCACATTCAAATTTCACTTCCTCATCCCCAAACTTCAATGTTAGAGTTCCGTCATTCATATCCACCAATGCTTGGGCGGTGGCTAGAAATGGCCTCCCGAGGATGAGAGGGACATCGGTGTCTTCTTCCATGTCTAGGATGACAAAGTCGGTTGGAAAGACGAATTTGTCAACCTTGACTAGCAGATTTTCGGCGACACCTTGTGGGAATTTGACGGACCTGTCGGCGAGTTGTATGCTCATCTTTGTAGGGCTTGTTGTTCCTAGGCCGAGTCGCTTGAACATTGATGTGGGCATGAGGTTGATGCTAGCCCCAAGATCGGCTAAAGCATTTCGGACGGGGGACTTCCCAATCGAGCAAGGGATTGTGAAGCTCCCGGGGTCGATTTTCTTTTGTGGAAGTTTGTTGAGTACTAAAGCTGAGCATTCTTCGCCTAAGTTAACTAATTGCAATGATTCAATTTTCCTTTTGTGAGTGAGGAAATCCCTCATGAATTTTGCATATTTAGGCATTTGGGTTAGGACCTCAATAAAAGGAATATTAACATGCAATTGTTTTAGTAAACTTTCGAACTTTGCGAATTGCTCATCGGTCTTTTGACGATTTAACCTACCGGGGTACGGAATTGGAGGAGTCTTGGTGGGCTCTTGATTTGGTGTAGAAGCCCTTTCTGGCGCAGGAGGAGTCACAGGCTGGCTAGAATGGCTTCTTTCATTTGGCGGCAATGGAGCATCCTCGGGACCCACGGTTCGATTTCTTAATGTGATGAGATGTACTTGTGCCTTCGGGTTTGTTTCGGTATTACTAGGTAACGCGCCTTGTGGTCTCTCGGAGAAATTTTGAGCTAGTTGATTTAATTGTTTTTCAACGTTTTGAATGCTAGCTTGTTGATTTCTGAAATTCGATTCTAATTGTTGAAATCGATCCGAGTTTTTCTTTTCAGTGTCAGAGATGAGGCGAGATACAGTATCTTCAAGCCTTTCTCTTCCACCTTGTTGTTGAGAGAAATTTTGCGGTTGTTGAAAATTAGTTCGTTGGTTTTGTTGGTTACTACTATTGCCGGGATCTCTCCAACCAAGATTTGGGTGGTTACGCCATCCTTGGTTGTAGGTACCCGTTGGAGGACTCGACGGCCTAGGTCTATTATCAATGTAGTTTACCGTTTCTGCTTGTTCATCTAACTCTTTCATACAACTCCAATTTTCATGTGACCCACCACACCCTTCACAAGCCATAACCGAGGCCGTTTTTGTCATTTCTAGTTTTTTGATTTTTGAAGAGAGGGCCTCGATTTGGGCTTGTAAAGAGGTGCTTTCATCAACCTTATGGGCGCCTGGGGCAATAGATTTATTACCTCGGGGGGTGTGCCATTGAAAATTGGTTTGAGCAATTTCCTCAATTTGGTTATATATTTCATTTGGGCGACGATTACCTAAAAGTCCCCCGGAGCTTGAATCAAGTGTTTGTCTTGTGTGTGGCAACAACTCATTGTAGAAAGTGGATACTTGTTGCCACACTGCTAGACCGTGATGAGGACACTTTCTTAGAAGCTCCTTGAACTTTTCCCAAGTTTCATATAAGGATTCCCCATCCTCTTGTGAGTATGTATTAATTTCAGTCATTAATTTAGCCGTTTTAGCAGGAGGGAAATACTTATATAAAAACTTTTGGGCAAGTTCATCCCAAGTGTTTACCGATCCAACGGGGAGGGTGTTAAGCCAAGCCTTAGCTCGGTCTTTTAGTGAAAATGGAAACATTCGAAGGCGGATGGCGTCATTTGATGCTCCATTGATCCGAAAGGTATCACATATTTCTAAGAAGTTAGTAATATGTAGATGGGGATCCTCGTCCGCAAGCCCGTGGAAGGTTGCGGAGTTTTGGAGCATTTGTATCAAATGCGGCCGAAGTTCGAAGTTGTTGGCTTCGACATTCGGTGCGTTGATAGCGGCGCCGAGATTGCCTACGGTGGGCCGTAGGTAACCCATGAGGGTACGTTGGTCCGCCATTGGAAGTGGGTCCCCCGAGACTTTCTCTTGATTTTTGGCTTTAAGTCTTTTTCTGAGAAAGCGTTCGGGTTCTTCTAGAGGTTCTTTTATGTCTCTACTAGAACTGGAGCTCATGCACTACGTAGGAGGTTCAAATGTGGCGCCTAGGTCCCAAGTCCTGCAATAAAGACAGAAAAGAACGTTGGTCAGAATATTCACCACGGCCCCGTGCTCAGCGAACACGGCCCGTGGTCAGAGGCACAGTGATTGATTTCTGGATCCCTGTTACTGGGAGTTGGACACGACCCCGTGTTGTACCGACACGGCCCCGTGTTCAGCTCTCTGTAACTCAGAAAATAAAAACTGCCAGTGATGATGCTGGGCACGACCCGTGTCTGACCGGGCACGGCCCGTGCTGAGTGCTGCAGAAGCTGAAAAACTAAGAAAATCCTAAAAAAAATTAAAAAGAAAAATAAAAGATGATTAGGCTGTTGATTCCTAACTTTCTTAAAATCCTTGTGTCCCCGGCAACGGCGCCAAAAACTTGATGCGTGCGAAGTGTTATATATTATTAGGTGTATATTTTAAGCCCTTTTTAACACTTTTTTTTAGCCAAGTTTTAAATTTATAAAACACTATATTTTACTAACACTAAACACACATATGGGCAAGTGCACCCATCGTTGAGCGTAGTATAGCGTTGGTAAGATACCGAGGTCGTCCAAGGACACAAGAGCTTTTAGTACCGGTTTATCCTCAACGTCTAATCAAAATAAAAAGTTTAGGAAAATGTTTTAAACTAAGAAAAATAAAAACTAACTAAAATGCTGAAAATAAAAATAAAATAAAAACAGATAGACAAGATGAATCACTTGGTTCCGACTCGTATCTAGTATAACCTTTGATTATTTCCGCACTTTTGCACATAATTAAGAGATTATCTTAGTTATTGTAGTAGGCCCCTCTTTTGAAGGTGACGTTACCCTCACCCCAGTAGTTTGAGTCAGCAAGGATACAATCCTAAAAGGGTGGATTATTGGAAGATAATGAATTAAGTTATTAATGCAGTATTATGGTAGGCCCCGCTTTTGGCGGTGATGTTACCCTCGGCTAAGTAGTCTGAGTCAGCAGGGATACAGTCCTAAATAGCCGGGTTATAGTATTAATAGTAGTTAACTTATGAGGGGATCAAAGAGTTTGGACCCCCGCCATCCAATACCGTGAAGTATTGAAGGAGGTCCTACTAGATTTGACCCAGGTCCATTGCAGGACCTCTAAACGCTGAACAATGGCAAGACCTTTACCAAACCGTTCCCTTAACCCCCGACCAGGTAGCCAACATACCTCCATATAGACCGTGGAGATATGAATGGTGAAAATCCTTTATTTTATATAGACAGTAAAATAATGCCAAGACACCACGGACAAACGATAAGGAAAGATCACCTTCAACATAAGTAACTAGTTATTAAAGTCATTAATACAAAACCAAATAAAAAGTGCAAAAGATTAGAAATAAAAAGTATTATACTAGACACTTTGTCTTCACCAAGTGATGTAAGAGACTTAGGCAAACATGGCCTTGATTGTCAAGAACTCTTACGATCAATCTTGGATCCCGAGACGACTCACACACTCTACGATGGACAATGGATGATGGTGGTGGATGATGGTGTTGTGATGGTGGTGGGTGGTGGATGAAGTGTGAGAGAGGTGGTGTGCCAAGGGATGAGTTGAAATGAATCCAAGCACTCCTATTTATAGGCTGAACAGAGAGCTGGGCACGGCCCCGTGTCCGCTGGGCACGGCCCCGTGCCTGTCTGACACTCTGTCTCCTCATTAATTGTAATTCGCAATTACAATAAATGCGCCTGCTGTACTTTCGACACGCCCCCGTGTCCGCTGGGCACGGCCCGTGGTGGGCAATAGAAGCTTCTATAGGTTTGTCTTTTCTGCTGCTTCTTGGGCACGGCCCCGTGCTGGCTGAGCACGGGGCGTGTTCAGTCTTCTGACTTCTCTATTTTGCTTTGGAAGGTGCCGTTGAGGGGTCGGGCAGTCCACTAATGTTCCTTTTCTTGTATTTATGTTGGATTTAGCTGTCTTTTTGCTTCTTTTGCGTTTTTGAGCTCATTTAATCCTGAAAATACAAAAGGAAGACAAAAACACTCTTTTTCCAATATTAGTACTTAAAAAGGGTTAGTTTTATGCCTTATTTGATGTAATTTATATGTTGCATTTTACACACATCAATAACTCAAATCATGATTCTAAAAATGTTCTTAACAATATCAAGAAACACAGGAGCGGCGATATGTTGCAGATTGAAGACTGGAGCGACTCACTTGTTTGATACTTTGATTGTCCGACGATGTGTGTGAGTGTGACTGTGGAGACCAGAGAATGAGAGTCGGAGATTCATGCCTACTCCGTGTGATCTTACGTTGATGTCAATTTATGGTGTGTGGTTTTTCCCAAATAACAATCAAATGGTTCAAAGAAACATCATGTTTTGGTTTAATTCGGTGGCCCTCAAATTCGCCACTTGCAATTTGAGATTATAGTCCCTTAGACCACCCGTAGTGGTGAACAAAAATAATGCCCCCACCTTGGGGCATTATTCGACACGTGTCAGCCCAGTCAGCATGGGGCGTTATTGCAAAAGTGGCGTAGTGGGAATAATGCCCAAATAATGCCCTTCCAATCATTAAACAAAAAAAAAAAAAAACCAATATATTCTCTCATTGGCCAGTCAAACCAAAGTCAACCCATCACAATCCCATTTTAGCGTTTTAATAAACACGCCGGTTACATTTTTTTTTCAAAAATAACGCCGGAAAACGCCGGCCGTAGTGGGGCTCGGGCGTTTCCGGGCGTTTTTTTTTCAATTTTTTTTTAAAAAAGACGCCCCAGTACGGGTGGTCTTATAAATGGCCCCGGTTTTGATACGAATTTTCCTCTTGTCATGATTACATGTAAGAAATAAAGGAATGAGAAAACCCAAACTAATTATCAATTTCTTGTTTAAAAGAAACTATTTTATTTTATTAGTTGTAGATATAGTGGGAATAGGGAATTTTAATACCTCCCTCAAACCAACAAAACATACTATAGTGTGGAAACTTCTTTTTCTTTTAAACAGTATAAGTGTAGTATGCGTTTGACTACAAAATAATTAAATTAGTAAAGCATGTTTACACCTTGTTTCTTCAATTCGATATTCAATTGAAATATCGACAAAAAGATTGAATAATTCCATTGCATTAGTCTCCCCAATCTCACATAAAATATTAAGCCCATACAAAAAAAAGCAACATCTAGAAACATATCGAACTTGCCACAAATTATTATATTATATTTTCATTAATTTTCATCGATAGTAATTTCACAAATAAAAACATGACACATGGTTTTGGTTTAATTTATTTAAGTTTCAATCTATCGATAGTAATTTCACTAATAAAACATGACAGATGGTTTTGATTTAATTTATTTAAGTTTTAATCATCTATCCATAGTAATTTCACTAATAAAAGCATGATATGTTTTGGTTTAATTTATTTTATTTTATTTTGAATGGCTAATGTTACTCTTTCAAACTTCTATATAGAAGAGTTAATTGTCATTTTAGTCCCTGTGGTTTGGGCCATTTTGCCAGTTTAGTCCAAAGGTTTCATTTTTAACATCTGGATCCAAAAAGGTTTCATCGTTGCCATTTTGGCCCAACTGACTTAACTCCATCCATATCTGTTAAGTCTGCCAAGGGCATTTTAGTAATTTCATTTTTCTTTTTATTAACCCTTTATTCTTTGTTATTTTTTCTTTTAATTAAAGCTTTATTGTTTATTGTCTTGCTATAAACAACAGTCACCTCCTACATATATCTGGTATGGGGAAGACAACAAACCATCACCTCCACCACAACAACCATCACCTCCACCTCAGCCTCCACCGGCCTTCGGCACACCTCCACCACTACCACCCTAGCCGGAACAATTCAGGAAGACAACAAATCGGAACCGACCGATCGGACAGACCACAGATCGGAAAGATAATGGTGGTGGTGAACGATTCTCTCTCTCTCTCTCTTCGCGGTTCTCTTCAGATTTGACCTAAATTTCATCTGAATCTAACCTGCTATCATCTTCAAATTCATTTAATGACAATCAAACAACAAAATCTACATAAAAATTTCATGATAATATGATGCAATTTCATATATAAGCAGTTCAATTAAAACAACGCAAGTGATTTGAAGAATTTAGGATGAACATATCAATTTTGACCTAAAATATAGTCAAATCTTACTGGCTATCGTCTTCAAATTCATTTAAACATCGATTAAAACAACAAAATCTTCATAAGTTCATAGAATTTCAAGATAAGATGACGCAACTGTTCTTGATGTTGCTGGTGTGTACCCTTCAACCGCTTCTGGAATGAGATGGATGATGGTTTGATAGTGGTGGCAGCGGATGGTGAAGGATAGCGGTGGCAGGGGATGGTGACGGACGACCGAGAGTGGTGGCGCGGCCAGAGAGAGTGACAGTTGGTGGATGACGGTGAACTAGCGGTGGAGTACTAGTTTGATTTGATCTCTCCTTCTCAAGTTGTGTTGGTGGGTTTGAGAAAAATGGGGGTTAGGGTAAAGCTTTAATTAAAAAAAGGCACCATTGAAATGACAAAAATACCCCTTGACTAACTGACGGATATGGATAGGGTTAAGTCAATTGGACCAAAATGGCAATGATGAAACCTTTTTGGATCCAGATGTTAAAAATGAAACCTTTGGACTAAACTGGCAAAATGGCCCAAACCACAGGGACTAAAATGTCAATTAACTCTTACAAATAAATCACCCTTGTTTGGGATTGAACATACAAGGAGGAAACCCCGCAATGTCAGAAAACCCTCTTTAATCAGTAATGTAACCTACAAGGCGGAAACCCCGCACTGATCCCACACATAGGAAAACAATCTCTTTTAGCCTAAAGTCTAATGCTCATTCTCACAACAACCTAATATTGTTACAACTTTTTTTTAACAGCGTCTGTAACTAACCCCAATACCTGAGTGAGCCTTCCTAAGACTAGATGTCAAATGTCCATACTGATTTTGACGCTCCAGACCTGACCAAGGAACACCATCAAGGAGGAAACCCCACACTGTCAGAAAAACACTCTTGAGTCAGGTTTTGAACTTGAAACCTCTAGAGATCCAAGCCTTAACCATTACCTCCATGGCCTCATGCCATTGGACTAGAAGGCCCTTGGGTGTTACTCAGGCTACGCGGGATAGGGCGCTAGACCCATGCCACCTCAGCAGATTTTGATCAATACCCCCCCCCACAACCATACCAGAGACGCCATTAGGGGGGGGGGGGCACTAATTTTGGCCGACCATTGCAATAGCGATATGTTTGTGTGTGAAGTCAAACAAAGAGGGTGCTATTCTGTGTGTATCTGGTAATGGGCTCCATCTCATACCATACTAGCTATTGATAAGATGCAATAGAGCCCTCTGGTTGATGTGGCGCATACGCAAGGTAATAAAGCCCCTACCACCTCCAAACCATACCCTAAATCCTTACAACTTTATATTTGTGGTTACACAACTATTATCTAATTAAGGGAACTCTACTAGTAATCAATGGTTAATCATAAAACAAATACCATCAATTAAGGTTTTGTATTTGTGATATTTCAAGAGGTTAACAAAACATACTCATCCTTTTTTTTAGAACAGCTTAAAACACTACAATATTTTTACGAGAAATTTTCGAATTTACGCTTTTAAACTGAAATTTAGATTATTATACTTAGGGATGGTTATATTTTAAACTAAAATTTAGATTATTATATTTAGGGATGGTTATAAAAGAAATGTTTTTTCGTAATGTCCCTCCTGCTCATTTGAATCCAAATCTTTCCATAAGTGGAATATTATAAGGTTATATTAAGACTTTTGTATATTGTGCCCATGCCAATCGTGATGATAGATTGCTCTTTATATTTATATATTGTGCCCAATCGTGATGGCTCTTTATATTATTTTACCCACCCGTAGTTATATTTAGACCAAATGTACTCACCCGCTGTTATATAATGTACCCACCAGCTGTTATATCTACACCAGAAATTGAGCATATTGTTACTTCCATTATTCTCAAGATCTTCAAGCTTTGTAGTTGCAGGTTTCACTAATGGCTCTCACCAATGCAGACCAGGTACTTCACACACGACTCTTCTGATCCCTAGAGTTAGATTTGGTTAGGTTCTAATAAAGTCTATCAAGTCATCTATTTTGGTTTAAAATGAGTCAAAACCAATCAAGCTAGCCAATTCAAATTACTCTTTGTCATGGGCATAATAATTCTAACACAATTATTTATGTCTAGTTGCTAGAATGTGCCCCTCCCATTTTTACTAGTTCTGCCCATTTGTCAAATCAGTCGTTATGCAACTGTAGGACCGAGTTTCGTGACCGAAACCGTGATTCGTGTGAGATCGGTTCAAGACGGGAGAGATTAGAGATGATAAACAAACAACTTTGTATTAATCCGGTAGTAAAACATTACAAATCGGCCCGATTACATGATAACCGAACTAAAACCAAAGAAGTATACATCCGGGGAGAGACCAAGTGGTGATCTCTCCCGGTGAGGACTTGAACCTCCTAAAATCTCCAAGTGTTGCAAATGGCAAGGGTTTTCTATTTATAGTCACACCCCTTGTCTTGCAAACACACACGGTCAACCGACCACTTCAAACGAGCGGGTCTATACACGTTCGATAGACCGTTTCACTAACTATTACAAATTCAGCGTAAAATAAAACTAATCTATTCGACAAGCATCGGACACAAAATCTGCATCAACAAATTCCCCCTTGTCCGTTGCTGTCGAATGCTGAAAATGCAACTGCAATCGATCTTCAGTCAAGTATTCATCTTCTCTGTGTTAACAAATTCCCCCTTGACCGATGATCCAGGTAAGTAGTATCTTGACGCTCCTTGTAAAATATTTCCCCCTTAAAGTACGCGTATCCGTGTTGGGTGTTGTGCAATTTCCTCAATTGACCGATCTTCCGCTGATCTTCCAATACTCCAACCGGCATTTGATAAGGGTTCCAATCTTTAAGAACTGCATCAAGTCTTGATCTTGTCATAAGAACTCTATTTCATACAAGCATACTACATTGATAGAGATTTCTGGTGAACTGTCTTCTGTAAACCGTCTTTGTGGAATCGACCAAGTAATGCACTTTAATCTTCAGCATCAACACTCAGGAAAGTCAGCTAGACCAAGTGTATCCCTTGCAAGCTCAACCAGCATGCTTAGTTGAACTACATCCAGATCTCATTGTCTCGCCTTTGTGAAGTTGACCACGTAATGCACTACGGATCTTCAGCATCAGTACTCAGGAAGTCAGCTAGACCAAGTACATCGTTTGCAAACTCAACGAATTGAGTTACCCCCAGATCCCTGTAAAATCCCAAAGAAACATCAAACCCAAAACCGAATCCTGCAGGTCTTCAGTCTTGAACTATCAGCTTTCATAAAGATTCCCCAGGTCTTCAGTGAACAGCGCTTTTGTAACTACTGTAGACTTTAGAAACCTGTATTTTTCCGTGCAAAACCCTTCACGCTGGCTGGAGAATTAATTAAAATCCTCAAATATGTGTATGTGCAAAACATTCCACGCTGAACCGTTTGTATCACCAGAAAATCACAAACTCTACCACCTGTGATTGCGTTTAGAAATTTACCGAAGAAATTCAACATTTGAAATTTTTTTTTTATCCCCCCATTTCTTTGGTAAAATCTCTAAACCTTAACAGATTCTCTCCACTTCAAAGAAACTGTCGTCAAATGTTCACCAATTCCCTCCACTAAGCGGAACTGTCGTCAATCTTCATTGAATGTTCTCGGTTCCGAAAAATCACGAAAACGACTTTCTTCTTTGCATATTCTAGTTGAATAAGAACGTCCCCTAGTACCCCGTAGGATCCGACTTGTATCCCTCCAAAGACTTTGTGAACTCGTTAGGACCGGTATTGACATTCTAGGTTTATTCATTCGTTACCAAATGCGAGAATATGACAATAAACAAAAAGATTTCTTCGTTGCATATTCTAGTTGATAAAGAAATTTCGCCTAGTACCCCGTAGGATCCGACTTGTATCCCTCCAAAGACTTTGTGAACTCGTTAGGACCGGTATTGACATTCTAGGTTCATACGTTCGTTTTCAAATGCGAGAATATGACAATAAACAAAATGCTTTCGAACATTTACGAATAACCGATAACAATCATAAATATTGACGTGCGGAAGTGAACATACCGTTCTGTTTTTGTTTTTGGCCCATAGTAGTCAAGTCACCATAATTTGACGTTTGCATCGGTAACCGAGACTACCCCACATTTTTCAAAAGTATCATCATCTTTTGTTTTCTTTTCATCATGCCGCATCATCCCGCGTGCTCCCAAACCCGTACGAATCTGACGTTAACATTTAGAAGCGCGGTTCAAATAAATTTCGTGAACTCCCGACTTACTAAAATAGTCCATACTTAAACCCAAATCCTAACACCTATTAGAATTCCAGGTGGGCCTAAGAGAATGTTCATACATAATGATTTGCCAATTCAAAGCCCAAGTCACACTACATGCTCATCTTTATATATGAATGGGTCTCATATGATATTCACGGCCCACCATATAATAAATCCCAGCCCATCACCGAATTGAAGTCCATGATTCAAAACCCCCAAATAGAATCCTTTGTAACTCTATCTCTCTCTGATATATGCATTCAAAAGAGGCCCAAAAGTCAAACAACCCTAAAATATTCAGCCGACAACATATCCTGGATCAAAAAGTCACTGTCTTCGTCTTCACACTTCCTTCGATACAACCTCAAAACCTCTGAAATCAAACATTCAGTTCTGCCACTTTATCCCAGCTCCGAACATTAATTTGTCTTTCTTCTCCTTCTGTGTCTGCGATAAACAAAGAAGAAATCACGTCTTCTTCTTCGATTAGCAGCAGCAGTCATCTTTTTCTCTTGTGTTCACTCTTTCTGCGATACAAATCAGCAAAGAAACCCCCTTCTTCTTCGATGAACAATCAACAGCAGCTGAAAGACTTGTGGAGCCGACGAAACAGAAGATATATGCTGGACGATTGATGCTCGAAAGATGAATTGGTCAACGAAGGATTTGACCTATTGGATCCTTCGAGCTGATCAGACTTTTCGAAAGATGGATCAGGTCGAAAGATATCCTTCGAGGATCATCTTTCGAAGTTGTTGAGGGTTCCCACAAATATCTGGTATCTTTCGATCCAGATCTGGATGCTTCGACCCAAAGTCTCATCTTTCGAGCACCTTTTTCATCTTTCGGGAGTGGGTATGAAGAAACCCTAGTTTCTTTAAGCAGCCGCCAAGAACATCAAGAACAGAGTGTACTGTTACACCCCAGAAACTTTGCAGATCTGACGAAATTTGATGATGATAACTTGATTATTTCGGTGTGAAACATAAAACCCACACTCATTTCAGCACAGATCTGAATATTCGGGTCCAGATCTGAGTTTTTCTCATTTTCACCAAACTTTTCTTCTTGAACAAAAATCACTAAAATCATAGATCTAGAGCACATGTGACTTAGTAAACGGTTAGTTTTACTAAATCGGGCACCATGGCTCTGATACCAATTGTAGGACCGAGTTTCGTGACCGAAACCGTGATTCGTGTGAGATCGGTTCAAGACGGGAAAGATTAGAGATAAACAAACAACTTCTTTGTATTAATCCGGTAGTATAACAGTACAAATCGGCCCGATTACATGATAACCGAACTAATACCAAAGGAGTATACATCCGGGGAGAGACCAAGTGGTGATCTCTCCCGGTGAGGTCTCAAACCTCCTAAAATCTCCAAGTGTTGCAAATGGCAAGGGTTTTCTATTTATAGTCACACCCCTTGTCTTGCAAACACACACGGTCAACCGACCACTTCAAACGAGCGGGTCTATACACGTTCGATAGACCGTTTCACTAACTATTACAAATTCAGCGTAAAATAAAACTAATCTATTCGACAAGCATCGGACACAAAATCTGCATCAACAGCAACCCTTATAAAATGGCGAACCTCCGGGCCTTATAAAAGGCCGACTGTCACATGTTATGTTACATCTTATACAAGGTGTATAGGTTATTCTCAGTTAAATTAATAGGGGTACAATAATAGGGATTACGTTTTATCAACCCATTTATGTATCTACATGTAATAAATTACTTTTAAAGTTTAACAATTATCTATTCATTATTGCAGGTAATTTTTGAAGAAGTCTTGGGGGTACGAAAAATGATACTAAACAGACCAAAGCAACTAAACACACTCAGCTATGAGATGGTACAATACAATACAATCCAAAACAGATAATCGTGTGTATGTGTTGCTTACATGTATCATGTATTGATTATAGTTAAGAAGTATGTACGAGAAGTCGAGAGCTTATGAGGATGACCCCACGGTTAAGCTCGTTATACTGAAGGTAAAAAGTTTCGTAGGAGATCCAAATCGACCAAAAGACCACATACTTGCTCCATGTACTGTTCAGTGAAGTAAAAAAAATGAAAATAATCAAATCAGCCATCTGAACAACACGTTTTATTAAATTACCCATTGACTCTCAACTTTAACTAAAAAAATCGTTTCAATAAAGTATTAAGATGTGCATAGATTGAGCTATGGATACTGCGCCAAAATTTTTTAAAATAAATAAATAAAACCAAATATAACTAATTAAAAATAAATAAATAAAAACCAACAATAACTAAAATTTAAAGTTAATTTTCATTCTTTATTATTACTTATAAAAACCATTTTTTTTGTAATTATTATGATCAATAGATACTTATTATTTGTTTTCCCAAACATATAACTAATTGTTATATCTTGTTTTCCGGTGGAAATAACATAATATTTCTATCTAGGTAATGTGAGGCTAGCTCACTTGGTACAGGGATTAATTTACTCTATAAAGTACGGTACTACGTACAAAGAATTTGTAATATTGAAACACATATATCTTGGTCTACAGGCAAACGGGAAAGTATTTTGTTGTGGGGGGGATCTCGCGTCTGGTTATACATACGTTCAACTTGGACATTGGAGTTTTGGAGCCAGTAATAACAGGAAAGAGTTTTGTTTAGATTACTTACTCGCAACGTATAAGAAACCATTGCTTGCAATTCTAGATGGAAGCGTTATTGGAGGAGGCGTTGGAATATCGATACATTCGATGTTTAGAATCGTCACTGAGAATACAGTAAATATGTCTGGTTTTCATCAAGTTATATTTTACCTTTAATAAAAGTAACAACACAATATTTTAGGGTATGCACTTTGGTTCCCTAATTAACATGTTATTCGAAGATTTTCGCGATGCCTGAAGTGTTGATTGGAGCATTTCCTGATGTTGGAGCATCTTATTTTCTTTCACGGCTTCCAGGATTCTTTGGTAAGTTCTATTAGATAGAATATATTAGTTAGATTTTATTATAACTATATTTATGGGATACGATTTAATCAACTTTCCTTCTAATTATCCTTGTGTTCTGAATATTTATTTGTAATTATCCCCATTGTATCCCTATATGTAGTTGAACCATATAACCATGAACTGATTTTATGTATGTAGGAGAATATGTGGGATTGACTGGTGCTCGATTAAATGGAGCCGAGATGCTTGTATTTGGTCTTGGAACACATTTTGTCCCGTCCAAGGTATTTGCGTTAGTTTAATGCATTTTTCATTTTTTTTTTGCAAGATTCAATGTAATCATGATTCAGGGGTAGCGGTGCAACTTGTTGCCCGTTTACCAACTATCTCGATGTAAATTCATAACACGAATAAAAATATATATATATGAATCAAGAGTATATTTAACACGATTCCACTATTGATTAACAATGGTACCTACCTATTCTTGCAGAATCTAAAATCTTTGGAGGATGCTCTTGAAAAAACAGTTGCTTCATTGGGTTCACCAAGTGTAGCTACAATGTCCATGATTATTAACAAGTTTGCACAAGTACAAGTCAAGTCAGATAGTGCGTATCTTAGGTACAACATAATAATGACACATGTGTACTTAGAAAATAAACCTTACTTGAAATCTAAGTTAGTGTAACCCTAATAGACTACATGACCCATATCAAGGATCAGTAAGGTTTTGTGAAGATATAATCAAGTTGATCATCAGTAAACATAAATTAAACATGTAATTCTTTATGTGTGACCGATTCTCGAACAAGTTGAAAGCAAACCTTAAATTGTTTGGACAAGCATATAACATTGTTATCTATTCAATTTGACATATGTAACCATGGATCCATGGCCCATGGTAACGAATAAGCATATTAACTTCTATTCTCATGCTTCTCCTTTTATCTAATTCTAAATGACTAGGCTTGACATGATCAACCAATGCTTCTGCGGTGAATCATGTGAAGAAATATTATCCTCGTTGGTAAGTTGTCCAACTTTAGTTATAGTTGTGTTAAATATGAAATTATATAATATACTTATATTTCATGGTTTTCATCTCATGGAATCATCCCAGGAACACTTGGCTACACAAGTTCAAGAGAAATGGGTCATTGATGCTATCACATCAATGAAATCCGCTAATCCACTAGGTCTCAAGATTTTCTTGAGAACGGTATGCTAGTTACATTTTATTCTGAAACGAAAAATTAACAAATGATCCTTGAAATTTTTTAATGTTTGCTTTGCTCATGTGATAGATTAGAGAAGGTCGATCCAAAAATATTGAGCAATGTCTTGAGACAGAATACATTGCCCTCTCCAATCTTATTGCCGGAAAGATTAGCAGTAACTACTATGAGGTGTCCTCGTGTTTTGAACAAATTCTAGGTTGATGATCACTAGTAAATATCACTTAAAAGCTAAGATTGATGTTCGTTTTGCAGGGCGCTAGAGCTATCTTAATCGACAAAGACAAGAAACCTAAGGTAAATACTAGATCTAACAGTCAATGGATTTTGATCAAGCTCTATAATGCTAAACTTCACGTGAGTTTATAACATTTAGTTTTTGTTCATACTCATAGTGGGTACCATCAAAACTAGAGGATGTTACAGAAGAAATGGTGGCCAAGTGTTTTTCTAGATCTTTCACCGAGGATGATGATTGGTTGCCTTTACAACTTCCCACAAAAACTAGCGGAACCCATGTCGGTGCATCAAAACTGTGAGGTTTACCAAGAAAGGTTCCTTTTCGGTAACCTAAAGCCCTTCAGCTCTAATAAAAAAATTTCATGTTCAGTAAAAAATTGTGTGTATTTTGTGTGTGACTTATTTGTTCGTGTTTTTCAGTTTAATATGTTATCCATGTCAAAACTAAAATAATTAAGTTACACCTGCTATAATTTATTACTATTTTACCCGCATCCCAATGTTTATGTACTTTTAGGTTCAAAACTGTATCATCATTATATATTATAAATGTAATGTATGCATGGATATCCGGTGAATGAAAGTAGTGTCCATATCTTTTCTCCCTATATTATCATTATACTTCAACAACACGAAAGAGTTCTTACCAAAACCATAATCGCTATGGCTAAGTCTTTTCTCGACACCTTCATCCATTATTGTGTCTCTGATAGTCATTTATATTTTCATTACACGTTATAAGAACGAAAGTGCTCTCATCAAGAACTTAATGGCAATGGCTAACGTTTTTCAGTTCTCTATACCCTTGACCCTAAAGTCTAGATAAAACAAGATGTGATTAAGAGAAGCAAATCAACAACCATACTAAAGTACTAATAATGGTAGTATAAAACTAGAGCTAGAATACATCGGTAGGTAACAAAAGAGCAAAGAGACAAGAAAAAGAAGCACTATGGTTCTAATGAAAACATATACGCTAAGACAAATTTTAACGCAAAGCTAAGGCTAAGGAATATCTAACTCCAAGGTAAAACTGATGCTTAGAAAAATCTAACTCAAATGACAAACTAATGCTAAGTAAAGGCCCTAATATAGGTCTAAGATATCTATACATCTCTGCATTTGTATGTTTTGGCAATCACGGTGAGATATAAATTGATCCCGAATTACGAATCTACTTTACTAAGTCATCTGTTGTCAAGCAACATAAGATATCTACACCTTTTTCTCTTTGCTTCCAATACATTGTAAGAATATATTTATATGTTAAATATATTATATGGCCATTATAAGGGGGTCGGGGCGCCCCGTGGTGAACCCCCACCACGCGTGGATCTTCTCAAAACACCGCCGCCGCCCAATTTAAAAACTGTTGGTGCACTTGTGTCTGTAATTTGTCTGTATTTTGTCTTGTTACTGAACGATGTCTTTGTTAGTCTGTAAGTTTGACCAAGTCAACCATCCTCCGGTTTGACTTGGCCAAACAGTCAACATTATGTTTGTAATTTGTTTGGTTCGAAGGATGTGTCATCGAAGGATCACTTATATCCTTCGATGATGAGCTCGATAGATAGCTTTCGATAGATGGACCACGAAAGATCCCATCTTTCGTAGTACATGTTGATCATTCGAGCTGTTCCTGGTCGAAAGATGATCTTTCGACCGGTCTGCATGATCCTTCGACCGGACCTGCTGTGTTTGGGTATAAATACCCGTGTGTTGTGTTCATTTTCGAGGGATGACAGTTAGCAGAGAACACACACACACTTAGAGAGTTTACAGGACTGATTTGTAAACATTGAGCTGTAACCGGACCTTTCATACGTTTAATACAAGTGGTGTTAATCGTTGAGTCTTGTGTGTTGATTATTTGCGTGTTCTATCTCGGTTTGCTATCTCGGTTGGATTCCGCACAACCGGGTTGGTTTGTACACAAGGATTAGGCGACTAGATCCTCCCCTAGCCGGATGGAAGTTGAACCTCACGAGTAGCGTCCAAGGGGGAGTTTGTTGATACATATTATGTGGACGCGACTTGGTTCGGTTCAACTCGGTTCGGTTCGACCCGGTTAGGTTCGGCTCAAGCCCGACGTCACGACATTCCTCCGTCGTGCGTCCCAGAGTTCGTCACGCGAAGCACGGAGAGCCGAGGACGTTTCCCGCTTGACACATCATGCTGACATCATCATGATGATGTCACCATGTTGACTAAATACAATTTCATGAACTAAGGCTTACAATTTACGAAATTGTTGAAGACTGTACGTGCATGGCATATTATTATGGTCCAATCAGTTTGTTTGGGCCTCTCCATCATTGGGCCGAACCCCACCGCCAATCGCACAGGCCAAACCGTCATCATATGGTTGTAAATTGTCTGTGTCGAAGGTTACGCCATCGAAGGATTGTTTCTATCCTTCGATGAGCTCGAAAGATATCCCACGAAGGATACTGATGGACTTCGAAGGATATGCCATCCTTCGAAGTGTATGTGGATCCTTCGACGGATGCATGATCGAAAGATGATGTTTCGATCAGTAATTCTGATCCTTCGACAAGCTGATCTGTGCTGGGTATATAATTCCATGTTATGTGTTCATTTCAGATAAGAGATGAACACTAGACAAGTGTGAGAGCATAATGTAAACACAGAGAGCACACGAGAGGTTGAGAGAGTTTACATATTACGTTTGTAAACATTGTTCTGTAACTGATTCCGCGTTTAATACAAGATGTGTTAATCGTTGATACCGCGTGTGTTATCTTTACTTGTTTTCGTCTCTATCTCGGTTTGCTGATCTTGTTGGATTCCGCACAACAAGATCGGTTCGTATACAAGGAAGTAGGCGGTTAGATCCGTATCCGGACACGGGGACCTACAAAAACGCGTGGATCTTATCACGCGTGAAGTTTTTCACGCGTTGTAAAATTGAAAATCGACCGTTGTGGGACTTGACCGTTGATATGTTACCGTTTTTTTTACCAAATATATATACACACATATTTACCAAACAATTGAAATCCATTCTTTCAAACACAAAATCCAAACATTATTTCTTTCAACACATACTTTCAAACACAAAAAATACAAAGATGGAAGGTTCAAGCAAAAGAGGTTCGGGTTCGAAGAAAAAACCCGTACGACCGAAGGTTTGGGCAAATCTTGGCGAGCCGGCACGATTTCGATTGCAAGACGAACCCGACCAAATCCCACGTTTTTAAACCCAACCTTTTCCACCCTTTCAAACCCAACAATTTCCACCCTTTCAAACACAACCGTATCAAAACCAACCTTCATTCCACCATTTCAACCTCACCAATTTCAAACCCAACCGTTTCCACCCTTTCAAACCCAACCGTTTCCACCCTTTCAAACCCAATCCCACCATGTCGACCCACTAGAAGATGACACCCTCATCCAACAATTCTCACGTGCGTACCGCGAACCACAACAAAATCTCGATGATGATGAAGATGATGATGACGTTCAAGAAGTAGAAGAAGAAGAAGACGACGAAGACGTTCAAGAAGTTGAAGTTGTCCCAACATCCGCTTGGAGAGCATGGAGGAGCGAAGAGGAGGTCGCCTTGGTCAAGGCGTACTTGAACACCTCCGAAAACAAGAAACACTCGAACGAGCAAAGAAAAGACTTGTTTTGGAGACGAGTCATGGCTCATTTTCACCAACTTTCCGGTTCAACGGAACGAAACATGGATCAAATGACTTCGAAGTGGGACGATTTGAACAGGAAAATGAGTAAATTTAACGGTTGCAGTATTCAAGTGGTACGCTTTTCTTATAATTTTAAAACTGTTTTTTTTATTTTAAAAACAGAAAACCGTTTTTATAAAAAAAAAACAGAAAATCAGATTTTTTAAATAAAAATAGAAAAAGAAAAACTTGTGGTTGCAAAATTTAAACGCGATGAGGCGTATATTCGACACTTGAATGAAAAAGAAAAAATAATGATTTAAAAATATTGTTAGAACCACACAACAATCTCGACGAACCGTTTAAGATGATCGTAATTCAACGCAAACGTGATATATGTGAAAAGTGGGGGTGAGAGATGCCTTAGATTTTTTAGGTTTTTTTATTTGCAATGTTTAGCTTTTTTAGTTTGTAATTTAGGTTTTACTTAAATGAAATTTATAATTTATAATTTTAGTGTTTTATTGTTAATTTATAATTTAAAAACAAAAAAAAAAGTTGTGAGTGATGGAATTCCATCACAAGTGATAGACATTTCCACTAAAATCTATCACTAGTGATGGAATAATGCTTGATGACATGACGGAACTTGATTGGAAGTTGTGAGTGAGTGACGAATGATGAGTGATAGGTGCCCCTACCTCCTAATCACTTATATAATAATAGATCAAGATATAAAATTATACCTTATTATATATTAGTTGGTAATTGTTGATCGACCATATTACCCTTATTAACTAATTAAGGGTTTCCCCTTGGGTGTATGTATAGAGAGATTAGGGCTAGACTAATAACATAACATCATCAGAATTCATCCCATCTCTCTCTCTCATAACCGTATTCGTCAAGAACACATAAACCCCATCAGAACTGTACACCCTAAACGGGAACTCGACCAATATGACGAACATGATGTCTACTTCTCTCTCTGACGCGGTTGCTGGCTTACCAGGTACACGCATCTTATATATTGTTCATGATTGAATTTACATAATTAGGGTTTATGTTTTGCCTATGTTTTAATAATATAATCAACATGTGGTATCAGAGCGATGTTGAATATATAAATTCAATCAAGTAATTCGATTACAAAGTTTGCTTTGACGGGATATAAGGAATTCAAATAACTTAAATAAATCTTACGGATATTTTTTTTTTCTGAAATTCAGTTTGCATATAACAGCATTTGAATACGTGAAGTCATTAGTTCAATATGAGGGTGTTTGGGGTTGAGTTTTGAAAATAGATTATGCGTTTTGAATAATCAAAATCAGATAATTAACTGTAACAAAACGTGATGTTGAAAGATAGTGTTTGGATTTGATTATGTTGCTTGGTATCACAATAATCAGATAATAAACTATTTGAGTGTTTGGCAAATATATATTTAAAAAAAATAAACAAGTGAAAATCCTTTTCTAAACGCAAATAATCAATTTTTGGAAAACTGTGTTTTGTTGTAGTAGGGGGGAGCTGCTTGGAAAACTGCATTTTGTAACTTTCTAAACGCAAATAATCAATTTTTTTAATTTTTTTTACCCAAACACTCAAAACTAATTATTTACGATTTCAAAACTCAATAATCTAAAAATATCCTTAAAAAAGAATTCGTAATCCCAGAAAGTGTTGAGAATGAATGATAATTGTTACTTTTTAATATTTAAAACATGTATAAATCAAAGTAAAGGATATAAATATTCAAATATTTTTATGGGAATCTCCATGTTATCTTATAATTATTGCTATCATTCATATGCAAATAAATTTCTTACTGATAAAAACCCAAAGAGAAATAGAGAGAAACTGAATCCTCTTCTTCATTCTATTCAACATTACAATATATAGATAAACATAACTATAAACCCTAAAGCCCATAAATAATGGGTTGGGCCTAAAATGTCTGGTTTATAACACTCCCCCTCAGACATTTAGAATTATACACAGTTTAACAACATGCTCAGCGAACACGGCCCGTGGTCAGAGGCACAGTGATTGATTTCTGGATCCCTGTTACTGGGAGTTGGACACGACCCCGTGTTGCACCGACACGGCCCCGTGTTCAGCTCTCTGTAACTCAGAAAATAAAAACTGCCAGTGATGATGCTGGGCACGGCCCGTGCTGAGTGCTGCAGAAGCTGAAAAACTAAGAAAATCCTAAAAAAAATTAAAAAGAAAAATAAAAGATGATTAGGCCGTTGATTCCTAACTTTCTTAAAATCCTTGTGTGTAACACCCCGAAAACGGGTTTGGTAATTAACCCACGTTAATACTAAAAGACGGGTAAAGTGCCGCTAGTAGTAAAAATAACCCGGTAAATATCTGGGATTTAATAAGAAATCCTAATATTAGATACAAGCGAAACAAAGTTTAGATGAATTAAGTTTATAAGAGCCCGAGTTAACGGGACTTAAAATATTATGGATTATAACTCCCGGAACCCACCGAGTAACTAGGAGTATTAACCTAGTTAGATAATGTCTTGACATTTATAGAACAAATATGGTTAAGACATCTTTTAAATAACTTGTGTAAAGTTGAGGGACCAAAATGGGATAACCTGGAAATGGTTTTAATTAAACCAAATAAAAATAACACAACACACACACACAAGTGTGTGTGGTGCGTGTTCTGGTCGACCAAGAAAAGGCTCCAAGGAGCCAAGAACCCTAACTCCAACAAATCAACAAATTGAAGCTCAAATCAAGACCCAAATCGATGCATGAACGCATATAAATGATCACCTAGTCGTGGGGATCACAAGGTATGTCGAATTTTCAGATTTGGTGATACTTGGAGATTATGATGAACAATCATAATCGAGATTTTTCAATGAATGTTGAATCTATGAGTGTTATTGTGATTATATATTGGTTTAGAAACAAACCCTAGTAGAAATCTTGATAAATTGTTGCCAAACTAGGGATTTGATAATTACCCTATTATGAGCTAAGTGGGTTTTGGTTGAATTGATAAAATTGATGTTCTAATGGTGTTTATAAACATCATATTAACTCATATGAATGAACTACTTGAACAAATTAGGGATTTTGTTAAGAGTTCATAAGTAACTAGAAGTGGGTTTTGTTAGATATGATGAAATCATGAAGAACTTGAAGTAATATCACTTGTATGTGATTAACAAGTAAACTAGGAAGTGGGTTTTTATGTAATAGTAAAGATGATGATAAGTTATGTTTAAAATCATCATATTGGATAATAGAAACAAGGCACTCAAACAAATTAAGTGATTTGGGAACTTGTTCATTCATGATTGAAATGGGTTTTGAATGTTATGATGAAGTTTGGTAGCCATGTTCATGTAACTAAGTGTATAAGATCATGTTAGCTACTAATTGATAGATAGAACTTGAATGTGCATTTATATGCTAAGGGGCGTTTGACTTTTAGTAGTCAAACCGACCATTATTAAGATCGAATGGTAATTGTGATAGAAAATATGTAAGATGGAATAGTCATAATTAAGGATGACTAATATAACCGTCTTACGAATTATGATGATAGTTTGACGCTTGACAAGCTAGGTGGAGGCTTGGAAAGGAAGCGGGTCAAACGAAGCAAGAATGGCGGAAAAGCATAATTCGGATGCAAGGTAAGTATAGCTTACACTAGTCTTAAATTGTGGAAATGTTTTCTTATCATATAAATTATGAATGAGATATTGAAACAATTGAAATATGATGTTCCGTCGTGTAGTCGAACGGAACAAGAAAATCAAAGATGATAGAAACCATAATAATGGTTAAAAAGAAGTAAATCGATAATTTAGTCATATTATGTCGAAAGCAATACACGGTTTATAATCAAAATAACCTTACGGTGTTAAACGGGAAGAGTCATGTAGAGGAGATGATAATAAATATCATCTCGCAAAGATAAATGGTCAATTCGGCCAAACGGGTCAAAAGGTGTAGACAACACCTTTTGACTATATAGACTAATGATTCTTTTGTCGAGTCATATGCTTACAGGAATAGACATCCAATGGATATTCGCATCGTTCTTAATTAGCGAATATAAAGCAAGGTATTAAAATTGGGTCTAATTGTTGATCCGAGCCAGGTACGCATATTTATGATGTATGAAAAGTGTTAATTTGGTCGAATAATTGGTGATAGCCCTTCATTGTAAAAGAAGGACCGAAATCGACCAAAACGCCCTTGTAGGCTAAATTGAACAAACAACCCTTAGAGGTTGTTTGGAAAGGAGTCTTATGATTAAACAAAAGTTTAGAACGAGTATAGGTAGTGAAAGATGTAATTCTTGGGCTAAAAGACTCCATATGAGTCTTTGCCGTAAAATGATATTTCAAGGGAAATAAATCCGGAACACATAGATATCTACTTTAAATCCAACACACATTTGGTTGTGATGGAAGAGTACTAGATAAGAAATATAGGTTACAACGCTAGATTGGAATAAAAGCGAAATTTGAGTTTAAAAGTGCTTAAAATATCCTTAACGGGTCAAAATAAGCATACGAGTGAAAATGGGTTTAAATTTTGTAATAAACCTATAATTAGAACCTATAATAGTAGGTAATATTAAATTAAAGAGTTGTATGTGATATAGGAATCAAACAAATACGTTTGTTTGATAAAATGCGTAAACGGGTCAAATTTTGGTAAAAGAGAAATAAGCCGAAGACTTAAAGGTCTTAAATTTTGTTAAGCCGAATGTCGGGTTTTAACTCCATATGATGGAGAATTAAATTACAAACATGTAGGAAGAAACGGTAGGTCAAACGGATAAACGGTTTGAAAAATACGAAAGAATTCGTGTCAAATTACGGCAAAATGGAAAGGTGGGATGCAGGTTCCACCGTAAATTACGGTGCCACCGTAATTTACGGTGGACCTGAAATGGGTTACGGTGAAACCCTCCTGAATTACGGTGAAAACAAATCGAAACAAGGATCACCGTAAATTACGGTGTCCACCGTAATTTACGGTGGACCTTGTACAAACATGTATGTTTTTGATCAGTTTTGTTTTCCGGACTCGTTTAAATGCGTTTTAAATACCGTATGACTAAAGCATTTCATGTTTATGACATGTAGGTACTTTCTGGGATGCCGGAAGACGATCAAGCTCAGCGAAGAACCGAACACGATATTGACACACGCTTCCGCACTTTGATAAATTGTAAATCTTAAACAACGAATTCAACCACGTTATGTAGAATAACTTATGACGTGTAAAAGTTTTAATAAACCCGCATTTTTACAATATGCGTAGTCTTAACTACGCATCTAATTGTTGGTAATTTACAGATAAACTGTTAATTAGAATCTAGGGTGTTACAAGTTGGTATCAGAGCGCTGGTTTAAGAGATTCAAGTGTGGTGGGAAAACTATGCTTGGACTTAAACCTTATGCTCTTAATAAAGATGGGTGTTCGGTTCGAAGCTTGATCGCAAATCCGGTAAGTACAAGTACGTTATTAGTTAGTATGCTTAAGTGTTGTAAACAACACATAGGGCTATCGTGTAACACACGTTACCCCAATTAAACGATTGATGTAGTTGACGAAAATACGCGCGTTGACGTGTATAGTAGAAAATGCCTTGTATTATAATACGGGCGATTATTGAAGTTGACTTTACTAACTTTTGTGAATGTTTTAAATGAAGGACACTCGCGTTTGAAGATGACGAGAGTCAAACAAATTATGGACATGATGATGGAACGGTCCGGGGTACGACAGAAAGAGCATACTCATTAAGGACCAAAATCGCGTAACGGTCGCGAACAAGACTAATGACAAGAGAAGCCCGTTAGGGCAAGCATCACCAGGTGCACACTTTTAAATTTAATCGCACGAGTCGTTATATGCAACAAACACGTAAGTAATAACGGTTGCATACACATATGACAGAACTTGGAAAACCTGATTTCCAAGAGAAATTTAATAGGAAATGTGTTATTCACAATGATGAATAACAAATGAATAACAAGACTTGTTTATATAGAAACTTGGACGATAGTGATCATCCAAGTAAGTATTCTCAATACAAATCCTATTGAGAAAATTTATGATCACATCAATGAATGCGAATAAATGTTTATAAAAAGGGACATTGTACATGTTCAAGGATAAACGATTAAAACTAATAATTGTTAACCAACAATTAAATAAAGTTTTACCAAATGAACCCATAAACATGGAGATAATTTGAGGAGTTACTTACATGGGACGTGATGTGGTAATTATAATAAGGTCACGCGTACCACGTGTTGATCGCTTACTCTGGCCAAGTAAGTAGTGAACACATGATAGCATGAGCTTCTTATAATGAGCGCAGTTATGTCCGATGTAGTAAGGGCAGGGTGAATGGGACTAAGTAAAAAGTACCCAAATGAATCAGACAAGCAAAATATTTGATAATAATGTAAACGCACAACCGAGTGACGGAAGCGTATTACATTAGGATAATGAGCCCGAGTGAAGGGACAAAGAAGCATGATTAAACAAGTATTGGGAGGGGGTGTACTTACACTCTAACCCAGAAAACGCAAGCATGTTAAACAAGTATTGGGAGGAAGTGTACTTACACTTGAACCCAGAAAACGCAAGCATGTTAAACAAGTATTGGGAGGAAGTGTACTTACACTCGAACCCAGAAAACGCAAGCATGACTAGACAAGTATTGGGAGGGAGTGTACTTACGCTCGGACCCGGAAATTGCAAATGAGTCCCTTAACGGGTCATTTTTGTAAAACGTCCAACTTAAAGACAAAGTCGGAATATAAAAAAAAAAAAAAAAAAAGAAGCAAGGTCTTAATGCATACCGGGAGGGTTGCAATAATAACGACTTCGGTAAAACACCCGGTTGATGGGTAAGGATTTAAACACATGCGTAAACCGAGAGACGAGAGCATGAATTTAAAGTCAAAAGACTCGGATTATGAGTTATGACTAAAAGACCATAAAATTTCGTAAACAGAAATTTTGATAATTATATTCAACCATTTTGAGGTTGAACGGGTTGAATAAAGTATAATGCTTGAAAGCGTAAGTAAGAGCAAGCCGGATAACGGTAAGCTTGAGACAAATGAATTTCAAACGTAAAAAAAAAAAAGAGAGTGCTTTGACACCAAATATATATTTTAATAAGACACGAGTAAAAAAAAAAAAAAAAAAAAAAAAAAAAAAGAAAAGAGTGATCTACGGGATCAACATAACCTTTAGGGTTATAAACAAACGAGAAATATATGGACTAAAACGACCCACGGGTCATGATTAGAAAGAAGTTATAAGGGTCTCGCCTTAAAGAGGTGAAAACATAAGGAAATAGCCTACGAGGTTAAGTGAAGGAACCTACGGGTCAATAGTGTAAGGTGAGGGAATTTGTTACGATTCCCCGCATAAAGTAAAAAACGGAAAACAATAAATTATGAGTTGTCAATTTCCTTGATGTGGATAATTGACAAAAGTTAAAGGGAAGATGCTAGACTAAAACTCCGGTTTTTGCAAGAAATGACGTTTTTACGAATATGAATTCTGATAGACGAATAAGTAGTAAGCTTGAAAGATATAAGTCTTGACACTGATAAGTGCAAGACGATACATTCGAAAAGAAAGGTTGGAACAAACCTAAACATGACGTGACGCGATCACGGTCAAGAGAAGTAATGTGAAGTAATCATATTACGACCCGAGTGATGGGTACAAAGTAACTGGACCGATAAGTCTAGTTAGTGAGATCAGTTAAGGTCGAAACTCAAATTAAGAAATTGTTTAACACATTATTCACTACGAAGAGTAATGTAGAATAAACATAATTTATAAACCTATGAGACTAAGTGGCCAAAGTTTGGCGACTCGGTCAAGTAAACAACAAAGGTATATAGATACAATAGATAAAGTGACGGCCCATGAGACCTCACTAACAGAAAATATTGATCACTTATTTGAGGGATCATAAAGTTATAAGTTCACGAATAAAAGAAATTGTTGCTAGAAGTGAAAGATTTCACTAGAGAACTTTAAAACGGGTCAAAGTAATGGATTCATAAAGAATTCGATAGTATATGAAAGCGATGAATATCGCTAAGTTAACTGAACTAGTGGAAATAACGAGACTACGTTATTTCGAAGTTGCATTATGTCATATGACATACGTAGAGGTTCTGTAACCAAAAAGACATTACCATAATTTTTCTGGTAATGATAACAATTGGTTAAAGTAGGAGTAATGCTTAAGAGATTACTCAAGTCAAACGCATTGGGTTTAGAAACTCAATGAACTAGATAAGCAAGGTTTCGAGGACGAAACCTCTTTAAGGGGGGTAGACTTGTAACACCCCGAAAACGGGTTTGGTAATTAACCCACGTTAATACTAAAAGACGGGTAAAGTGCCGCTAGTAGTAAAAATAACCCGGTAAATATCTGGGATTTAATAAGAAATCCTAATATTAGATACAAGCGAAACAAAGTTTAGATGAATTAAGTTTATAAGAGCCCGAGTTAACGGGACTTAAAATATTATGGATTATAACTCCCGGAACCCACCGAGTAACTAGGAGTATTAACCTAGTTAGATAATGTCTTGACATTTATAGAACAAATATGGTTAAGACATCTTTTAAATAACTTGTGTAAAGTTGAGGGACCAAAATGGGATAACCTGGAAATGGTTTTAATTAAACCAAATAAAAATAACACAACACACACACAAGTGTGTGTGGTGCGTGTTCTGGTCGACCAAGAAAAGGCTCCAAGGAGCCAAGAACCCTAACTCCAACAAATCAACAAATTGAAGCTCAAATCAAGACCCAAATCGATGCATGAACGCATATAAATGATCACCTAGTCGTGGGGATCACAAGGTATGTCGAATTTTCAGATTTGGTGATACTTGGAGATTATGATGAACAATCATAATCGAGATTTTTCAATGAATGTTGAATCTATGAGTGTTATTGTGATTATATATTGGTTTAGAAACAAACCCTAGTAGAAATCTTGATAAATTGTTGCCAAACTAGGGATTTGATAATTACCCTATTATGAGCTAAGTGGGTTTTGGTTGAATTGATAAAATTGATGTTCTAATGGTGTTTATAAACATCATATTAACTCATATGAATGAACTACTTGAACAAATTAGGGATTTTGTTAAGAGTTCATAAGTAACTAGAAGTGGGTTTTGTTAGATATGATGAAATCATGAAGAACTTGAAGTAATATCACTTGTATGTGATTAACAAGTAAACTAGGAAGTGGGTTTTTATGTAATAGTAAAGATGATGATAAGTTATGTTTAAAATCATCATATTGGATAATAGAAACAAGGCACTCAAACAAATTAAGTGATTTGGGAACTTGTTCATTCATGATTGAAATGGGTTTTGAATGTTATGATGAAGTTTGGTAGCCATGTTCATGTAACTAAGTGTATAAGATCATGTTAGCTACTAATTGATAGATAGAACTTGAATGTGCATTTATATGCTAAGGGGCGTTTGACTTTTAGTAGTCAAACCGACCATTATTAAGATCGAATGGTAATTGTGATAGAAAATATGTAAGATGGAATAGTCATAATTAAGGATGACTAATATAACCGTCTTACGAATTATGATGATAGTTTGACGCTTGACAAGCTAGGTGGAGGCTTGGAAAGGAAGCGGGTCAAACGAAGCAAGAATGGCGGAAAAGCATAATTCGGATGCAAGGTAAGTATAGCTTACACTAGTCTTAAATTGTGGAAATGTTTTCTTATCATATAAATTATGAATGAGATATTGAAACAATTGAAATATGATGTTCCGTCGTGTAGTCGAACGGAACAAGAAAATCAAAGATGATAGAAACCATAATAATGGTTAAAAAGAAGTAAATCGATAATTTAGTCATATTATGTCGAAAGCAATACACGGTTTATAATCAAAATAACCTTACGGTGTTAAACGGGAAGAGTCATGTAGAGGAGATGATAATAAATATCATCTCGCAAAGATAAATGGTCAATTCGGCCAAACGGGTCAAAAGGTGTAGACAACACCTTTTGACTATATAGACTAATGATTCTTTTGTCGAGTCATATGCTTACAGGAATAGACATCCAATGGATATTCGCATCGTTCTTAATTAGCGAATATAAAGCAAGGTATTAAAATTGGGTCTAATTGTTGATCCGAGCCAGGTACGCATATTTATGATGTATGAAAAGTGTTAATTTGGTCGAATAATTGGTGATAGCCCTTCATTGTAAAAGAAGGACCGAAATCGACCAAAACGCCCTTGTAGGCTAAATTGAACAAACAACCCTTAGAGGTTGTTTGGAAAGGAGTCTTATGATTAAACAAAAGTTTAGAACGAGTATAGGTAGTGAAAGATGTAATTCTTGGGCTAAAAGACTCCATATGAGTCTTTGCCGTAAAATGATATTTCAAGGGAAATAAATCCGGAACACATAGATATCTACTTTAAATCCAACACACATTTGGTTGTGATGGAAGAGTACTAGATAAGAAATATAGGTTACAACGCTAGATTGGAATAAAAGCGAAATTTGAGTTTAAAAGTGCTTAAAATATCCTTAACGGGTCAAAATAAGCATACGAGTGAAAATGGGTTTAAATTTTGTAATAAACCTATAATTAGAACCTATAATAGTAGGTAATATTAAATTAAAGAGTTGTATGTGATATAGGAATCAAACAAATACGTTTGTTTGATAAAATGCGTAAACGGGTCAAATTTTGGTAAAAGAGAAATAAGCCGAAGACTTAAAGGTCTTAAATTTTGTTAAGCCGAATGTCGGGTTTTAACTCCATATGATGGAGAATTAAATTACAAACATGTAGGAAGAAACGGTAGGTCAAACGGATAAACGGTTTGAAAATACGAAAGAATTCGTGTCAAATTACGGCAAAATGGAAAGGTGGGATGCAGGTTCCACCGTAAATTACGGTGCCACCGTAATTTACGGTGGACCTGAAATGGGTTACGGTGAAACCCTCCTGAATTACGGTGAAAACAAATCGAAACAAGGATCACCGTAAATTACGGTGTCCACCGTAATTTACGGTGGACCTTGTACAAACATGTATGTTTTTGATCAGTTTTGTTTTCCGGACTCGTTTAAATGCGTTTTAAATACCGTATGACTAAAGCATTTCATGTTTATGACATGTAGGTACTTTCTGGGATGCCGGAAGACGATCAAGCTCAGCGAAGAACCGAACACGATATTGACACACGCTTCCGCACTTTGATAAATTGTAAATCTTAAACAACGAATTCAACCACGTTATGTAGAATAACTTATGACGTGTAAAAGTTTTAATAAACCCGCATTTTTACAATATGCGTAGTCTTAACTACGCATCTAATTGTTGGTAATTTACAGATAAACTGTTAATTAGAATCTAGGGTGTTACATTGTGTCCCCGGCAACGGCGCCAAAAACTTGATGCGTGCGAAGTGTTATATATTATTAGGTGTATATTTTAAGCCCTTTTTAACACTTTTTTTTAGCCACGTTTTAAATTTATAAAACACTATATTTTACTAACACTAAACACACATATGGGCAAGTGCACCCATCGTTGAGCGTAGTATAGCGTTGGTAAGATACCGAGGTCGTCCAAGGACACAAGAGCTTTTAGTACCGGTTTATCCTCAACGTCTAATCAAAATAAAAAGTTTAGGAAAATGTTTTAAACTAAGAAAAATAAAAACTAACTAAAATGCTGAAAATAAAAATAAAATAAAAACAGATAGACAAGATGAATCACTTGGTTCCGACTCGTATCTAGTATAACCTTTGATTATTTCCGCACTTTTGCACATAATTAAGAGATTATCTTAGTTATTGTAGTAGGCCCTCTTTTGAAGGTGACGTTACCCTCACCCCAGTAGTTTGAGTCAGCAAGGATACAATCCTAAAAGGGTGGATTATTGGAAGATAATGAATTAAGTTATTAATGCAGTATTATGGTAGGCCCCGCTTTTGGCGGTGACGTTACCCTCGGCTAAGTAGTCTGAGTCAGCAGGGATACAGTCCTAAATAGCCGGGTTATAGTATTAATAGTAGTTAACTTATGAGGGGATCAAAGAGTTTGGACCCCCGCCATCCAATACCGTGAAGTATTGAAGGAGGTCCTACTAAATTTGACCCAGGTCCATTGCAGGACCTCTAAACGCTGAACAATGGCAAGACCTTTACCAAACCGTTCCCTTAACCCCCGACCAGGTAGCCAACATACCTCCATATAGACCGTGGAGATATGAATGGTGAAAATCCTTTATTTTATATAGACAGTAAAATAATGCCAAGACACCACGGACAAACGATAAGGAAAGATCACCTTCAACATAAGTAACTAGTTATTAAAGTCATTAATACAAAACCAAATAAAAAGTGCAAAAGATTAGAAATAAAAAGTATTATACTAGACACTTTGTCTTCACCAAGTGATGTAAGAGACTTAGGCAAACATGGCCTTGATTGTCAAGAACTCTTATGATCAATCTTGGATCCCGAGACGACTCACACACTCTAAGATGGACAATGGATGATGGTGGTGGATGATGGTGTTGTGATGGTGGTGGGTGGTGGATGAAGTGTGAGAGAGGTGGTGTGCCAAGGGATGAGTTGAAATGAATCCAAGCACTCCTATTTATAGGCTGAACAGAGAGCTGGGCACGGCCCCGTGTCCGCTGGGCACGGCCCCGTGCCTGTCTGACACTCTGTCTCCTCATTAATTGTAATTCGCAATTACAATAAATGCGCCTGCTGTACTTTCGACACGCCCCCGTGTCCGCTGGACACGGCCCGTGGTGGGCAATAGAAGCTTCTATAGGTTTGTCTTTTCTGCTGCTTCTTGGGCACGGCCCCGTGCTGGCTGAGCACGGGGCGTGTTCAGTCTTCTGACTTCTCTATTTTGCTTTGGAAGGTGCCGTTGAGGGGTCGGGCAGTCCACTAATGTTCCTTTTCTTGTATTTATGTTGGATTTAGCTGCCTTTTTGCTTCTTTTGCGTTTTTGAGCTCATTTAATCCTGAAAATACAAAAGGAAGACAAAAACACTCTTTTTCCAATATTAGTACTTAAAAAGGGTTAGTTTTATGCCTTATTTGATGTAATTTATATGTTGCATTTTACACACATCAATAACTCAAATCATGATTCTAAAAATGTTCTTAACAATATCAAGAAACACAGGAGCGGCGATATGTTGCAGATTGAAGACTGGAGCGACTCACTTGTTTGATACTTTGATTGTCCGACGATGTGTGTGAGTGTGACTGTGGAGACCAGAGAATGAGAGTCGGAGACTAGAGAGCGGCGATATGAATATGACACGACTGAATAGTGAATACTCTTTTAGGAATAGGATTTAGGGTTAGATTTCATATTAAATATTAAGTTGGGTTGAATGTTATTTGGGCTTTTAATTTTTTTGGGCTATTATATTTTTTTGGGTTTTTAATCTATAAAATCTATAATATAAATATATATATTAATTATTAATAAAAATAATTCGAGCGAAATCGAGCGATCGACGAGCGAGCGGAGCTTTGCTTATGGTCGGATTGAATTTGAATCGAACCGATCCGATCGGCTCATTTACAAACTGAGCGGGAATCGAACGGGCATTTTTAGAGCGATGTTCGATCGTCGAGCAGTTTGGACAGCCCTACTTGACGAGGGCGACTTGGATGACGTCGTCTTCATTGAGCTCACCATCGTCGTTGTCTACAGCGTTGACAACCATCTCAAATCTCGAACTAGCCATACGAATAATCCAGAAATGCGAACAAAGTATGTCCATGTTTCGGGTGGCCTCTCCCCTATGCATACAAAATTGTTGGAAAACTTGTTCCCAAAACGGATGTGTGGGTAAGCGATGCGCGTTTTCGATAACTGTTGTGCTCCAAGATTCACACAACACGATGTCCTCTTCTTCATTCCATGGATTCATTGCCATTTTGAAGCCTTCCACGCCAGTGGAAAACCCTCCGCATCCAACCACCACGCCGCAAATTCATGCCTACTCCGTGTGATCTTACGTTGATGTCAATTTATGGTGTGTGGTTTTTCCCAAATAACAATCAAATGGTTCAAAGAAACATCATGTTTTGGTTTAATTCGGTGGCCCTCAAATTCGCCACTTGCAATTTGAGATTATAGTCCCTTAGACCACCCGTAGTGGTGAACAAAAATAATGCCCCCACCTTGGGGCATTATTCGACACGTGTCAGCCCAGTCAGCATGGGGCGTTATTGCAAAAGTGGCGTAGTGGGAATAATGCCCAAATAATGCCCTTCCAATCATTAAACAAAAAAAAAAAAAACCAATCTATTCTCTCATTGGCCAGTCAAACCAAAGTCAACCCATCACAATCCCATTTTAGCGTTTTAATAAACACGACGGTTACATTTTTTTTTCAAAAATAACGCCGGAAAACGCCGGCCGTAGTGGGGCTCGGGCGTTTCCGGGGTTTTTTTTTCAATTTTTTTTTAAAAAAGACGCCCCAGTACGGGTGGTCTTATAAATGGCCCCGGTTTTGATACGAATTTTCCTCTTGTCATGATTACATGTAAGAAATAAAGGAATGAGAAAACCCAAACTAATTATCAATTTCTTGTTTAAAAGAAACTATTTTATTTTATTAGTTGTAGATATAGTGGGAATAGGGAATTTTAATACCTCCCTCAAACCAACAAAACATACTATAGTGTGGAAACTTCTTTTTCTTTTAAACAGTATAAGTGTAGTATGCGTTTGACGACAAAATAATTAAATTAGTAAAGCATGTTTACACCTTGTTTCTTCAATTCGATATTCAATTGAAATATCGACAAAAAGATTGAATAATTCCATTGCATTAGTCTCCCCAATCTCACATAAAATATTAAGCCCATACAAAAAAAAGCAACATCTAGAAACATATCGAACTTGCCACAAATTATTATATTATATTTTCATTAATTTTCATCGATAGTAATTTCACAAATAAAAACATGACACATGGTTTTGGTTTAATTTATTTAAGTTTCAATCTATCGATAGTAATTTCACTAATAAAACATGACAGATGGTTTTGATTTAATTTATTTAAGTTTTAATCATCTATCCATAGTAATTTCACTAATAAAAGCATGATATGTTTTGGTTTAATTTATTTTATTTTATTTTGAATGGCTAATGTTACTCTTTCAAACTTCTATATAGAAGAGTTAATTGTCATTTTAGTCCCTGTGGTTTGGGTCATTTTGCCAGTTTAGTCCAAAGGTTTCATTTTTAACATCTGGATCCAAAAAGGTTTCATCGTTGCCATTTTGGCCCAACTGACTTAACTCCATCCATATCTGTTAAGTCTGCCAAGGGCATTTTAGTAATTTCATTTTTCTTTTTATTAACCCTTTATTCTTTGTTATTTTTTCTTTTAATTAAAGCTTTATTGTTTATTGTCTTGCTATAAACAACAGTCACCTCCTACATATATCTGGTATGGGGAAGACAACAAACCATCACCTCCACCACAACAACCATCACCTCCACCTCAGCCTCCACCGGCCTTCGGCACACCTCCACCACTACCACCCTAGCCGGAACAATTCAGGAAGACAACAAATCGGAACCGACCGATCGGACAGACCACAGATCGGAAAGATAATGGTGGTGGTGAACGATTCTCTCTCTCTCTCTCTTCGCGGTTCTCTTCAGATTTGACCTAAATTTCATCTGAATCTAACCTGCTATCATCTTCAAATTCATTTAATGACAATCAAACAACAAAATCTACATAAAAATTTCATGATAATATGATGCAATTTCATATATAAGCAGTTCAATTAAAACAACGCAAGTGATTTGAAGAATTTAGGATGAACATATCAATTTTGACCTAAAATATAGTCAAATCTTACTGGCTATCGTCTTCAAATTCATTTAAACATCGATTAAAACAACAAAATCTTCATAAGTTCATAGAATTTCAAGATAAGATGACGCAACTGTTCTTGATGTTGCTGGTGTGTACCCTTCAACCGCTTCTGGAATGAGATGGATGATGGTTTGATAGTGGTGGCAGCGGATGGTGAAGGATAGCGGTGGCAGGGGATGGTGACGGACGACCGAGAGTGGTGGCGCGGCCAGAGAGAGTGACAGTTGGTGGATGACGGTGAACTAGCGGTGGAGTACTAGTTTGATTTGATCTCTCCTTCTCAAGTTGTGTTGGTGGGTTTGAGAAAAATGGGGGTTAGGGTAAAGCTTTAATTAAAAAAAGGCACCATTGAAATGACAAAAATACCCCTTGACTAACTGACGGATATGGATAGGGTTAAGTCAATTGGACCAAAATGGCAATGATGAAACCTTTTTGGATCCAGATGTTAAAAATGAAACCTTTGGACTAAACTGGCAAAATGGCCCAAACCACAGGGACTAAAATGTCAATTAACTCTTACAAATAAATCACCCTTGTTTGGGATTGAACATACAAGGAGGAAACCCCGCAATGTCAGAAAACCCTCTTTAATCAGTAATGTAACCTACAAGGCGGAAACCCCGCACTGATCTCACACATAGGAAAACAATCTCTTTTAGCCTAAAGTCTAATGCTCATTCTCACAACAACCTAATATTGTTACAACTTTTTTTTAACAGCGTCTGTAACTAACCCCAATACCTGAGTGAGCCTTCCTAAGACTAGATGTCAAATGTCCATACTGATTTTGACGCTCCAGACCTGACCAAGGAACACCATCAAGGAGGAAACCCAACACTGTCAGAAAAACACTCTTGAGTCAGGTTTTGAACTTGAAACCTCTAGAGATCCAAGCCTTAACCATTACCTCCATGGCCTCATGCCATTGGACTAGAAGGCCCTTGGGTGTTACTCAGGCTACGCGGGATAGGGCGCTAGACCCATGCCACCTCAGCAGATTTTGATCAATACCCCCCCCCCCCCCACAACCATACCAGAGACGCCATTAGGGGGGGGGGGCACTAATTTTGGCCGACCATTGCAATAGCGATATGTTTGTGTGTGAAGTCAAACAAAGAGGGTGCTATTCTGTGTGTATCTGGTAATGGGCTCCATCTCATACCATACTAGCTATTGATAAGATGCAATAGAGCCCTCTGGTTGATGTGGCGCATACGCAAGGTAATAAAGCCCCTACCACCTCCAAACCATACCCTAAAGCCTTACAACTTTATATTTGTGGTTACACAACTATTATCTAATTAAGGGAACTCTACTAGTAATCAATGGTTAATCATAAAACAAATACCATCAATTAAGTTTTTGTATTTGTGATATTTCAAGAGGTTAACAAAACATACTCATCCTTTTTTTGTAGAACAGCTTAAAACACTACAATATTTTTACGAGAAATTTTCGAATTTACGCTTTTAAACTGAAATTTAGATTATTATACTTAGGGATGGTTATATTTTAAACTAAAATTTAGATTATTATATTTAGGGATGGTTATAAAAGAAATGTTTTTTCGTAATGTCCCTCCTGCTCATTTGAATCCAAATCTTTCCATAAGTGGAATATTATAAGGTTATATTAAGACTTTTGTATATTGTGCCCATGCCAATCGTGATGATAGATTGCTCTTTATATTTATATATTGTGCCCAATCGTGATGGCTCTTTATATTATTTTACCCACCCGTAGTTATATTTAGACCAAATGTACTCACCCGCTGTTATATAATGTACCCACCAGCTGTTATATCTACACCAGAAATTGAGCATATTGTTACTTCCATTATTCTCAAGATCTTCAAGCTTTGTAGTTGCAGGTTTCACTAATGGCTCTCACCAATGCAGACCAGGTACTTCACACACGACTCTTCTGATCCCTAGAGTTAGATTTGGTTAGGTTCTAATAAAGTCTATCAAGTCATCTATTTTGGTTTAAAATGAGTCAAAACCAATCAAGCTAGCCAATTCAAATTACTCTTTGTCATGGGCATAATAATTCTAACACAATTATTTATGTCTAGTTGCTAGAATGTGCCCCTCCCATTTTTACTAGTTTTGCCCATTTGTCAAATCAGTCGTTATGCAACCCTTATAAAATGGCGAACCTCCGGGCCTTATAAAAGGCCGACTGTCACATGTTATGTTACATCTTATACAAGGTGTATAGGTTATTCTCAGTTAAATTAATAGGGGTACAATAATAGGGATTACGTTTTATCAACCCATTTATGTATCTACATGTAATAAATTACTTTTAAAGTTTAACAATTATCTATTCATTATTGCAGGTAATTTTTGAAGAAGTCTTGGGGGTACGAAAAATGATACTAAACAGACCAAAGCAACTAAACGCACTCAGCTATGAGATGGTACAATACAATACAATCCAAAACAGATAATCGTGTGTATGTGTTGCTTACATGTATCATGTATTGATTATAGTTAAGAAGTATGTACGAGAAGTCGAGAGCTTATGAGGATGACCCCACGGTTAAGCTCGTTATACTGAAGGTAAAAAGTTTCGTAGGAGATCCGAATCGACCAAAAGACCACATACTTGCTCCATGTACTGTTCAGTGAAGTAAAAAAAATGAAAATAATCAAATCAGCCATCTGAACAACACGTTTTATTAAATTACCCATTGACTCTCAACTTTAACTAAAAAAATCGTTTCAATAAAGTATTAAGATGTGCATAGATTGAGCTATGGATACTGCGCCAAAAATTTTTAAAATAAATAAATAAAACCAAATATAACTAATTAAAAATAAATAAATAAAAACCAACAATAACTAAAATTTAAAGTTAATTTTCATTCTTTATTATTACTTATAAAAACCATTTTTTTTGTAATTATTATGATCAATAGATACTTATTATTTGTTTTCCCAAACATATAACTAATTGTTATATCTTGTTTTCCGGTGGAAATAACATAATATTTCTATCTAGGTAATGTGAGGCTAGCTCACTTGGTACAGGGATTAATTTACTCTATAAAGTACGGTACTACGTACAAAGAATTTGTAATATTGAAACACATATATCTTGGTCTACAGGCAAACGGGAAAGTATTTTGTTGTGGGGGGGATCTCGCGTCTGGTTATACATACGTTCAACTTGGACATTGGAGTTTTGGAGCCAGTTATTACAGGAAAGAGTTTTGTTTAGATTACTTACTCGCAACGTATAAGAAACCATTGCTTGCAATTCTAGATGGAAGCGTTATTGGAGGAGGCGTTGGAATATCGATACATTCGATGTTTAGAATCGTCACTGAGAATACAGTAAATATGTCTGGTTTTCATCAAGTTATATTTTACCTTTAATAAAAGTAACAACACAATATTTTAGGGTATGCACTTTGGTTCCCTAATTAACATGTTATTCGAAGATTTTCGCGATGCCTGAAGTGTTGATTGGAGCATTTCCTGATGTTGGAGCATCTTATTTTCTTTCACGGCTTCCAGGATTCTTTGGTAAGTTCTATTAGATAGAATATATTAGTTAGATTTTATTATAACTATATTTATGGGATACGATTTAATCAACTTTCCTTCTAATTATCCTTGTGTTCTGAATATTTATTTGTAATTATCCCCATTGTATCCCTATATGTAGTTGAACCATATAACCATGAACTGATTTTATGTATGTAGGAGAATATGTGGGATTGACTGGTGCTCGATTAAATGGAGCCGAGATGCTTGTATTTGGTCTTGGAACACATTTTGTCCCGTCCAAGGTATTTGCGTTAGTTTAATGCATTTTCCATTTTTTTTTTGCAAGATTCAATGTAATCATGATTCAGGGGTAGCGGTGCAACTTGTTGCCCGTTTACCAACTATCTCGATGTAAATTCATAACACGAATAAAAATATATATATATGAATCAAGAGTATATTTAACACGATTCCACTATTGATTAACAATGGTACCTACCTATTCTTGCAGAATCTAAAATCTTTGGAGGATGCTCTTGAAAAAACAGTTGCTTCATTGGGTTCACCAAGTGTAGCTACAATGTCCATGATTATTAACAAGTTTGCACAAGTACAAGTCAAGTCAGATAGTGCGTATCTTAGGTACAACATAATAATGACACATGTGTACTTAGAAAATAAACCTTACTTGAAATCTAAGTTAGTGTAACCCTAATAGACTACATGACCCATATCAAGGATCAGTAAGGTTTTGTGAAGATATAATCAAGTTGATCATCAGTAAATATAAATTAAACATGTAATTCTTTATGTGTGACCGATTCTCGAACAAGTTGAAAGCAAACCTTAAATTGTTTGGACAAGCATATAACATTGTTATCTATTCAATTTGACATATGTAACCATGGATCCATGGCCCATGGTAACGAATAAGCATATTAACTTCTATTCTCATGCTTCTCCTTTTATCTAATTCTAAATGACTAGGCTTGACATGATCAACCAATGCTTCTGCGGTGAATCATGTGAAGAAATATTATCCTCGTTGGTAAGTTGTCCAACTTTAGTTATAGTTGTGTTAAATATGAAATTATATAATATACTTACATTTCATGGTTTTCATCTCATGGAATCATCCCAGGAACACTTGGCTACACAAGTTCAAGAGAAATGGGTCATTGATGCTATCACATCAATAAAATCCGCTAATCCACTAGGTCTCAAGATTTTCTTGAGAACGGTATGCTAGTTACATTTTATTCTGAAACGAAAAATTAACAAATGATCCTTGAAATTTTTTAATGTTTGCTTTGCTCATGTGATAGATTAGAGAAGGTCGATCCAAAAATATTGAGCAATGTCTTGAGACAGAATACATTGCCCTCTCCAATCTTATTGCCGGAAAGATTAGCAGTAACTACTATGAGGTGTCCTCGTGTTTTGAACAAATTCTAGGTTGATGATCACTAGTAAATATCACTTAAAAGCTAAGATTGATGTTCGTTTTGCAGGGCGCTAGAGCTATCTTAATCGACAAAGACAAGAAACCTAAGGTAAATACTAGATCTAACAGTCAATGGATTTTGATCAAGCTCTATAATGCTAAACTTCACGTGAGTTTATAACATTTAGTTTTTGTTCATACTCATAGTGGGTACCATCAAAACTAGAGGATGTTACAGAAGAAATGGTGGCCAAGTGTTTTTCTAGATCTTTCACCGAGGATGATGATTGGTTGCCTTTACAACTTCCCACAAAAACTAGCGGAACCCATGTCGGTGCATCAAAACTGTGAGGTTTACCAAGAAAGGTTCCTTTTCGGTAACCTAAAGCCCTTCAGCTCTAATAAAAAATTTCATGTTCAATAAAAAATTGTGTGTATTTTGTGTGTGACTTATTTGTTCGTGTTTTTCAGTTTAATATGTTATCCATGTCAAAACTAAAATAATTAAGTTACACCTGCTATAATTTATTACTATTTTACCCGCATCCCAATGTTTATGTACTTTTAGGTTCAAAACTGTATCATCATTATATATTATAAATGTAATGTATGCATGGATATCCGGTGAATGAAAGTAGTGTCCATATCTTTTCTCCCTATATTATCATTATACTTCAACAACACGAAAGAGTTCTTACCAAAACCATAATCGCTATGGCTAAGTCTTTTCTCGACACCTTCATCCATTATTGTGTCTCTGATAGTCATTTATATTTTCATTACACGTTATAAGAACGAAAGTGCTCTCATCAAGAACTTAATGGCAATGGCTAACGTTTTTCAGTTCTCTATACCCTTGACCCTAAAGTCTAGATAAAACAAGATGTGATTAAGAGAAACAAATCAACAACCATACTAAAGTACTAATAATGGTAGTATAAAACTAGAGCTAGAATACATCGGTAGGTAACAAAAGAGCAAAGAGACAAGAAAAAGAAGCACTATGGTTCTAATGAAAACATATACGCTAAGACAAATTTTAACGCAAAGCTAAGGCTAAGGAATATCTAACTCCAAGGTAAAACTGATGCTTAGAAAAATCTAACTCAAATGACAAACTAATGCTAAGTAAAGGCCCTAATATAGGTCTAAGACATATCTATACATCTCTGCATTTGTATGTTTTTGGCAATCACGGTGAGATATAAATTGATCCCGAATTACGAATCTACTTTACTAAGTCATCTGTTGTCAAGCAACATGAGATATCTACACCTTTTTCTCTTTGCTTCCAATACATTGTAAGAATATATTTATATATTAAATATATTATATGGCCATTATAAGGGGGTCGGGGCGCCCCGTGGTGAACCCCCACCACGCGTGGATCTTCTCAAAACACCGCCGCCCACTACTAGAAAACTACATTTTTACCTACAAATTTCCTACAACTCAATTTTTTTTACAATTTTCCTACATTTTTTTGACAAAAAAGAAAAACAAAGAAAGACCCAAAACTTTTCCACAAATTTCCTACAAAATTGCCACACAACAAGCATTTGTAGCAATTTTGTCACAAAATTTATAACCTTTGCGACAAAATTCCGACAAAAATAATAAAATTTTATATTATTTGTAACTACAACAAAATAAATAATTTAAAAAATATAAAATATTGAATTTGTCGGAAATTTGTAGCAAATTTACACCAGTTGCTACAAATTCCTACAAAAAAAAGTTATTTTATTTGTTATTTATCAGTTTTAGAAACATAGATAATTTTAAAAAATAAAATGATAAGTTTGTCGGAAATTGGTAGCAAATTGACAGCAGTTGCTACAAATTTCCTACAAAAAAGGCTATTATTCAACAAATTAAAAAGAAAACATAATTTAAAAAAAAATATATTAGATTTGTCGGAAATTTGTAGCAAATTGACACTAGTTGCTACATATTTCCTACAAACAAAAAGTTATGTTATTTGTTATTTATTAGTTTTAGAAAAATAGATAATTTTAAAAAATAAAATGATAAGTTTGTAGGAAATTTGTAGCAAATTGACATCAGCTGCTACAAATTTCCTACAAAAAAAGCTATTATTCAACAAATTAAAAAGAAAACATAATTTTAAAAAATAAAATATTAGATTTGTCGGAAATTTGTAGCAAATTTACACCAGTTGCTACAAATTCCTACAAAAAAAAGTTATTTTATTTGTTATTTATCAATTTTAGAAAAATATATAATTTTAAAAAATAAAATGATAAGCTTGTCGGAAATTGGTAGCAAATTGACAGCAGTTGCTACAAATTTCCTACAAAAAAGGCTATTATTCAAAAAATTAAAAAGAAAACATAATTTTAAAAAATAAAATATTAGATTTGTCGGAAATTTGTAGCAAATATACACCAGTTGCTACAAATTTCCTACAAAAAAAGTTATTTTATTTGTTATTTATCAATTTTAGAATAATAGATAATTTTAGAAAATAAAATGATAAGTTTGTCGGAAATTGGTAGCAAATTGACAGCAGTTGCTACAAATTTCCTACAAAAAAGACTATTATTCAACGAATTAAAAAGAAAACATAATTTTAAAAAATAAAATATTAGATTTGTCGGAAATTTGTAGCAAATTTACAACAGTTGCTACATATTTCCTACAAACAAAAAGTTATGTTATTTGTTATTTATTAGTTTTAGAAAAATATATAATTTTAAAATATAAAATTGTAAGTTTGTAGGAAATTTGTAGCAAATTGACATCAGCTGCTACAAATTTCCTACAAAAAAAGCTACTATTCAACAAATTAATAAGAAAACATAGTTTTAAAAAATAAAATATTAGATTTGTCGGAAATTTGTAGCAAATATACAACAGTTGCTACAAATTTCCTACAAAAAAAAGTTATTTTATTTGTTATTTATCAATTTTAGAAAAAATAGATAATTTTAAAAAATAAAATGATAAGTTTGTCGGAAATTGGTAGCAAATTGACATCAGCTGCTACAAATTTCCTACAAAAAAAAGCTATTATTCAACAAATTAAAAAGAAAACATAATTTTAAAAAATAAAATATTAGATTTGTCGGAAATTTGTAGCAAATTTACACCAGTTGCTACAAATTTCCTACAAAAAAATTATTTTATTTGTTATTTATCAGTTTTAGAAAAATAGATAATTTTAAAAAATAAAATGATAAGTTTGTCGGAAATTGGTAGCAAATTGACAGCAGTTGCTACAAATTTCCTACAAAAAAGGCTATTATTCAACGAATTAAAAAGAAAACATAATTTTAAAAAATAAAATATTAGATTTGTCGGAAATTTGTAGCAAATTGACACTAGTTGCTACATATTTTCTACAAACAAAAAGTTATGTTATTTGTTATTTATTAGTTTTAGAAAAATAGATAATTTTAAAAAATAAAATGATAAGTTTGTAGGAAATTTGTAGCAAATTGACATCTGCTGCTACAAATTTCCTACAAAAAAAGCTATTATTCAACAAATTAAAAAGAAAACATAATTTTAAAAAATAAAATATTATATTTGTCGTAAATTTGTAGCAAATTTATAGAAAAATAAATAATTTTTAAAACTAAAATGTTAAATTTGTCGGAAATTTGTAGCAAACTAGCACTAGTTACTACAGATTTCCTACAAAAAAATTATTTTATTTGTTAGTTTATCAAAGTTAGAAAAACATATATTTTTTAAAAATAAAATGTTAAATTTGTCAGCAATTTGTAGCAAACTAACACCTGTTGCTACAGATTTCCTACAAAAAAATATACTTTTATTTGTTATTTATCAATTATATAAAAACATATAATGTTGAAAATAAAATTTTACTTTTGTTGATAATTTGTAGGAAATTAACAAAAGTTCCTACAGATTTCCTACAAACAAAAAGTTATTTAAAAAAAAAAAACATATATTTTTCTAAAATAAAATCTTAAATTTGTCAGAAATTTGTAGCAAATTGTCACTAGTTGCTACAAATTTCCTACAAAAATAATATTTTATATGTAAATTATCAATTATAAAAATTATAGAATTTTAAAAAAATAAAATGTTAAATTTGTCAGTAATTTGTAGCAATTGAACCCTTATGATACTATACTATATTGGCCGAGGAAGAGTTACGAGCGCATAAAATAAAAAAATACGCTGATGGGGGACCGACATACTATTTGTAATGCTTCACTCATTTATGATAAATAATAAAAGAAAAATGCCATTCCATTTCGACAAAAGACCCACACCTAAGTTCCATAGCTTTTGGTTCGCTATCCCGATCATGATTTTCCTACCCCTAGAGGGAAAGACCCTTCCCTTTTGGGCCGGTTGTGGTCGAGGAGGGATTCGAACCCCCGACACTATGGTTCGTACATTTACATGCCCTATAGTATACGATACGATACGATACCATACCATACCATACCATAACATACCATACCACACCACACCACACCACACCACACCACACCACACCACACCACACCACACCACACCACACCACACCATACCATACAATACCATACTACACGATACCATACCATACTACACTATACTATACGATACGATACTACACTATAATATACCATACCATACCATACCATACCATACCACACCACACCACACCACACCACACCACACTATACGATACATACCATACCATACCGTACCGTACCGTACCGTACCATACCATGCCATACTACACGATACGATACCATACTACACTATACTATACGATGTGATATGATAATATACGATACGATGCGATACGATAACCCACTATACTATATTATACGATATTGTTAGCTTTGAATGTTGGACAGTGGTTTATGACAAAACCACAGTAACATATTATTGCATCTCTTTTTGTACCTTGTGCTCTGTAAAGTAGTACAGTGGGTTAGTTCAATACTAGGGGATGTATTAACCTGATGGTTTTACGTGTGTGGTTTTTTTAGAAGAACATGTGTCCTTTTAGACATGTGTTATTTTGTCTCTTTAGTTTATAAACCTTTTTGGTTTTTACTCTCATCTTCAACATCTCATCTCTCTAGACTTTTGGGATGTTGGTCCACTGTTGCCCAGCAGCTCCGGCCGTCTGTGGCGGTGACATGTTAGTCTTTGTTGAATCTATTGTTCCAGTCGGTCGTTTTAGGTGTTTGGTTTGTGACTTGAACATCAGTTCTCTTAGACAACTGTTCTTTTGTTGTGTTTGTCTCAATCTGGAGTTTTTGGTTATTTGGTCGTCGCTGCCGGGCGGCTCCGGTCGTCTGTGGTGACGGCAGATTCTTTTGTTCTCAGTTTATTGGTTGAATGGTTTGCTCTCACTCGAGCTATAGAGAGAAACAGAAAAACATATGGGTGTTCCCTACCGTTTCCGGTGGTTCCGGCCATCCACGACAGCGATGGACTTACTGTGTGTGGTAAAATAAGGCGATGATGAGAATGGGGTAACCCATAATTGAACCCAAATTGCTTGCAATTTTATTGTTTTGAAGGCTTTATAACCTTTTCCTGTGTAACCACTTATTTGAAGCTATGATGGATTTTCTGAGCTTCTGGACTATGCAAAAATAATCCTCCTTGTTTTCCGAGGAAATGGGATTCGGAAAATAAAAATTGGATTAAATGAATTGTCACTAATAATTGTCTCAAATGTTGGCTTGGGTATAAATAAAGACATGCTATAAATTGAAACGGAAGTTGAATCTAATATGTACCCGCCACATCGCGACGGATGCTTCTACTAGTTGTAAACTAATTTAGTCTTTACTAAATTAACAAAAAAAATCAAATAAATATGGGATTTTATGTAGTTGAATATACTCCGTCAAGAAGTGTTTTGTATCCGGTCCAAGAAAATCAATAAAATAGAAAAGACAATTACTATAGCTATTAGATTGCATGTGATATAAAATTTTGTAATATAAAGTTTAAAATAAAGTTTAAATAATACATGCTTTTAACCATTTTTTTTTTTTTGATAATTTAAGTTCGTTCACTTTAGAAAATTTTGAATGTGTTGTGTAGGATAAATATGATTTGTACTGGAACTAACCCCTGGTTTTATATGTTTTAGAAAGTAATAATAATTGTAATTACTCTTACTATTACCATTACTGTTTTCCTGTTGTTTTGTTTTCGTATTCATTTAATAGTTTAACAAATTTGTAAAATCATTTTATATTATGTTACACAGCCATTAGTGACATGAAGAGAGAGAGACATTTCTAGAATAATACCTAATAAGAGGTAAAACAAGGAAACTAATAAATGAAAGAGCATAAGCTTGGTTTCAAATCCAACCCAATTCAAGCCGGTTTGGTTTATAATCGAGTCGAGGTTGCCCTGGCTCGACTCGTGAACAACACTCGTGTTTACTCATATATATTCATATAAAATATAAAATTTAATATTATATTCTTTCAAAAGTTTTTAATTTTATTTTTTTATAAAAGATAAAAAGTATTAATTTTAATTTTACTCCCACCACTTACCAAAAAAAAAGTATAATTTCCCACTCGTTTTCTCCCACCTTTTACCTCAAAAAAATTCTAATTTCCTTCCTTTATTTTCCTTGACCTACATATATTCTCCTCTCAAAATTCATCCCTAGATCTGGTAAAACAACTTACCTGCTCCTCTTCTTCATTCCTTCTTAGAAAAACCCTGAACACCCAATAAATCATACATCTGGACACTCCATCCATCTTGATTTCACCTACAAACACCCACACCCGACAAACAGTCAAACCCCCCCCCCCCCTCACCCTCTCGTCTCTCTTAGCTCCGATGAAGAAGACGACCGGCCACCACCACTCTTGGTGATGGCGGCACACGACGGCGGTGGCGATAGATCAGAACGACGAGAACGAGAACGAGAGAAAGACCGAGACGAGAGCGAGAGAAGGAGAGATGGGACTTGGGTTTTGTTCGATTATGTTCAGGTTGGACTCCGATGGTGAACAAGAACGTCGGCGACGGTGGTGAACATGACTGACGGAGGCGAGCTTCGGCCGTCGGCTCGGGTTTCCTTTCTGCTGATGTAAGTTTGCTGCCTTAGATTAATTGTCTTTACAAGTGCTTTTTTAATTATTTTTGTATAATATATTTTTTAGTTATTTCCATTGTATTTTTTCTTGCAAGTTACATATTATTACATCCTTGTTAAGTTATCTTTTTTTTTTTAAAGATTTTTAATGTATGAACGATCAGATTGAAGTTTTTGTGAGAATTCAATAGAGGTCTTGTATAAACTATTTGTGTAATGGGTCAAAATAGGTTTGGGTTGAAAAAGTAATTTTTAGTCTTGCCTAAACCAGTTAGATTGGCCTGGACAGAATTTTTTTTGTTGAGTTTGAATGTATTAATTCGAAAGTAATGACTGGGTCCGAATGCCTTTTAAACACACACATATACGATACTTAATACCTGTGCGCTTGTATGATATTATGCTAATGTCAGTAAAAGGTCAAATTGAAAGGTATGTAGGTGTCTAGATCTAAACTTTCGGTTGAGTGTGTGTGTTTTTTTTTTTAATATATTGGGTTGTGTTTTTGTATTTCGTACTTTACTTACTCATTGATGCATGGCATTGTAAATATGTGGCTTTTTTATTTGATTGCAATTGGACTGGTATATGACATTAGTTTACAATATTTTTGCTTAGAATTCGAAGAAAAAATATCACACTTATTTGACACTGTTATTTCACCAGCTTATCTATGTTCTTATGTTTTAGTAGTCCATCGCTCATTTAAAGACTTAATGCAATTTGATTTTTTAGAATTGCTAAGAACCTTGCTTTACTATGTTTTTACATTTTAAGCATAATATATATCTAAGTATCAACGCTTTCGATGAAACATCCCACCACACGCTTATGTCATCATACCATTAATATACCCGTCCACCGGACGGGTATAAAACTAGTTGATATGGAGAGGAATTGGTTTCAGCCAGATAGAAACCGTAGGTTTGGGAGTTGGGACCAGTTTGTAATCCTCCAATTCGAAACCGGTTTGATTTGGAACCGAACTGGTAAAAAATGACCAAATTGCTAAAAACCAGTCAACAAACTGACAAAACCTGAACCAATTAGGACCTGAAATAGTTAATTTTGCATTTCAATATGATTCCTTGCCATTTTTCACCTTTTCACCTTTATTTCCGTGAATGAGCGATCAAGAACAGAACCATATGCAGACACATTTCATTGTTTCTTTGATAGATATCGCGAACTATACACTAAACCATTTTCAAAGACATATTTTAATTGTGATTTAGGTAATAGGTATGCGTATGAAATGATTTCTACAGGTTATTATCCCATGTGTATTTCAGTATGGTTATGTGGTTCTTCTTCTATCATCTTTAGTGTGCATAAAAAGTGATGTTTTTTTATTAATGTTTATCCACATTGTAGATCAAGAATGAAAGAAGCAAAAGGATTGGCTGAAGCAAGTGTTCGGTTTTAATGCTCCGGTAAGTACTATTGGTCTTTGTGTACATGAAATAAGTGTTCTTCTCTATTAAAGTTTATACAACTTTGAATACACTTGAATATTACAGTGATTAACAAGCTTCACATTAATAGAATATATATGATGTAAGTTTAAGTAATCGTATTATATTACCCGAGGATACGTATAAAGATTGAAATTGAAAATCTGTTAATTTACGAACATTTTCTGTTTGTAGTATCCAATGACATATCCCTCATTGGGCAACTTAAAATTTAAATTGTGGAAGTGTAGCTCTTGTCAAATTCTGTCTCATGATATACATTGTTTTAGAAGGTGTCAGGAAGTGCTCAATTAGAACATACCGGAATTGAATAATTTTGATTTCATTTTCAGGAGGAGTCATATTTGGGGCAGATACCAGAACCACATCGGGTTCCATTGTTGCTGACAAGAACCGTCAAAGATTCATTTTATGGCTCCAAACATCCACTGCTGTAGAGCTGGAACTGCTGCCAATACAGAAACCGTCATAGGTAATTATTTTGTGACATTTTTTTAACTTTATAACTCATTTGAGGACCATTTACAATAAACTTTGATAATTGTAGATCTCTATGTTTGGTTGACAGCATCAGCATATATCATACTGGTCGTGAATCAGGGGTTGTAAGCTCAAGTATAAAACTAATTTCTTATGGTATATTGGTTTGTTTTCTTCTTTTTGTTAGGAAGCATCTAACTTTGATTTTGCATTATCAGTTACCAAGGTCATGTGTCAACTGCTTTGGTGCTATATTCAGCTCAGGATCAGAAGATTGCTAAGACTTGAAACTATGTATCATAGGTAAGTTTTATGTATATATTTTATGTAGCCGCTTTGATTTTGCTTACGTTTTATGTTACATTTACAAACCGCAACTGCTTTGGTGCTATATTCGCAGTTATGTTTAACTTTTTCTGTCAAAATCTTGAAAGTATTTATTTAACTTGAAAATGGTGTTATATTGAAAACGAAGTATAGAATGTATTTTGAAAACGGTGTTGTATTCAAAACGAAATGTTTTTAGTATCGTAAACTATATTGAGTACTGGTATGCAAAAACATATCGATATTTCATTAGTGCATATCACCATTTTTTTTTCTCTCCGGTTGCTATAAAGAGTGCCGGAACTGTAATGAATTGAGTCGAAACGAATCGATACAAACCGTGTTCCCGCCGCGTAGCGCGGGAGAATCCCACTAGTTGTTTACTTATATATGAATATGATATGGGTCACTTGTGAAAACGTTAACTTTGCTAAGATGGTTTATCCAATATTTTTTTTAATTAATCACTTGAAACTTTACAAACCAAAACCTTCGTATTCTATTCCCAAATTAGTTGTAAAGGTCTTAATTTTCCCATCATACTACTATGCTTTAGTTCCTAGCAAGATTCCTTACTAAATAAATGTTATTATATGATTATAATAGGGTAGCACTTTGAGGTTTCTCCTAACACCATCCTTGCTTGGAGTTGGTTTGCTTTGCTCCCTAATGATAACCGTTCTCGTTCATGCTCTTGGACTTTACTCAATCTTTACTCGTGCGATAATTCAAAGAAATTCTCAAACGCAACCAATGTGAGCATACTCGATCCCTTTTTTTTGTGCTTTATTATTACCTTTGGGATGCAATACATGTACTTATTATCAAACATACAAACCTACGTGTTATACTAGTAATCCAACGTGTTATACTTGTAAACCAACGTGTTATGCTTGTAAACCAACGTGTTATACTTGTAATTATACGTGCTTAAATCTATATGCTTATACGTAGTCATTGCCATGAAAGATTTGTTCAAAACGTTTTCCTATATTTATATTTAAACTTGTATGTTCGCCAATGCTTTTTGTATTGAACTATGCTTTAACATGTATTGCAGGTTGACGATATTATTAAAGATGCAAGGAATCTAGTAGGATTGCCTAGAAATGCATTTAAAACTTTAATACTTGTTATTTTGTAACTTACTTACAAACTTGTTGTATCGTGTTTTCAAATCATGTATTAAATTATTTTTGGGTCGTGTTTTAGGTTTGCTTCTAGTGTTTGGCAAGTTGCTTGAAATAAACCTATGATAAAACTGGCGGGTCAATATTTTTTAGTTTTCATTCTCTAACTCTCAAATGTCAGTTTCTTGGCAAAAGGTGTTTTGGCCGATTTTAACATATATGTACTTCATATTCGTGTGTACTTAATGGTCTAGATGACTAGATGGTTTACCATGACTCGAATATCGTATTATTGTTAAATGATATGTGAATTTTGACTATATGTTTTTGTTAATACGTGTTAATTATATCTTTTTGTACAACTTTTAGCTTCAAAAGGTTCAAGAGGAATTAGAAAAAGAACGGGAGGCCCGACAAAACATAGAATCCCGGTTCGAAAAATTTCAACAAGAGCGCGAGAAAGAGCGGGCCGACCAAGCGGCATGGCAAAAACTTATGGAAGAAAAGCTGAAAAGCATCGGAAATAATTTGGCTAGACAAAACATAGAAGCCCGTTTCGAACTATTTCAACAAGAGCGTGAAAAAGAGCGGGCCGACCAAGACGCATGGCGAAAAAATATGGAAGAAATGGTGAAAAACATCGGAAAGAAGTAAACAAAGCTCTCGTTTTGTTAAGTATTGGAATGTTGGATTAGTTTTGAATCAAAAAACTTGCTCTTAATTAGGATTTTTTTGTGTGTTTTGGAACTTTTGGAATGTTTTAGAATCTTGCTTGTTGCGAATGTTTTGGAATGTTTTATAATTTTGCTTGCTGCATTTTTGCTGCATTTTTTGGAATATTTTATATTTTGCTGCATTTTTTATAAAAAAAATGGTTTTTTAAAATTCAGATTTGTTATTTTGTCACAAATCTGCTGCAGAAGAGTTTTATAGTTTGTAGGAATTTTGTCGCAGAAGAGTTTTATAGTTTGTAGGAATTTTGTCGCAAGAAACTATTTGTAGGAAATTTGTAGCTACATTAAAAAATATATTTTTTAGTTTGTAGGAAACTTGTCGCAAACTATTTTGAAAACTTTGTAGGAAATTTGTTGGAAACCGTTAGTTTTGTAGATAATTCGTAGCAAATTATTTAGAGAAAATTTATAAATTTGTAGGAAACTTGTGGAATTTTTTTTTATTTGTAGGAAATTTTGTCGCAAGAAAATTTATAAATTTGTAGGAATTTTGTCGCAGAAAAGTTTTATAATTTGTAGGAATTGTGTCGCAAGAATGTTTTTAACTGTTTGTAGGAAATTTGTAGCTACATTAAAAAATATATTTTTTAGTTGTAGGAAATTTGTCGCAAAATGTTTTGAAAACTTTGTAGGAAATTTGTTGGAAACCGTTAGTTTTGTAGATAATTCGTAGCAAATTGTTTAGAGAAAATTTATAAATTTGTAGGAAACTTGTGGAAATTTTTTTGATTTGTAGGAAATTTTGTCGCAAGAAAGTTTTATAATTTGTAGGAATTTTGTCGCAGAAAAGTTTTATAATTTGTAGGAATTGTGTCGCAAGCACGTTTTATAATTTGTAGGAATTTTGTCGGGAAAATAAAAAAAATTATGAATATTTTTTTTAATAATGTTATTAATTTTAAAAATAAAATATCATAAAATAATATAAAAAAGGCAAAAACGTGGAAAAATTGTCGGAATTTTGCAAGAACAGCTATTTGTCAGTATTTTGTAGCAAATTTTGCGACGAGAAATTTTGTAGAAATTTTGTAGCAGATTTTGTCACATTTTTGTAGCTAATCCGGTTACCCACAAGTTTATTTCCTATGAATTTTTTTGTAGGAAATTTGTAGGTAAGGCCAATTTCACACAAATTTGCTACAAATTTGGTTGTCACAAACTTGGCAATTTTCTAGTAGTGGCCGCCCAATTTAAAAACGCGTGAAGTTTTTCACGCGTTGTAAAATTGAAAATCGACCGTTGTGGGACTTGACCGTTGATATGTTACCGTTTTTTTTACCAAATATATATACACACATATTTACCAAACAATTGAAATCCATTCTTTCAAACACAAAATCCAAACATTATTTCTTTCAACACATACTTTCAAACACAAAAAATACAAAGATGGAAGGTTCAAGTAAAAGAGGTTCGGGTTCGAAGAAAAAACCCGTACGACCGAAGGTTTGGGCAAATCTTGGCGAGCCGGCACGATTTCGATTGCAAGACGAACCCGACCAAATCCCACGTTTTTAAACCCAACCTTTTCCACCCTTTCAAACCCAACAATTTCCACCCTTTCAAACACAACCGTATCAAAACCAACCTTCGTTCCACCATTTCAACCTCACCAATTTCAAACCCAACCGTTTCCACCCTTTCAAACCCAACCGTTTCCACCCTTTCAAACCCAATCCCACCATGTCGACCCACTAGAAGATGACACCCTCATCCAACAATTCTCACGTGCGTACCGCGAACCACAACAAAATCTCGATGATGATGAAGATGATGATGACGTTCAAGAAGTAGAAGAAGAAGAAGACGACGAAGACGTTCAAGAAGTTGAAGTTGTCCCAACATCCGCTTGGAGAGCATGGAGGAGCGAAGAGAGGTCGCCTTGGTCAAGGCGTACTTGAACACCTCCGAAAACAAGAAACACTCGAACGAGCAAAGAAAAGACTTGTTTTGGAGACGGGTCATGGCTCATTTTCACCAACTTCCCAGTTCAACGGAACGAAACATGGATCAAATGACTTCGAAGTGGGACGATTTGAACAGGAAAATGAGTAAATTTAACGGTTGCAGTATTCAAGTGGTACGCTTTTCTTATAATTTTAAAACTGTTTTTTTTATTTTAAAAACAGAAAACTGTTTTTATATATAAAAAAAAACAGAAAATCAGATTTTTTAAATAAAAATAGAAAAAGAAAAACTTGTGGTTGCAAAATTTAAACGCGATGAGGCGTATATTCGACACTTGAATGAAAAAGAAAAAAATAATGATTTAAAAATATTGTTAGAACCACACAACAATCTCGACGAACCGTTTAAGATGATCGTAATTCAACGCAAACGTGATATATGTGAAAAGTGGGGGTGGGAGATGCCTTAGATTTTTTAGGTTATTTTATTTGCAATGTTTAGCTTTTTTAGTTTGTAATTTAGGTTTTACTTAAATGAAATTTATAATTTATAATTTTAGTGTTTTATTGTTAATTTATAATTTAAAAACAAAAAAAAAAGGTTGTGAGTGATGGAATTCCATCACAAGTGATAGACATTTCCACTAAAATCTATCACTAGTGATGGAATAATGCTTGATGACATGACGGAACTTGATTGGAAGTTGTGAGTGAGTGATGAATGATGAGTGATAGGCGCCCCTACCTCCTAATCACTTATATAATAATAGATCAAGATATAAAATTATACCTTATTATATATTAGTTGGTAATTGTTGATCGACCATATTACCCTTATTAACTAATTAAGGGTTTCCCCTTGGGTGTATGTATAGAGAGATTAGGGCTAGACTAATAACATAACATCATCAGAATTCATCCCATCTCTCTCTCTCATAACCGTATTCGTCAAGAACACATAAACCCCATCAGAACTGTACACCCTAAACGGGAACTCGACCAATATGACGAACATGATGTCTACTTCTCTCTCTGACGCGGTTGCTGGCTTACCAGGTACACGCATCTTATATATTGTTCATGATTGAATTTACATAATTAGGGTTTATGTTTTGCCTATGTTCTAATAATATAATCAACATGTGGTATCAGAGCGATGTTGAATATATAAATTCAATCAAGTAATTCGATTACAAAGTTTGCTTTGACGGGATATAAGGAATTCAAATAACTTAAATAAATCTTACGGATATTTTTTTTTTCTGAAATTCAGTTTGCATATAACAGCATTTGAATACGTGAAGTCATTAGTTCAATATGAGGGTGTTTGGGGTTGAGTTTTGAAAATAGATTATGCGTTTTGAATAATCAAAATCAGATAATTAACTGTAACAAAACGTGATGTTGAAAGATAGTGTTTGGATTTGATTATGTTGCTTGGTATCACAATAATCAGATAATAAACTATTTGAGTGTTTGGCAAATATATATTTAAAAAAAATAAACAAGTGAAAATCCTTTTCTAAACGCAAATAATCAATTTTTGGAAAACTGTGTTTTGTTGTAGTAGGGGGGGAGCTGCTTGGAAAACTGCATTTTGTAACTTTCTAAACGCAAATAATCAATTTTTTTAATTTTTTTTACCCAAACACTCAAAACTAATTATTTACGATTTCAAAACTCAATAATCTAAAAATATCCTTAAAAAAGAATTCGTAATCCCAGAAAGTGTTGAGAATGAATGATAATTGTTACTTTTTAATATTTAAAACATGGATAAATCAAAGTAAAGGATATAAATATTCAAATATTTTTATGGGAATCTCCATGTTATCTTATAATTATTGCTATCATTCATATGCAAATAAATTTCTTACTGATAAAAACCCAAAGAGAAATAGAGAGAAACTGAATCCTCTTCTTCATTCTATTCAACATTACAATATATAGATAAACATAACTATAAACCCTAAAGCCCATAAATAATGGGTAGGGCCTAAAATGTCTGGTTTATAACACTCCCCCTCAGACATTTAGAATTATACACAGTTTAACAACATACTCCAGGATGGTGTTAAATAGGTACCTCAAGACCTGAATAAATAAACTGATACTACTGGATCAGCTATGCTGCCTCATTAAAAACCTTACTAAGAAAACCCAATGGGACAAAACTTAGTTAAGGGAAAAAGAGTACAGCGTGTATAATTCTCCCCTTGAATTCAACAAAAATCTTTCAATCTACGAAGACTGATCTTGTGTGATAGCTGCTCGAAACTGCTTCTAGGTAAAGATTTCGTGAACATGTCAGCTAGATTTTCACTTGACTTAATCTGGCGAACATCAATTTCCCCTTCCTTTTGCAAGTCATATGTTGAGAAAATTTTTGGTGAGATGTGCTTTGTTCAATCACCCTTGATATAACCTTCTCTGATCTGAGCTATGCAAGCAGCATTGTCTTCATAAATAATTGTCGGCTCCTTCTTGATCTGTTCTAATCCGCATGCTTCTTGTATGTGATTAATCATTGATCTCAACCACTCACATTCTCGACCAGCATCATATAGTGCTATCAATTCAGCATGATTTGATGATGTTGCTGTAAGTGTTTGCTTAGTTGACTTCAAAAAATTGTTGTGCCACCGTATGTGAATACATAACCTGTCTGAGATTTTGCTTTGTGGGGATCTGATAGATATCCGGCATCAGCATTCCCAACAAGCTGGGACTTTTGATCTTTCTGATAGAAAAGACCTAAGTCTTGTGTCCCGCAAATATACCGGAATATATGTTTTACACCATTCCAGTGTCTACGTGTTGGATTTGAACTGTATCTCGCTAGTACATGTACTGCAAATGCAATGTCAGGTCTTGTGTTATTTGCGAGATACATAAGGGCACCTATCGCGCTTAAGTTTGGTACTTCTGGACCAAGTACTTCTTCGCCTTCTTCTTGAGGGTGATAAGGATCCTTGTGTGGATCTAGCGGTCGATCAACCATAGGTACGCTAAACGAATGTGCTTTATCCATATTGAAACGTACTAACATCTTCTGGATGTAGTTTGATTGATGGACAAATGTGCCATTGCACAGATACTCAAATTGTAGTCCGATGCATACTTTTGTCATACCAAGATCTTTCATCTAAAATTCCTTCTTTAACAACTGAGCAGCTTTCTCTATCTCTTCAGGAGATCTGATGATGTTGATATCATCAACATAGACTGCTATTATAGTGAAATTTAGAGTGTTTTTTTTTTATAAAAACACATGGACTGATTACATCATACTTGTATCCTTCTTTTTCGAGATATTCACTAAGTCGATTGTACCATATACAACCAGATTGTTTGAGACCATATAAAGATCTCTGGAGCTTTATAGAACACATATCTCGAGGTGTTGATTTTAATGCTTCAGGAAATTTTAATCCTTTAGGGATTTTCATGTAGATGTCATTTTCAAATGTCCTGTAAAAGTATGCGGTGACGACATCCATTAGTCTCATATGAAGTCCTTCAGAGATTGTGAGGCCGATTAGGAACCTAAGGGTTATCGCATCCACTACCGGGGAATACGTTTCCTCATAATCAACTCCTGGGATTTGGGAAAACCCTTGTGCTACAAGTCGAGCCTTATATCGTACAATCTCATTCTTTTCATTTCTCTATATTGCAAACACCCATTTATAACCTACTGGTTTGACGTCTATGGGCGTTCAGACTACAGGTTCGAAAACATGTCGCTTTCAAGCGAATTCAATTCGGAGTTTATGGCTTCTTGTCACACCCCAACCGATGGCGGGAACATCGGGATGAGATGAACAAATCGCTCAAAAGCATCATAACACTATGTGACAATATAATTTAAATCCAATTTCATTAATGACTAAAATTTGAATACATTGTTTCAAATAAAGACAAATTGCAACAAAATTGTTTATTATTGAATGAGTATCTAAGTCCATCCTAACTTGATTTCTTCATCGTCTTGTCTAACAACCTGCAACATGTATTAAAATAAAATCAACAAAAGTTGGCGAGTATACAAGTTTGAATACATAGCATAATAGAATAAAAACTCAAATCCAACATGATTCATAATATGTGATTAGTAGTATGCAATTTTTGGCGTACAATATGATCAAACCCTAGAACACAACGCATAAAATAGCCTAATCCCAATAGTTCAGCGGGGTGGTAACTTAACAATACCCAATAGAATAGCAGGCGGGGCGTTAATCCTATAGCGCTATAATTGTTAAGGTGGGCGAGCAAAGTCAATGAGCATATAACGTTCCAAATCGTTCATAGAGCATACAAGAATAGCAAGTAAGTCACATTAGTTTCATGCTTCGTTCAAAGGATTGAGTATGTTTAGTTCAAAAGTATTTGCATAATTATACATGTTGCATCCCAAAGTGTAAAGGGGAAAAAGGGATCGAGTATACTCACATAATTGCTAAGTCTTCCGATTATCCAAGTGTTGACGAGTGTAAGAGATTAGGAGGTTGGAACACCGAGGTCACCCTATATGGGCAAACGTAGGTGTATGAGTAATCGGGATTACGACGGAGGATTTGAAGCGGAATATAAAGTGTAACTAGTTGATATAAATATGTATATATATAAATACAAATACGTATATTTTATATAGTTTAAGTAATAATTAAAATTAAGTCTATCGAAAAACATTATGGAAGCATCGTCAAAAGTAAAATATACATTTGTACCTATTTTATAAAATTTAATAGAATTTGATAGATCTAGATTTATAAAACTATCGCGTTTCTTTTTATGAAATTTTACGGAAAACGGGCAGAGTTTCCTCTGTTTTTGGATGATCCAGACAACTAAAGTGTCATTATAATTTCAAAATTCAACAATTAATCACATTATATATAAAATTATCGTCAATGCTAAACGTACATAATCACTACATATAACGGTTCGAGCTCGTTTTTAAAACAATAAATATTTATCCAAATAATAATAACCAAATTTGCGTCGTTATGATTATACCAAGTCGTGTGTTGACTGAGTTAGACCTCAGTTGACTGAAGTTAACCGATTTGACTGAAGTTGACCGGGTTGACTCGGTTTGACCGAGTCATCCGAACCACGAACCGAACTCCTCTTTGACTGTTGTTGACTGAGCCGACACCCGTGACCCGAACTTTGAAGCCGAGCTAACTGAAATAATAAACAATCGGACTCGAATCGAAACTTAACCAAATCACGACTGAAACGGAACTCGAATTGAAACTGACCTGAACGGAGACATGAGCCGAACTGAATCGAGCCCAAACTGAGCGGAGCCGAGGCCCCACGTCGACTCGATGAAGACTGAACCAAATCAAGTCGAGTGGCACCATATCAGAATTAAACCGAACCTGCTGAACAGAGATGTCTGTTTGACTGCCTTTAACCCAGAACCCGAGCCGAACAAAACCCGATGGAAACCCGAAACAGAAATAATCGTCACCACTCATACCCGAACTAACTGAAACACCCAATACTTGACTCGTGTTGGCCAACCATGTACCTGAACTCGACGAACCAGACCCGAATCGTACCGGAACTCAAAACAACCGACTGAAATCGAGCCAAATCGGGGTTGAACGACCGCCGCCGCCGCAGATGACGACACCGCCGTTGTCTCACTCTCTGCTTCTCTCTGTTTGCCATTCCCTCTCTCGGTTTCTGTTTCGCCGCCGCGTGCCATCGTGAGCCACCACCGAGAGCAGGGGTGGTGTTGTTGCCGGAGAACGAGAGACGCCGAAAAACCGGCCGGTGATTACCTCCGTCACTGGTGTACAATCGAGAGGGTGTAGAGGGAAACGAAGGGGGTAGGAAGTTCATTGTGAGTTGATGTGTTGCCTGTACATATAAATCGAGTGAGAGGGGTAAGAGACAGATGTATGTGTGTGTAATTGGAAGAGATGCAAAGTTTTTAGGGGATTAGGGTTTTTCTAAGAAGTGCAAAGGAGGTGAAATGGTGGGGATGGTGTCGGCTGAAATGTTTTAAAAGAATTAGTGTAGGGTACCACTTTATACTACTAAGTAAATACACAATTAGTCCCTCAACTTAAGGAGTTAATTAAATGGTCAAATTAACTCGGTTATCTAAATAACCTTTTAAATTAATTAGATTAATTAATTAATTACTATATTGATTTTTTTTAACAAAATAAATAATTAATTAAACAGATCTTTAACCATATATAAATCTTTTGACGGATGTTACAGTCTCCCCTACTTTAGGAGATTTCGTCCTCGAAATCTAGAAGGAAGACTTTTGAGAAGATGAGATCCAAAGATTCAACAGGGAGAATAGACGAGACTTGATCGCGGACGGGGTTAGTATAAAAGACAAAGAATAAAGGAGAATAATGGGAGTATAAAAGTAAACGATTGATTTTAAACACACAATTGCGGGTATAAGAATAGCATAAGTACCGGCTAGACGAAAGTAGTGTGTTAAGGATGAGGTCTCGTCGTGGATAATCGGATATAATGCGTCTGTGAGTTGTTTAAAGTTGTATTAGGTCCAAAAGGTCTACAAAACACTGAATTTCTCATGGCACGTTTTTCGAGGGTTTGGTAACATGGTGAAAACACTTGTATATAGGAAGTACCAATGGCGTATCCACCATGTTTTGACCACATTCCGTCCGTTTCGTATTCAGTGTCATGTTATGTTCCGTGTCTTACCATACGCAGTAGCACACTCTATGGTTCTCATACGTCCATTACTATAATCCCGTGTGCACCCGCGATTATACCAATCGTCGCATGATTCGCATAGCTTGTACTAGTTGCGTATGAATCAAGGTATACATAAATTTTGAAAATAAGGTTGCGTGTGCAAAGAAATGTAGCATGTAAGCATGTTTGCGTTCCAAATAGTATAAGACCAACGTAAGCGAATCCCTCGGGTTTCGCCCACATATACGAGCGAAAGTATAAATTTTTGAGTATGAATAAAGCATGAGCATAGTATAAGTTTAAATATGAACAGGCACGTGAGCATAAACACAAAACGCATGCCAGGAGTATGAGTATAAGTATAAGCATAACGTGTATTAAGAATGAGCATAAATGTGAGCACAATTTGAGCACAAACGAATGACGCGAGTATAGACACGATTCGTATAAATGAGAGTACAAACAAAAGTACGAGTATAACAGAAATCGTATAAACGTGAGTATAATTGCGAGTACGAGTATAACATAAATCGTATAAATAAAAGTATAAACACGAGTACGAGTGGGAATACGAGTATAAATATGAGTATAAACATAAGATGCATGAGTATGGATGTAAATGTGAAAATTAAGTGTAAAACATGAATGTTTAAGTACGAATGGAATGTATGAGTATATATATATATATATATGAGTGTAAACGTGATTTTCATTGTATAAGTACAAGTACGTTGTTGCGAGTATGAGTATAAATATGAGTACAAGTGTAAGCATATGAACGTATTGTGGGGAGTACGTGTGTAAATATGAGTCAAAGTATAGACACAAAACGTGTCGTGGTAATTATGAGTATATAAATACGAGGATCATAAAAGGCGTGAGAAGGTGTCTGAATATAAATACGAGTATAAACATAGCGGTATAAGCGTATACGCAAATTGCATACGTATGAATGTGTATATGATTATAAGTAAAACGTAGGTGTATGAATATGAATGTAAGTATCACGTAAATTGCATGAGTATAAAGGTGAGTGTGAATGTATACGGGTAAATATACGTGTATGAGTATAGCTATAAATGAAAGTGTAGGCTGTACAAGTATAAACATGAATATGAGTATAAGAGTAAACAAAAGTGTATGAGCATGATTGAAATGCGGGAGCATAGATTTAAGTGTAAAAACATATTAGTATAAGTATGAATAAGAATAATAATTGGAACATAAGTGTAACATAATGCATTGTTGTGAGTGAAACCTGGAGTTTATTGAATCAAAACAGGTTGAGTTGTTATGAAATGTAGAATCTAGTTTATGAATGTAAAGAGAGTATAAATCATCCACTATTTATGCAAATAGTACTTTGTAAAAGTATGGGAATGCTACTATGGTTTTAAAAGAATTTACATAGTTGAAAATTTGTCGGTTCTTATGAAGTTTCCTTGCCCACGTGTTTTGAATTTAATTGACGTATCGCGTAAGGTTTTGAAAAGTTCTAGGGATTAATAAGTTTGCATCGTTTTAAGAAATTTGGTATTAGAAAATTTTGAAACTTACAGATTCTTGTGAAAAAGTTGATCCTTAGAAAAAGGAATTTGGTATGTGGACTTAGTGTTTGCTGAAAAAGCGTCTTTTAATAAAATGTTTTATTGCTTTTGATAGAAAGTTTAGTTAATGTTGTGTAATATTTGTAATACTTTATAGGCGTGTGCGAAAAAGTTGATTAGATTCTCAATTGAAAATAAAAATCTCTAGTTTAATGGTGTGAGAGGAGCATGTTTTAATAATTACGTTGAATATTGAATTTGGGGGCAACGGATTTATTAGACCGACTAGGTTGACAAGTAGCATTTCGTTAAATTTTGAAAATCGAGGAACAAGCGTTTATGGTAACATGAGAATTTTGTGTATGTGAGTGATGTGAAAATAGATTATAGGATAAGAGGTACGTTTAAATAAACGATGCATTTTGAAATAAATGATAAATGATTCAGGTACAAACATGATCGTGTTTACATAATATAGTCTTTTAAAAGGAAGCATTGGCAACGATCACCTAGGTAAGGGAATCACCCCAAACCCGTTGGTGAGGTCGTTGTAAGATGAGAAAAGAGGCGGAGTTAATCGTCAAGGTAAGGAAATCACTCCTATCTCGATGATATGTCTCTGCTCGTTACAAAAGTGTAATTAAAATTTCGTGAAATTATGCATGCTAGTAATGTATAATCGTATGAAAGTAATAGTATGATGTGTGCGCAAAATGAAATATCAAAAATGATTCAAAATTGACAAAAGAGAGTTTCAATATAAAAGTTCGAAAAATAAAGCGTAAGTTTGATAAAAAGAAACTTGGATGGTTCCAAACGGAACATTGACTAACCAAAGTGGTCGAAAGATCTTTGAAATTGAGAAACATGCTTTAGCCTAATAGGTGGAATACTCTCGCCGATACCTCGGCTAACGGTACTCACCCTTCCAGTTACTACATGTTCCCAATCCATCAAAAATTCGAGACTTGGCGGGATTTTTTTTGAAAATCAAGGAGTGGGACTAGTCGACGAGGTGCGGGTTTCACCCCTAACTTGACGACTTCGTACCCTAACTTGACGAATTTAAATTTGAAATTTCCATTAAGATGCGGATTTCACTCCTAACTTAATGGTGTAATTTCATGCAAAAATAGAATTAAGGGGGGATGAGAGTCGTTTACCAAATTGTGGGTTTCACGCCTATTTTGGTAAACTCGTCTCGTTTGTGTAATACGAGTGTTTTCGAGTTAAGAAAAATCGAGTAAAATGCCTTAGAAAAAGGGCGCATGTTACAGGAATACACAAACGAGTATAAACACATAAGAGAGCATATCAAGGATGGTATGTACGGAATAAAACAAGTACTAACACATAGGGAAATACGTCAGGAATACACATAAAGGATCGAACAATGGAACAAGTATTAACACATAATAGAACAAGTATAGCATGTCAAGTGTTTACACATAAGTGACATATATGTTTAAAAGATAAGAATAAGCAAATAAGGTAGCATGCAAGTAGTTTCAAGCAAAACATAAGAATAAAGCTCTAAAACTATAGACTAGGTTAAAGCATTCCTACTTTTCCTAATTCTCTATAGTTATGGCTCTGATACCAATCTGTCACACCCCAACCGATGGCGGAAACATCGGGATGAGACGAACAAATCGCTCAAAAGCATCATAACACTATGTGACAATATAATTTAAATCCAATTTCATTAATGACTAAAATTTGAATACATTGTTTCAAATAAAGACAAATTGCAACAACATTGTTTATTATTGAATGAGTATCTAAGTCCATCCTAACTTGATTTCTTCATCGTCTTGTCAAACAACCTGCAACATGTATTAAAATAAAATCAACAAAAGTTGGCGAGTATACAAGTTTGAATACATAGCATAATAGAATAAAAACTCAAATCCAACATGATTCATAATATGTGATTACTAGTATGCAATTTTTGGCGTACAATATGATCAAACCCTAGAACACAACGCATAAAATAGCCTAATCCTAATAGTTCAGCGGGGTGGTAACTTAACAATACCCAATAGAATAGCAGGCGGGGCGTTAATCCTATAGCGCTATAATTGTTAAGGTGGGCGAGCAAAGTCAATGAGCATATAACGTTCCAAATCGTTCATAGAGCATACAAGAATAGCAAGTAAGTCACATTAGTTTCATGCTTCGTTCAAAGGATTGAGTATGTTTAGTTCAAAAGTATTTGCATAATTATACATGTTGCATCCCAAAGTGTAAAGAGGAAAAAGGGATCGAGTATACTCACATAATTGCTAAGTCTTCCGATTATCCAAGTGTTGATGAGTGTAAGAGATTAGGAGGTTGGAACACCGAGGTCACCCTATATGGGCAAACGTAGGTGTATGAGTAATCGGGATTACGACGGAGGATTTGAAGCGGAATATAAAGTGTAACTAGTTGATATAAATATGTATATATATAAATACAAATACGTATATTTTATATAGTTTAAGTAATAATTTAAATTAAGTCTATCGAAAAACATTACGGAAGCATCGTCAAAAGTAAAATATACATTTGTACCTATTTTATAAAATTTAATAGAATTTGATAGATCTAGATTTATAAAACTATCGCGTTTCGTTTTACGAAATTTTACGGAAAACGGGCAGAGTTTCCTCTGTTTTTGGATGATCCAGACAACTAAAGTGTCATTATAATTTCAAAATTCAACAATTAATCACATTATATATAAAATTATCGTCAATGCCAAACGTACATAATCACTACATATAACGGTTCGAGCTCGTTTTTAAAACAATAAATATTTATCCAAATAATAATAACCAAATTTGCGTCGTTATGATTATACCAAGTCGTGTGTTGACTGAGTTAGACCTCAGTTGACTGAAGTTGACCGATTTGACTGAAGTTGACCGGTTGACTCGGTTTGACCGAGTCATCCGAACCACGAACCGAACTCCTCTTTGACTGTTGTTGACTGAGCCGACACCCGTGACCCGAACTTTGAAGCCGAGCTAACTGAAATAATAAACAATCGGACTCGAATCAAAACTTAACCAAATCACGACTGAAACGGAACTCGAATTGAAACTGACCTGAACGGAGACATGAGCCGAACTGAATCGAGCCCAAACTGAGCGGAGCCGAGGCCCCACGTCGACTCGATGAAGACTAAACCAAGTCAAGTCGAGTGGCACCATATCAGAATTAAACCGAACCTGCTGAACAAAGATGTCTGTTTGACTGCCTTTAACCCAGAACCCGAGCCGAACAAAACCCGATGGAAACCCGAAACAGAAATAATCGTCACCACTCATACCCGAACTAACTGAAACACCCAAAACTTGACTCGATTTGGCCAACCATGTACCTGAACTCGACGAACCAGACCCGACTCGTACCGGAACTCAAAACAACCGACTGAAATCGAGCCAAATCGGGGTTGAACGACCGCCGCCGCCGCAGATGACGACACCGTCGTCGTCTCACTCTCTGCTTCTCTCTGTGTGCCATTCCCTCTCTCGGTTTCTGTTTCGCCGCCGCGTACCATCGTGAGCCACCACCGAGAGCAGGGGTGGTGTTGTTGCCGGAGAACGAGAGACGCCGAAAAACCGGCCGGTGATTACCTACGTCACTGGTGTACAATCGAGAGGGTGTAGAGGGAAACGAAGGGGGTAGGAAGTTCAATGTGAGTTGATATGTTGCCCGTACATATAAATCGAGTGAGAGGGGTAAGAGACAAATGTATGTGTGTGTAATTGGAAGAGATGCAAAGTTTTTAGGGGATTAGGGTTTTTCTAAGAAGTGCAAAGGAGGTGAAATGGTGGGGATGGTGTCGGCTGAAATGTTTTAAAAGAATTAGGGTAGGGTACCATTTTATACTACTAAGTAAATACACAATTAGTCCCTCAACTTAAGGAGTTAATGAAATGGTCAAATTAACTCGGTTATCTAAATAACCTTTTAAATTAATTAGATTAATTAATTAATTACTATATTGATTTTTTTTAACAAAATAAATAATTAATTAAACAGATCTTTAACCATATATAAATCTTTTGACGGATGTTACCGTATCTGTCACACCCCAACTGATGGCGGAAACATCGGGATGAGACGAACAAATCGCTCAAAAGCATCATAACACTATGTGACAATATAATTTAAATCCAATTTCATTAATGACTAAAATTTGAATACATTGTTTCAAATAAAGACAAATTGCAACAACATTGTTTATTATTGAATGAGTATCTAAGTCCATCCTAACTTGATTTCTTCATCGTCTTGTCTAACAACCTGCAACATGTATTAAAATAAAATCAACAAAAGTTGGCGAGTATACAAGTTTGAATACATAGCATAATAGAATTAAAACTCAAATCCAACATGATTCATAATATGTGATTAGTAGTATGCAATTTTTGGCGTACAATATGATCAAACCCTAGAACACAACGCATAAAATAGCCTAATCCCAATAGTTCAGCGGGGTGGTAACTTAACATTACCCAATAGAATAGCAGGCGGGGAGTTAATCCTATAGCGCTATAATTGTTAAGGTGGGCGAGCAAAGTCAATGAGCATATAACGTTCCAAATCGTTCATAGAGCATAGAAGAATAGCAAGTAAGTCACATTAGTTTCATGCTTCGTTCAAAGGATTGAGTATGTTTAGTTCAAAAGTATTTGCATAATTATACATGTTGCATCCCAAAGTGTAAAGGGGAAAAAGGGATCGAGTATACTCACATAATTGCTAAGTCTTCCGATTATCCAAGTGTTGACGAGTGTAAGAGATTAGGAGGTTGGAACACCGAGGTCACCCTATATGGGCAAACGTAGGTGTATGAGTAATCGGGATTACGACGGAGGATTTGAAGCGGAATATAAAGTGTAACTAGTTGATATAAATATGTATAAATACAAATACGTATATTTTATATAGTTTAAGTAATAATTAAAATTAAGTCTATCGAAAAACATTATGGAAGCATCGTCAAAAGTAAAATATACATTTGTACCTATTTTATAAAATTTAATAGAATTTGATAGATCTAGATTTATAAAACTATCGCGTTTCTTTTTATGAAATTTTACGGAAAACGGGCAGAGTTTCCTCTGTTTTTGGATGATCCAGACAACTAAAGTGTCATTATAATTTCAAAATTCAACAATTAATCACATTATATATAAAATTATCGTCAATGCCAAACGTACATAATCACTACATATAACGGTTCGAGCTCGTTTTTAAAACAATAAATATTTATCCAAATAATAATAACCAAATTTGCGTCGTTATGATTATACCAAGTCGTGTGTTGACTGAGTTTGACCTCAGTTGACTGAAGTTGACCGGGTTGACTCGGTTTGACCGAGTCATCCGAACCACGAACCGAACTCCTCTTTGACTGTTGTTGACTGAGCCGACACCCGTGACCCGAACTTTGAAGCCGATCTAACTGAAATAATAAACAATCGGACTCGAATCGAAACCTAACCAAATCACGACTGAAACGGAACTCGAATTGAAACTGACCTGAACGGAGACATGAGCCGAACTGAATCGAGCCCAAACTGAGCGGAGCCGAGGCCCCACGTCGACTCGATGAAGACTGAACCAAGTCAAGTCGAGTGGCACCATATCAGAATTAAACCAAACCTGCTGAACAGAGATGTCTGTTTGACTGCCTTTAACCCAGAACCCGAGCCGAACAAAACCCGATGGAAACCCGAAACAGAAATAATCGTCACCACTCATACCCGAACTAACTGAAACACCCAAAACTTGACTCGTGTTGGCCAACCATGTACCTGAACTCGACGAACCAGACCCGACTCGTACCTGAACTCAAAACAACCGATTGAAATCGAGCCAAATCGGGGTTGAACGACCGCCGCCGCCGCAGATGACGAAACCGCCGTCGTCTCACTCTCTGCTTCTCTCTGTGTGCCATTCCCTCTCTCGGTTTCTGTTTCGCCGCCGCGTGCCATCGTGAGCCACCACCGAGAGCAGGGGTGGTGTTGTTGCCGGAGAACGAGAGACGCCGAAAAACCGGCCGGTGATTACCTCCGTCACTGGTGTACAATCGAGAGTGTGTAGAGGGAAACGAAGGGGGTAGGAAGTTCATTGTGAGTTGATGTGTTGCCTGTACATATAAATCGAGTGAGAGGGGTAAGAGACAGATGTATGTGTGTGTAACTGGAAGAGATGCAAAGTTTTTAGGGGATTAGGGTTTTTCTAAGAAGTGCAAAGGAGGTGAAATGGTGGGGATGGTGTCGGCTGAAATGTTTTAAAAGAATTAGGGTAGGGTACCATTTTATACTACTAAGTAAATACACAATTAGTCCCTCAACTTAAGGAGTTAATTAAATGGTCAAATTAACTCGGTTATCTAAATAACCTTTTAAATTAATTAGATTAATTAATTAATTACTATATTGATTTTTTTTAACAAAATAAATAATTAATTAAACAGATCTTTAACCATATATAAATCTTTTGACGGATGTTACACTTCTTGCTATCTTGGCCAATAATTTCTGTGTATGCACTCTTCTAAAGTTTTAGGTACGTAATCATTTTCATTGATTACATCTGTTGCTATAGCATATGCGAATATATCATCAACACATATTTTATTCTGGTTCCACATTGTACTATCTTGTACATAACTAATAGAGATCTCATTTTCGTTCGGTACTGGTGTTTCTTCCGAAACTTCATTTTCCTCTGGATTTATAGTTGTCTCTTCTGGGACATTTACCTCTACCGGGGTTTCATTTATAATCTTTTATGAGTTTTCACCAACTGCGTTACTTTGCTCTTTTTCTTTTCCGTGGGATTTTGTCTTTGGAACCTATTGGTCTCCCACGCTTTCGTTGTATAGTAATCGCTTCTGGGATTACTTTAATTCGAGCAGGTGCATTTGATGCTGGTACATGTGACTTTGTCACTCTATTCGTGTCTGTGAATGCATCTGGTAATTCATTAGCTATTCTTTGCAAATGTATAATCCTTTTGGACTTCATATTCACATCGACCACTTCGGGGGTCGAGATTTGATAGCGATGATGCATTCCACGTTATTTCTTGTGTTACCAGTCTTTCTTTGTCCTTATCTCCCCCTAAGATTGGGAACATTGTTTCATCAAAATGACAGTCAGCATACCGTGTTGTAAACATGTCTCCCATCATTGGTTCTAAGTATTTAATTATGGACGGGGAGTTAAAACCAAAATAGATACCCAGTCTTCTTTGGGGTCCCATTGTAGTACGTTGTGGTGGCAGTATTGGTACATATACCGCACAACCAAAAATTCTAAGGTGGGACAAACTTGGTTCTCGTCCGGAGACCAGTTGCAATAAGGAATATTCGTGATCAACAATTGGTCTCAATCTAATCAGTGCAGTGACATGCAAAATAGCATGACCCCATGTAGAAGATGGTAATTTACATCTCATTAAGAGTGGTCTAGCGATTATTTGTAATCGTTTAATCAGAGATTCAGCTAAACCATTTTGTGTGTGAACATGAGGTACTGAATGTTCAACATTGATCCCAATTGACATACAATAGTCATTAAAAGCTTGAGATGTGAACTCTCCCGCATTATCTATCCGGATGTTTTTAATTTGATTATCGGGGAAATTTGCTCTCAATTGTATGATTTGAGCTAAAAGTCGGGCAAATGCTACATTTCGAGTAAAAGGCTCACATGTGACCACCTTGAGGATGCGTCTATTAAGACCAAGAAATAGCGGAATGGTCCACACGGAGGATGAATAGGCCCACAAATATGCCCTTGGATTCTTTCTAAAAATGATGGGGTTTCATGTATCAATTTCGTTTGTGAGGGCCAAGTTATAAGTTTGCCCAGAGAGCATGCTGCACATGATAAGTGTTGTGGTAGTAAAACTTTTAAGTTTTTGAGAGGGTGCCCGGTTGCACTTTTGATTATTCGTCTCATCATTATGCTACCAGGGTGACCTAGACGGTCATGCCATATATTGAATGTGTCTTTATCTAACAGCTTTTGGTTACTCACCATGTATGATTCGATAGGATTGATATTAGTACAATATAATCTAGAGGATAAGGCTTCTAATTGTTCAACAATTGTTTCTTTGCCATTTTTGTTTGAAGTAATTTGAAGATATTCAATATTATTTTCAGATATTGTTTTTAGGTGGTAACCGTTTTTTGAATATCTTTAAAGCTGAGTAAATTTCTTCTGGATTTACTAAAATATAATGCATTATTAATAATTAATTGGGTACCCGTAGATAATGTTATGTGTGCTCTGCCGGAGCCTTCGATAAGGTTACTGACACCAAATATAGTACTAATCGGTGTCTCTGCCGGAGACAACTCAGAGAAAAATTTAATATCTTTTAGAATAGTGTTAGTACTACCGCTATCTACCAGACATTCATCACCAATAATAGCTCTGCTGGAGCTAGTATACATATTTCTTCTGGAAATAAGAAAACACGTTAAATATAATAAACAACGTGTATGAGTATGAGAAAAAAACATCACACGGTGGAACAAAAACAAGGAATAGGAGAAAAAAACATCAAATAACGAGTCGTATTTACTGATTTTGTAAATGGAGTTTGTTGTTTTGCTTCTCGACCAACAAACATGGTATTAGATCAGTATATTTTGTAAATTTACGTTCTCTGTAATACTACGCCAGGAGTATGTTTGATGAATGGAATGTTGAGATAGTTTTCTCTAACATGTCTTCATCGGTGATTTGTTCACCGCATAATTTAAACTTAGAGGTGATGCGAAAAATGGCAGAGTTGTATTCACTACAGTTCTATGATCTCGTAGCCTTAAATGAACCTATTCGCAGTGAGTTTTAGAGAGTAAGACCAACTTCAGGTGGTCAAATCGTTCTTGAATGTTTTTCCATAACTCGAGAGGGTCCTCGACAGTAAGGTATTCCCTCTGCAGATCTTCATCAAGATAATGACGAAGGAATGTCATATCTTTAGCTTTTTCTTGAAAGGAGGTTTTATTCCCATCAATGATCGTCTCCCCTAGACTCGTTGCTTCTAGATGAGTTTTAGCATCAAGATTCCACGAGAGATAGTTATTGACCGAGATTCAAGTGCTACGAATTCAAGCTTTGACAAGTTCGACATTTTATTCGTATTATGTATAAAAATATATATTGTATGAGAACTTCATGTTCTCGTTAATGAGAAGTGCGGGTTCTATAGCATAAAAGGTGTGCTATATAATCGAAAAGGAATTAAAAAATGTTTGTATAAATTTCATATTATGTAATGTGAACCATATAAAATTATGGATGTAAATCTCAGAATGTGTAAACGAATGAGAACCATATATAATTATGGATATGTGTATATAATGTATACCATAATAAGAATACGTTTTGTTGTAATGGATTACAGTTGTGAAACACAACATATATGTAAGGTAGTTTTATTATTAAATACATAAATCTATCATATTTCCATTAAGTGTAGAGGTTCTTTATATACTGTATCCAAGGGTCAAATTTCCATCAAAAGAAAATGTCAGTAGAATTTTAGACAACTGATCTACAACTATAATAACACTTGTCTCTTTATATATAAAAATAACACTTGTCTCTTTATATATAAATTATTTAACCAAAGTTAAATATTAAAGAATATTATATGTTTGGTGGTATACGCTGTCATGCACAATCTTTCTTATTATTAAAAAAAATCAAATTTCCCATTTATGTAGGTTTGTAATATCAATAGAAGAGAAAAAAAAATCTTCAAAATCCGGTAAAAAGTCAAGACGCAGGGAACGACCGAATTGACGGAATCCAGGAACATGGAAAATTAGAATAGAACGTGCAATTAACGTTGACAGAATCCCCGTACACCATTTGAGGATCTACAAATCACGATGTAACTGATAATGAGCTGTTGGCGGTTAAAAATACAACCACCGAAGGAAGGTTTTCGTGGAGGAATTGACCACCGGTTGTCGGTTCATGGAGAAAAAAAAATACGCCGGAGGAATGAAGGTTTCCGGGTCTGTAGTTGATTTCTGTATGCTTTAGGGTCTTATGGGTTTTTTTTGTGTATTGGAGCGGTAGTGACCGCAGATCGAGTGAAAAAAAAATTACGTGATATGAAAATGAGAGAAATATGAGAAGTGTATTCTATATACATATCGAAACAGCTTATTAGAAATAGCCTTATATTACCTATACATTCAATCAACAAATCAGATCTAAAAAGTTGTTTTGATTATTTTAACAATCCAAATATAAACACACTATTTTTTTTAATTTTAAGAGCTCAAAAAAACGGAAATCATAGTTTGTGTGTTTCTTTTATGTTTTCCAATATGCCCTTTTGCAATACGAATTCAACCCAAGCCTAAAACAATTTTCTTTTTTTTTAATAATCAGGTGTTCAGGTGTGTAAGAGAGCATATATCACCCAAATAATTAAAAAAACACATAATATTGAGGGCTGTTACAAACCTGAATGGGTGAATCTGAAAAAAAAAACTAAATGGAAGTTGGAAATGGTGGCGTCAAGGTCAGCAAACACCAAACAAGAACTTGATGGATCTTCAATAAAATAAGAGCTACTCGTGCTGACAACGTGATAAAAACCCAAATAGAAATAGAGAGAAACTGAATCCTCTACTTCATTCTATTCAACATTACAATATATAGATAAACGTAACTATAAACCCTAAAGCCCATAAATAAAGGGTTGGGCCTAAAATGTCTGGTTTATAACACTTACCCGATAGATTTTAAAGTTAACAATTCATCACCGGCTTTTTAGTAGGGGTGATTTAATTTTTTTAGTGGCTTGATGTTCTACAATTAATATATTTTTTGAACATTTGCCGCATAGTGTATCGTAATCGAATTCTTTTGATTATTATTTCACTATACATGTTATTATTGGATAATATTTATCTCTTTATATTGCGTAGCTTTATCTCCAAGTTTCGAATAAAATATAATTGTAATCGAATAATAAATTTGGATAGATACACATGAGATATTTCGGAATTCTAATCCAAATCCCTAAAAATTAGCAGAATCAGCCTTGTCGGATCAACTTCGGTATATGGATTAAATATACGGGTTTTAAAGTTTCTGTTTTCTTTTATGTTTTCGGATTAAAATTTGTGAGTTCAATAATTTTCGAGAACTACAAATCATTCTTGAGAACTCGCCTTATCGAGAACTATTAATCATTCTAGAAAACTCATTATATAGAGAAGTCGAAATCTCAAAAGAATTCGAAATCATATGTTTTCGAGAACTCAAAGGATTTCGAGATTTCATAAGGAATTCGAAATCATTATTGCACTCGAGAACTCAATTTTCTCGAAAACTCATTATCTCATTTTTCGAGATTTCATAAGGAGTTCGACCCTCACTAACTGGTGGTTTGCTATTAACTAAATGGTTTTGTAAATACTTAAATATTAAATACTTTTTAAAAAACCAAATAACTTAACTTGAATGAGCTTCTGATGTTTCAATTCTGCTCAAAGGTGATTTGATACATCTATCTTATTGTTCAAGTATAATTACAAGCTATGTTATTTATGCCTTACAAACATGTATGTCACACTTCTGCCTAAAGGTGATTTGATTCATTCATGTCTTGCATATCTAACCCGTGCATAACTAAGATAATTGTCACACTTCTGCCCAAAGGTGATCTGTCACAATTATTTTGCACACATACATAAGTGATTTCACTTCTGCCCAAAGGTGATTTGTCTTTATTCAATGTTTTTAGTCTACTAGTTTTGATGTTAATAACAGGCATATCACACAGTCTTCAAATAATGATCCTCACATTAATGATCCTTCATTAATCTTACGATCATTTTTTAGTCTACCTTACTTTCATACCCCATAACAGTATTCATTACAACTTTCTTCTATAAATTTTGTATCTCATCTAAATCATCCACTCTAATTTCAATACCTAATTTGTTTTGCTTTACTAAAGAGTTTCTATAAGATTTGCTCTTAAATTAGATTCTTGATTATCTCTTAAGGCAAGACAGTCCTACTACTCTTTTCTAATAAAAGTAATGTAGAAGAAAAAAAGTAGAGTGACGAGAGGTCGAAGTCTCACTCAAATTTAATCCAATTACTACTAATAGTTAGCGGTAAGTGGGTATCGAACACAGAGAGTTTGTGGAATTTGTGTTATTTAAATGGTTTACTAATTAACTAGATTAAACTAAATTGCAAGAAAAGTAAATTCAGAATTTTGATTGTTTGATTTTAAAAACTAAGATGAATAAATTAAATTGTGAATCAAAAATTGGTTTTGTAAACAGTTTAGGGAAAAAGCGACCATCCTAGGTTCCGGTTTCAATTGACATTCATGTTCAAATTCCACTAGAAAGAACCACATAGACATGGCTCATGTGTAGTTACTTGTTTGTGATAAAAGGGAACTAAGTACTCGGATTACAAGAACGCGAGGTTGTTACCCGATGACCAATTAATCAATATCCAACCCTAATCCCTCCCATGATATCTCGATTGCCAACGGCACCAAGAACGTATGGTTTTGTAACAACCCGCACTTTTGTGCGTTGTTACCACTCCTTATACTCGTTACGCCTAGCACCAGAGATTCGGATCATAATGTAACTATATCGCATACATCGCTATACGAAGGATAATCGCATATTTTCGAAATATAATATCACTATACTACACCAATCACAACCACTAACACTCACGATGACATTGGGTGAGGACCTATTCTACCCTCCTCCGTGGCCGTGGTGTGTCGAAACGCAGACAATTAACGCTAACAAAGACTCTCGGATGAGTGCTATAGCTCCAGCCGTCGTGACGATGATGACAATACGAGTAAATGGTACCCCGTTAGTCTTTGTGGCACAAAACACAATAACGTTCACGATGACATCAAGAAAGGACCTATACTACCCTCCTTGATGGCCGTGAAACGTCGCTAATAATCACATACTCGAAACGAAAACCGACTGTAATTATCGAAACTGTGGATTATAGATACGTAAATACGACCCCTAGTGATATCTATAGGTATATATAATAATGATATAAAAAGCACGCACTTCAAAGTCGATCGCAACACTAAAAAACGGAGAAATCCATCGCGTCGGAGTGGCCATCCGGACAGATGGGCCATCTGACCCAAATTCCACTTCAGCCCTCTGTTGCCTATAAATAGCAAGTCACATCACTCTAACAGTGGTGTGACGGCTCCCACTCGACCAAACACGCTCTAGGACCCTTTTCTCTCGATTCCTCGCGATTCCGGTAAGATTTCAATCTAAAACTTATACTTCTACGATCTACACTCAATTCTACATCATTCTATCTTTTAAAACTCAATTTTTAACCGCGAAATCTATTGATTTTGAGGTGTTTTAAGGTGATGTCACCAAGAGTTCATATGAACTTCAAGTTGTGACCTCATCCCACCATAAGCACCTCAGATCTGAGTGATTTCCACATGTTTTGATAACGAATCTCACCTAAATCTATGTATTCAACCAAGGAACTGTGCGATTTCGAGCTAAACCAGAGAAACCATCAAGAACGGCCAGTTCTGATGGAGCGGGGTGATTCCCGGCCGTTAGAGCGGGTCGGAACTGATGGAATTTCAAGTGTTAGTGCGAAATTACACTGTCCCGGTAACTCCGCACGTATTCCTTCCGATAAACACTCAAAAACAGTGTTCAGAATGCGAAACAGACGTGTCATCCGCACGGATCACATGCCATCCGCACGGATCACATGCCATCCGCACTGATCACATGCCATCCGCACGGATCACATGCCATCCGGAAGGATCACATGTCATCCGGACGGATAACTTGTCATCCGGACGGATAACATGTCATCCGGACGGATGAGCACCATCCGACCAAATAAATGACTTTTCAAGGCTATTCTCGCTTAATCGTACATCGTTTACTCTATTCTTCAAACGATTAACGTAGACGTGCTCGCAACGACCCAATCAAGTTGCATCCCCGCTAAATACGCACTGTGAGTATACTTGAACCCTTTTTAATCGTATTTTGGGTGTAACATACGCTTCTAGCAAATCGAACTTATCAAACGAATTATTCAATCAATCGAATTATCACTTGCGAATAACTGTTATGCATAGACATACGTGATGCTAGTTGCATATGTGCTAGGGCTTATACTCGCGACGTCCCACCATGACTAGTATAGTACTATTGCGCCCGACGGGGTCTAGTTTGCCTTTGCATATTCGAGCATCGAGGACTTAGTTGGTAGTATCAGCTTTGTGAGTATATATGTCGTGTGTTACGTTCTTGCATATGGAAATTCGCTACACTTTTTATCTATTACGCTATACATATCAAACCTGTATACTCGCCAATGCTTTTGTATTGACAAATATTTTTAACGTGTGTTGCAGGTTAGATCGCAGACTATATCAAATCAAGCTAGGAGGTCTAGAAACTCAACTAAAATCTAGGTTGTCGGATTTGTATTGTTCGAGAGGACAAGAAATCTATGATAACTTCTGTGATTGTATTATTTGTTAGTATGGGATCACGAATGTATTAAATATCATCGCAATATAGTTGTTATGGATTCTCTTGAGCAATCTGATTCGCCTAGTGCCGCGCCCCGATGATTCCGCCATCGGTTGGGGTGTGACAGATTGGTATCAGAGCCATAACTATAGGGAATTAGGCCAGACTCAACCTAGTCCGGGTCGACGTCTTAGAAATTGACCTAGTCTATAGTCTAAGTACCAACAGGCCGACTCGTACGAACCTAGTAGGGTTGTACCGGGCCTACTTGATACTCTCGATCGAAATTGCTAAAAGCTACAACTTTGTGTGAACACCGCGTACTACAACTTCACACGAAGAAGCCTTTCCTAAGGCTGAAATACTACTTAGCCTTTCCTAAGGCCGACACAATACACATGTTTTCGAAAATACTCGCATAACAAAACCGAGCGATCCACTCGAGATCAGGTGTGAAAACCAAGAACACTCGATAGCATTGCTCACTCAGCGCATTTTTCTAGCACGAGAACCTTTCATCGAGTTAGGAGTGACATCCACATCTCGACGAAAGTCTCCATTTCAAAATCTAGTGGAGCTCGCGAATTTATTCGAAGAGTATAACCACAATTAGGAGCGAAGCTGTTAAGTCAGGGGTGAAACCCGTACCTTAATAAGCCGTTCCACTCTCTAAATTGGTTTTCAAAAGCTCTCACCAAGGACTCGACTATCATGATAACTCAAGCCACGTGATGACTAGGAAGACGAATGCCATTAGCTGCATCCCAGTGGAAGCATGGAGTCTTCTAGGTCAACGCGCGCGCACGAACTTGTTAAATATAGTTGGGTTACCTTGGGTAGTCGACGCCTAAACACCCAAGGCACTCTATCATACGAACCGCCGATCTTACCAATGGTTAGAACTTATTTACGATTTGAAACTTTACGCTTTATCGATTTCTCAATTTAACAATTTTCACTCCCTTCTTTATAAACGTACAACTCGCACCACCATCGTAATCTAAAACGAAACCCGAATGTTCACAACAAAACTAATGCATAATCTATCGCCTTCGCTATCGTTTTCTCACCTCAACGCGTCCTCGCTTATTCTAAATCGACCTGTATCTCCACTATTGAATTGTGCCTTTGAGTAAAATACATCCATCCCATGTCTATTCAGTGGGTAATCAAATACGCTCCTGCTTGACCCCTCATACTTTTCTTTATAACCCGGTGGTTGATTTGTTTTCATTCTTTGACACATTTTTTTCATACAATCACTAGACTCAGTATTCTTCCCCTCAATGGACTCATAACTAATCACTCTAGTTTGAACATCAAAGGATAACTTACAGTTCTTTTTGCTCATGGTAATAACCCCGTTTCTACAATTGATTTGAGCATTTGCTGTGGATAGAAACGGTAGACCTAAGATTACCTTTTGTTGTGCTGCCATTTTGGTAGAAGCATAGTCTAGGACCAGAAAATCCATCGGGTATTCAAACTCTCCCAACTGAATCTTAACATTCATAACCATTCCCCGTGGACGCCACCAACTTTCATCCGCCAAGCTCACCATGGTGTCTACATCTTGCAGCGAGCCAAAGTCATACATGTCACACAACTCGCCTGGTAGCACGCTCATACCCGCCCCATAGTCCAACAATGCATGAGGAATTTTTAGTTTTCCCACTCGGATAGGCACGATGTCACACCCCGATATTTCCACATATTACCGGTGGGCCCGGTGGGGAGTATCGTGACGTAGTTGATATCATCATAGTCAAATAATCATAGTTCAATGCAAAGAGGAAGTCTAAAGTAAACATATTACAAACCGATTCAAAAGTAACATCAATATTACAAACGGATTGTAAGATGGATCCACAGGCGGATCTTAAAACAGAAAGGTAAACACTGTTCAACAGACTTTAGACGTCTAGAACTTGCAAGATTCCCTATTAACGCCCTGAGCTCCCAGCAAATTACGTAAAGTACCTGTCACTTAATCTTTTTGGAAAATACGTCAGTTTACACTGGTAAATACAATTAACTGACTCTTTTTTGAAAATGTTTTAAGAAAATTGATTTGAATGCACAAGGCACAAATATCCTTTTATAACTTGGGACAATTATATAAAAATAATCTTGTATACAGATTTACAGGTTCGTTATACATTCAGGGCCCGATATAGAAACCGAGTCAAGATTAACAAACACACCACAAGTATAGGCCCACAAGAGAGTGAGATACCGTTTTTCTTACGCAACTGACATGTGTATGCCTACACCCCGTGCTTAAGACGTGGCCATTTTCTTAATAATGATGCCAAGGATATCCGGGACATGGTCATTAACCCCCAAAGGCTTTATTTCAAACAAGACAGATTAAAACGGGTTACCTCAATAATTTAACCACTATTTGATTAAACATTCAATACCCGACCAAGCGGTATTATTATAATACCGTATCGCAAGCCCGTATAGGGAAAATAAGTTAAAAGTATTTACCTGAGCTTAAAATGCAATTTATACTCAGCCGTATATTCTAATCAGCAAGCACAAGTACCTCTACTAGGGCTCTCAATCTGGAATGAAGGTTTTATTAACCTATTAGATTCTTAACGGGTCTTATTTAAGTTGTAACTTAGACCGGTTAGTTTTAAGGAAAGGTTTACGGTTCAAAATGCGAGATTAAGCGAAGACCGGAATAGAGTGTGATTTAGACCCGAAAAGTATGAAGACTTGTTTAATTTGGGTAAACTAAACACATTCTGGATTTTGAAGCAAAAATGATAAGGTTTGACCCGTTTCGGTCAATTTATGCAAACTAGTTACATAAACCGTACCGAACGCGTAAAATGCATAACGGTAACCAAATGAGTCATGCACATGTTTCACAAGTTAATATTCCTTAAATATGTTGTGATATCAGTAGGATACCTTCCATTATGCCCAAAACGAATTTAAAATCAAATTAAGCCCCGAAAGGGCATTTTGGTCATTTTAAAGATCATAAAAGAGGTTAAATGACAATCTGAGGTTTTTGTCTAAAATGATCAGTAAAAATATTTATTTTAGTAGGTTATATCAGTAAAATATCATATATGTGTGAATTTTATCATTTATGGCCAAACTATGCACCATATGGGCATTTTGGTCATTTTACATAAGCCTTAAAGGTCAAATTTGGAAATCTGGGTTCAAAACTTTTACTTACTATTAAGGTATAAAAATTTATTCATAAAATCAGTAGGTAACAAGCTTTAGGTGCCAAATATGATTTTAAACCATACTATGCGCCTAAATCGCATAAAAGTCGGTATTTGACGATTTTCGGGTTGATTAAGGAAATCTGAGATTTTAATCAGTCTTTACTATTTAAAATGACTTATTTAATATATAAAATCAGTAGAAAAAGGTTTGGTATGTAAAGGATGTGTAAAATTCATTTTATTAGCGAAAAAGGGCATTATCATCAATTACCGAGTCTATGCGAGAACCCTATGTTATGATCAGTTTAAAAATAAATAAAAATCTCCAAAAATCCCAAAATATTATATTATATCAGTGGGTAAAAGGTTTGGTGTAAAAATTTGATTTTAAATAGGTTTTATGCCGAAATTGCCGGTTAATTAATAAAAAGGCTTTAATTTACGATATTTAGCATAACTCCCATTTTAGACCACGAACTGATGTGAAATTTTAAGGACATGTTTATAAATCAGTAACAAAGGTTTTTGTCCTCTCACATTTTCAAAAATCTTGTTTTTAATATCAAAAGGGCATAATAGTCAACTTTAAGCATATAACGGAAACATGCAATGAACTAGGATTTCTATGGAACCATGTTGTATAACCTTGGAAGGTTATACTAACATATAATATGGTCCTAAAGGAATCCTAAGGCATATCTAAACTAAGCTAAATCGGGTCAGAACAGAAAGTCAAAGCAATGTTCTCAGAATTGTCGGGTTGAACATGCCTAGACATGTTCAATTAATATTTACCAAGTTATTAAAGTGACAAAACTGATTTTATTATCTTTACATCATTAGTTATGAATTTCATTTAAAAGACTGACTCGTTCGACTTTTATTTTAATCACTTTGACCTGACCATTAACTAAGCAAACGTGGTAATTAGGAGGTGCCCTTTTGAGGGTTTAATACCTACCTAATTACGATCACGTAGCCATGTTCGTTGTGAACAATGGCTCGACCATTTAAAAGTATAAGCGTTTATCTCAAACGCTTGACTTTTCGACTTTAATTTCTAAATAAACAAACTAGCCATAAGAGGGCACTTACAAAGGGTCCAATGGACTGAAAAGAACTCAAAAGGAGGTTCCCAATGATTCAGGATCCTCTTAGTTGAGAGCAAGAGCAGATTTTTGGAAAGATGGTGTGAAATGAACAAGAAACCCACCACCTATTTATATTTTTTGGGATCTCATAGGATCATGACAAGTGTCGGGAGGTAAAACCAGATTATGACAGGTGTAAAACCATCTTTTAAAACAGTTGGCAGCCCCTAGAGTTGAATATGAGTGAGTAGGAAACCAGTTTTGATGAAAACCAGCAACAAAAACAGTTTCTGCAGCTATTCTATTTTACACGGCCCGCGTAGGAAGCCCAGGTTGCTTACGCGGCCCGCCTAGAACCTGGCCCAGCTTCAAAGTTTGGCAGAATTACATATTCAGCCCCTGACATGTTATATGCTATTTCCGACACATTTAAGGCCCGTTAAGCCATGTTTAAGGCTCTACAATGATGCCTAAACATAGGGAACATAAAACATGCTAAAAAATATGCCATATGTCAGTTCGTTTGGTCGTACGGTTGCGTCGTTCGGCTAATTACGACGAAACACGAACAGACGCGAAAAACGATCCAAATTACGCGACGAATGGAATTTTATCACGCCGAACACTAAAAAAAATTATTTTAGTGATTACATAAATTTTTGGATGTCCGGATATATTCAGAATGTAAGATATGCGCGAAAATGCAAACTTATGCACTTTTTGACACTTTTAGTCCCTGTTGATCAAATAAGTTTATTTTTGCGCACCAAACACCTCTAAACCTATTTCTAGGCTATGTAAAGGATATTTAGGGAATTTTTAACTTATAATCATATTCCGGAAGGTCCGATACCATACGAATTGATAGACTTTTGTAGTTTGACGCAATTAGTCCCCTTAATGTGCAAACTTGCACATATCATCACTTAATAGCATTGAAGACTTATCTAATCCATATTAGGAATTCTTGGGAGTATTATTAGACATCACAATGCTTCAGGTTCGTAAAAAGGTCATTCAGAGGTATAATTAAAATATTGACACTTTTAGTCCCTCTAACTTACAAAGTTGCGCGTAACTTCACTTATAGGCATAAAAGCCCTTAATGGTCAATATTAGGCATTACCGAGAGTGTAGTCAATTATCATGAAGCTCTTGGTTTGTTAAAAGGTTGCTCAGAGGTAAGAATTAACATGTTGATGCTTTTAACCCTTCGACGTGCAAACTTTCAATTAATTATGCAAACGGCCATTCTCGATCAACCAGTGGCCCATTTGTGAATATGATTACCATGTAATGTTATTCCGAGACTTATAATAAGCATGTTAACATTTCCAGTCCTTCTATAATCAAAGTTTTTTATTTTTCGCAAAATTAGTCCCTTGAATTCAATGTTTGACTTTATTAGGGTTCATTACACGTGTCAATACATCATTGGACGTGATTTTACGAGGTGTTACATCCTCACTCCCTTAAAAGAAATCTCAACCTCGATATTTGCTAAAATAATGGAAGTACTTTCTGACGTATCTTGGACTTAACCTCCATAACATATTTGGGCCTCTAAGGGCATTTCAGTTGACCTATACCATAGGTACTGTAACACCTGTGCCTCCACGGCCATCAAACAAATACCAAACCAATGAAATATTATATTTCATACTTGGGATTTGTAAAAATATGTGTATCATTTGCACATATCAATTCTTGTTCAATTTCAAACTCTAAATCGCTTTCTGGAAGGTTATACGCGCACTGATGCGTAAATATAACCAGTTTAATGCAACAAACACTCCAGAATAGTGAAATAGGCTTAACATACCTTAAATAACCTTTACATAACTTAGATATAAGTTTTGGAAGGTTTGGTGTGGTGAAATCAAAGTTTAATCGCTTACAGGTACTAAAGTTGACAAACTGCGAAAGTATGCCAATTTGAACTGTAACAGACATTCCGGAACATGACCATAAGTTAAACATACCATAAATATCCTTCACATAGCTTAGAAATAGGCTTTGAGGTGTTCGGTATGCTAAAATAAACTTTTGTGTCATTCAGGGACTAAAAGTGTCAAAAAGTGCACAAGTTTGCATTTTCGCGCATAACTTACGTTCTGAATACATCCGGACATCCAAAAATTTATGTAAGCATGACTATATTATTCTTTAGTGTTTGGCTTGCCAAAAATCCATTCGTTTCGTCATTTGGATCGTTTTTCGCGCTTATGCGCATTCCGTCGTAATTAAGCGAACATCGCGTTCGTACGACCAAACGAACCAACATCCGACATATTTTTGAGCATGTTTCATGTCCAAAATGTTTAGGCATCATTTTAGGGCCTTAAAGTTGGCTTTACGGGCCTTAGAAGTGCCGGAAATGGGCTTAAACACGTGCAGGGGCTGAAACTGTCATTTCTGAAACTTGTTTTCTGATCTGAAGAGCTAGGCGGCCCGCCTCAGCCAAGCTTAAATCTTAGGCGGCCCGCGTCAGTCCTTCTGACCAGATTAAATGCATTTAACCACAAGTTGCAGCTGTTTGATCCTCCACCACATGTTCTAACTTGCTTAGTCAGATGATAAGCATCAATTTTAGCTTCCATAACCTTCCAACAAGTGTACGGATGGGATCGAATCACGGTTTCCATGAAACGATCTCAACGGTGCACCGAATACTATAAATACCCCATGCCCCCCATTGCATAACTTACAAGAATTCTGATTTGAGAAACTCTAAGTTGAAACCATTGTTTCATACCTGAGATTCTTGGATCGGGATTAGCATTCGGGGACCCTGGGTAAGTATTCTTTCGTTCTTTTCCTTATTTTATTGCTTTTCGAGTCCGAAAGTCAAACTTTGTTTGACTTTCAGCATTGACCAGTAATGGTCAATGCGAAGTTCGTTTGAACTTCGCAACGTGAGTGTAATCACGTTGGTCATAGTCCCTTGGGACTATGCCCACTGATTACCACGTTGTCTAGAGTCGTAGGGTAGGCGATCTAATAAATCTCCTATACCTTCGAACTCGACCCATTTGGTCGATCATTAGGATCCGACCAATTACATTAGGTGACCATAGTAGGTAGGGAATAACCTTCCGAGGTTATACCCTATGGTCGCTTCGTTTAAGTAGTTGTATGATAGGTAGTTTATATGCCTTAGGTAAATTACCAGAATACCCTTTTCATGTATAATTGGTAATTAAGCATATGTAACCTAAACTTTTGTCACATAACTGATTATGTAACATGTTTAGGCATATAACACTTGTCATAGGACTAGTTAGACGGTCTGAACGCGTTTCACGCGCACGACGCGTTAAAGTAGCATAAGTTACCTTAATGGGTCGCGATGGGTCGAAAGCACTTAGGTTTGGTTCATTGTAGTATGTAGGCCTTGTTAAACCATATCATATGAGTTCCAACACTCATTTGGTTTACCAAGCCTCATCCTATCCGATCTCCCGATTTAAGTCCGGTTTATTTATATAGTTTTAGATTGCCGACTGATTCCGTGCTCCCTCTAGCTTTGTTTAGTTGTTGTTCAAGATCTCTAAGCATTCTCAGGCGAGTACATTCTTCCCCTATTTTACTGTTTTCAATTGTTTTGGGGTGACTCATATGTGCTAAATGTTTTCGATGTTATAACGATAGTTTCAAAAACAATTAAGACGATTTATACAAAACTAATAACGATTTCAAAAAGTGAACAAACTTGTTGGTTGTATTTACATAACAAATGACATTCATTAGCAATGATCAAGCCGACCAGTATTAGGTTATGGTACCATAGGATCTGACAAATCCCGTTATTTACTACACCCGTGGTTATGTGTGGGTATGGTAGGTAGCGACTGAATCTGTAATTGTTAACTTACCCTATGGAGGTTTGTTAATACGAAAACGAGAAGCGACGAAAACGAGAAGCGACGAAAATGAGAAGCGACGAAAACGAGAAGCGACGAAAACGAGAAGCGACGAAAACGAGAAGCGACGAAAGTCAAGAAGGTTTGAATGTTATTAGCGAGACGACCATTTAAGTAGTTTCACGACCTAAAACGAATTAAACGATTTACGATTGGTTTTCACACGATGTTTTAAACGATTGGTTTTCACACGATGTTTTAACGATTGGGTAAACGATTGGCTTCAAAGCGATATACGATTGGGTTTTGGTTACATATTACATGATTTACATTGGGCATGAACATTACTTTGGTGGTTTGGTTTGGATTAAGTGATTAAGTAACAATGCGTGTGGAATATGATACAAGCATGGTGGATACGCCGCTGGTACTTCCTATATATAAGTGTTTGTATGATATTACATATTGTAGCGTTATTTGAATCATTTCAGTTTGAGACATAGAACATTTTATACAAGTAACATACTTTTCACAAGACATTGATTTACAAACAACTTATCTTATGCAAACACATTTTTCATGGTTATTCATTTAACCATACATTATTCACTTATTTATACATATCACCTAAACTTATTATTTTTTTCAAATGATTTACAAAGACAAAGCAAATTACAAGGTTCATGACTAAACATTTTCTTAAACAGAAGTCATGAATCTTATTTTCACAAAACCTATGTACTCGCCAGCATTTCTTTGCTGACCTCGTTTTCACATATGTTTCAGGTATTGTTGGATGATATCGATTGATAAGATGCATGCTCACATAGGACTAGACAAGGCCTTAGTGACTCAATAACAATGATAGCCTATGTTTAAATAGTGTATTTAGATTTCAAGACGATGTAATTATTCAATGTTTAATAAAACGAAACACTCTTTGGTATCCATGGTTATGAAACATAAATTCTGTTACAACACGCCTCGATGTTTCCGCCACGTTTTGTTGTTTTACGTGGTCGGGGTGTGACAGAAAAGATGGTATCAGAGCCAATGGTTATAGGGAATTAGGTTATTAGTAATGCTTTGACCTAGTCTATAACCTTCTTAGGACCCTAACGCGAGTTTACTTGCGTTTAGTCATAAAACAATACCGTCACCTATCCTTAGGCGACGACCACAACAAGAACATAAATTTCAAAACCGCTTTGAAAACTAATCATCTGTTCTAGGATGATTGATTACTAGGTTTTGAACCCTCAATTGTAAGGTTTTGAACTCTCTATTTTATGGTTTTGAACCCCTTTGAGTTTTCAAAACTTCGTCAAGGTTTTGGGTTTTAAATAATGTGAACACGTGCAAACTGGAAGGGTGAATGCCTGTATTCTGGGTTTTCTGTCTAGGCAAGCACTTCGTATACATCTCATCAGACGCGAGACCAGTTGTGCTTACCTGGGAATTCTTGGGATGAGTGTTCACTTATAGGCGAGCATGTCTTCGCGATACATTATTTTTGACCCATTTACTTTGATTAGTCACCGTCTCATTTGTTTGCCTTAGGTAACAAACAAATGATCGCAATTTTCATGCGTTATCTTTCTGTTTTGATGGTCCAATAATCTTTCACCTGTTTCTCCCTATGCCTTTCTTTTTCTTCAAGAATGTCTCTTCATCACGATGACGCCCAAATATCTGAGCAAGCAGCCAAATTCGCTCAGCGAATAGGCGAAGTAGTCCTGAAGACTGTTGAATTAGCTACTGCCATGTATCATCTCCAGGATGAAGCCACTCAAGAGTCACCAAGACAGGCAGGACCTAGTCAGGCGACAACACCATCAGCCAATAAACCAATCGAGGAATCAAAGACCATGGATGAACAATCCCCTAAGAAGTCGAAGAAGCGAAAGGCTTCTCAGAACTTCGCCATGGTCGCTCACAATGGTAAAGCAGTCCCCAACCAACCAGCTCAACCCCCTGCTAGGTGTGTATGGCTTTTCCTATGATACCTACATCAAGGAACTATGTACCTTACAAACTACTCTTATGATTTCTCTCTTTCAAATGATTGCTCATGATTCCCTCGAAAATTTTAAGTACTCGTTTCACTCTAAGAAACAAAGTACAGAAAATTAAGTGACATTATGAGTAATCGTGCTTTTCGCACATCTGTGCCTTTAAATCCTTGGTTAGATAACTAAGGGTATTTTCAAATCTCATACCCATTACGTTTTGATTTTTCAACATACACAGTACCAGTATTTCAAAACAATCTTCATGATCTCAAAACATTTCATATACTTTGAAAACAATTTTTCTAGATGCATTGTCTATGTTATTTCAAAAACATTGGCCATGTTATCAAAACCAACCTTTCTAATTTCAAAATATTTCATATAGTTTGAAAACAATTTTTCTAGATGCATTGTCTATGTTATTTCAAAAACATTGGCCATGTTATCAAAACCAACCTTTCTAATTTCAAAATATTTCATATAGTCTGAAGACAATATTAACACAATACATTTTCTGATCAAGTGCATGATTTCGAAAAGCATCATTCATGTCTTTCAAAAACCTTATACATAATTTCAAAATTCATCTCGCATGATTTTAAAACATTTTTGTAAATATATCTACCTAATACACCTACTTTATGATTTCAAAAAGTATTATATATAAGGTTTCAAAAACGTTAAACACTTTTTTCTTAAAAGAACCCCATGCATAATTTTCAAAAATATTTTCCTCATACATTGACTTAACCTTCAAAATTCTGCTTCATATGTCGCCTTGACATATCAAGCATCTCAACTTCATAAGCATTTTACATCATGTTTTGACCTAAGCACATCCAGTGCAAGGTTTCAAAATATCTTCAACTTCTAAAATTCATATGGGATCTTTTTATCTTTACAATTAGATCCTTGTGGATGATTATCGTTCAAATCAGAGTCCTTAATTGGATTCCTTATGTACCTTAATTCGAACACTTCGGTTCCTAGTAATCGAAATCGAATTTTCTTTTTGAATCTTTCTATCTTTATAGTTGGATTCTTGATAACGTTTAAAGTACCAAATGAAATCCACGGAATGGATTCCAAGTGTGCTTTAAATGCATGTACGCAATTTACAAGACAAATTAACGAACAATTTTGTGGTTATGTGATATGTGTTTATGTGTTCTCCTCTATGATTTTTGTGTGATCCGATTTTCAAATCCTCATAGAATCTTTCATGTTTTTATATGAGAGATTCATAGTAGGATATTCAAAAGGTACTACCTTAAATCCTTATGGGCTTCTACCTGGTAGTTAAGACCCTTGGGTTATATAGTACCACTCCATGATTCATAAGAGACCCTCTTAGTAGTCTAGTCAAAAAGATTGATTCACAATTTGGTTAGAGAACGACATCTAGTGATGTAGCTGAACAGACTCCTTGATAGTCTATTTAGATCATTTATTGATTTAATTTAAAGGACTCTATGGCGGTCTAGTCACACTCATCACCGGTTTGTTCATCTGGTTTTACCCGACACATTATAAAATAGACTGTGTGAACTGTGCAAGGAATTGTCTAATTATGGACGCGTACATAATTATGAAATTTAGTGCACAGAAACACAGTAAGATTTATTATGTGTAAGAACCGATAGTGACAACAGTAACGAAATGCGAACGATGTAATGGAGGTACGGTGGACGCACCAATGATGCTTCATATACTTGTATATAAGTATCCCTCTTACATTACAAGCATGATGTTATTAAAGTTACTAGAAGTTCATAACCCTAACCAATGTTGTTTGATCTTTTCAACTTCATATTTTCAAGCTCTCACAAGTTTCCTCTAAATAAATTTCGGGACGAAATTTCCTAAAGTAGGGGAGACTGTAACACCTGTGCATCCACGGCCATCAAACAAATACCAAACCAATGAAATATTATATTTCATACTTGGGATTTGTAAAAATATGTGTATCATTTGCACATATCAATTCTTGTTCAATTTCAAACTCTAAATCGCTTTCTGGAAGGTTATACGCGCACTGATGCGTAAATATAACCAGTTTAATGCAACAAACACTCCAGAATAGTGACATAGGCTTAACATACCTTAAATAACCTTTACATAACTTAGATATAAGTTTTGGAAGGTTTGGTGTGGTGAAATCAAAGTTTAATCGCTTACAGGTACTAAAGTTGACAAACTGCGAAAGTATGCCAATTTGAACTGTAACAGACATTCCGGAACATGACCATAAGTTAAACATACCATAAATATCCTTCACATAGCTTAGAAATAGGCTTTGAGGTGTTCGGTATGCTAAAATAAACTTTTGTGTCATTCAGGGACTAAAAGTGTCAAAAAGTGCACAAGTTTGCATTTTCGCGCATAACTTACGTTCTGAATACATCCGGACATCCAAAAATTTATGTAAGCATGACTATATTATTCTTTAGTGTTTGGCTTGCCAAAAATCCATTCGTTTCGTCATTTGGATCGTTTTTCGCGCTTATGCGCATTCCGTCGTAATTAAGCGAACATCGCGTTCGTACGACCAAACGAACCAACATCCGACATATTTTTGAGCATGTTTCATGTCCAAAATGTTTAGGCATCATTTTAGGGCCTTAAAGTTGGCTTTACGGGCCTTAGAAGTGCCGGAAATGGGCTTAAACACGTGCAGGGGCTGAAACTGTCATTTCTGAAACTTGTTTTCTGATCTGAAGAGCTAGGCGGCCCGCCTCAGCCAAGCTTAAATCTTAGGCGGCCCGCGTCAGTCCTTCTGACCAGATTAAATGCATTTAACCACAAGTTGCAGCTGTTTGATCCTCCACCACATGTTCTAACTTGCTTAGTCAGATGATAAGCATCAATTTTAGCTTCCATAACCTTCCAACAAGTGTACGGATGGGATCGAATCACGGTTTCCATGAAACGATCTCAACGGTGCACCGAATACTATAAATACCCCATGCCCCCCATTGCATAACTTACAAGAATTCTGATTTGAGAAACTCTAAGTTGAAACCATTGTTTCATACCTGAGATTCTTGGATCGGGATTAGCATTCGGGGACCCTGGGTAAGTATTCTTTCGTTCTTTTCCTTATTTTATTGCTTTTCGAGTCCGAAAGTCAAACTTTGTTTGACTTTCAGCATTGACCAGTAATGGTCAATGCGAAGTTCGTTTGAACTTCGCAACGTGAGTGTAATCACGTTGGTCATAGTCCCTTGGGACTATGCCCACTGATTACCACGTTGTCTAGAGTCGTAGGGTAGGCGATCTAATAAATCGCCTATACCTTCGAACTCGACCCATTTGGTCGATCATTAGGATCCGACCAATTACATTAGGTGACCATAGTAGGTAGGGAATAACCTTCCGAGGTTATACCCTATGGTCGCTTCGTTTAAGTAGTTGTATGATAGGTAGTTTATATGCCTTAGGTAAATTACCAGAATACCCTTTTCATGTATAATTGGTAATTAAGCATATGTAACCTAAACTTTTGTCACATAACTGATTATGTAACATGTTTAGGCATATAACACTTGTCATAGGACTAGTTAGACGGTCTGAACGCGTTTCACGCGCACGACGCGTTAAAGTAGCATAAGTTACCTTAATGGGTCGCGATGGGTCGAAAGCACTTAGGTTTGGTTCATTGTAGTATGTAGGCCTTGTTAAACCATATCATATGAGTTCCAACACTCATTTGGTTTACCAAGCCTCATCCTATCCGATCTCCCGATTTAAGTCCGGTTTATTTATATAGTTTTAGATTGCCGACTGATTCCGTGCTCCCTCTAGCTTTGTTTAGTTGTTGTTCAAGATCTCTAAGCATTCTCAGGCGAGTACATTCTTCCCCTATTTTACTGTTTTCAATTGTTTTGGGGTGACTCATATGTGCTAAATGTTTTCGATGTTATAACGATAGTTTCAAAAACAATTAAGACGATTTATACAAAACTAATAACGATTTCAAAAAGTGAACAAACTTGTTGGTTGTATTTACATAACAAATGACATTCATTAGCAATGATCAAGCCGACCAGTATTAGGTTATGGTACCATAGGATCTGACAAATCCCGTTATTTACTACACCCGTGGTTATGTGTGGGTATGGTAGGTAGCGACTGAATCTGTAATTGTTAACTTACCCTATGGAGGTTTGTTAATACGAAAACGAGAAGCGACGAAAACGAGAAGCGACGAAAACGAGAAGCGACGAAAACGAGAAGCGACGAAAGTCAAGAAGGTTTGAATGTTATTAGCGAGACGACCATTTAAGTAGTTTCACGACCTAAAACAAATTAAATGATTTACGATTGGTTTTCACACGATGTTTTAAACGATTGGTTTTCACACGATGTTTTAACGATTGGGTAAACGATTGGCTTCAAAGCGATATACGATTGGGTTTTGGTTACATATTACATGATTTACATTGGGCATGAACATTACTTTGGTGGTTTGGTTTGGATTAAGTGATTAAGTAACAATGCGTGTGGAATATGATACAAGCATGGTGGATACGCCGCTGGTACTTCCTATATATAAGTGTTTGTATGATATTACATATTGTAGCGTTATTTGAATCATTTCAGTTTGAGACATAGAACATTTTATACAAGTAACATACTTTTCACAAGACATTGATTTACAAACAACTTATCTTATGCAAACACATTTTTCATGGTTATTCATTTAACCATACATTATTCACTTATTTATACATATCACCTAAACTTATTATTTTTTTTCAAATGATTTACAAAGACAAAGCAAATTACAAGGTTCATGACTAAACATTTTCTTAAACAGAAGTCATGAATCTTATTTTCACAAAACCTATGTACTCGCCAGCATTTCTTTGCTGACCTCGTTTTCACATATGTTTCAGGTATTGTTGGATGATATCGATTGATAAGATGCATGCTCACATAGGACTGGACAAGGCCTTAGTGACTCAATAACAATGATAGACTATGTTTAAATAGTGTATTTAGATTTCAAGACGATGTAATTATTCAATGTTTAATAAAACGAAACACTCTTTGGTATCCATGGTTATGAAACATAAATTCTGTTACAACACGCCTCGATGTTTCCGCCACGTTTTGTTGTTTTACGTGGTCGGGGTGTGACAGGTACATACTCTGTTGGATCTGAGTTTCTTTTTTATTGTATTTTCGTTTGAAATTAAGATGAGAATGAAAGAGTTGTGTAGCGGAATTAAGATGAAAACAAACTTTGCATACAATCAAACGAGAGTAATACTTTAATCAAACATCTTTACACAATGAATCGAAAGATTGAATTTGTTTCAACAACGATTACAATGATTGATGAATGAATGCAAACTCCCCCTCAGCCAGAGCTCAGTAGTTTGTTCGTGCAAAGAAGACAATGTTGTAAAAGAGCTAATAGAACAGTACAAAGTACTGAACTATTTATAGGCACTTGCAAACCACTGAGCATCTTAGCTGACGTCACCAAGAAAGTGACATCTAACCTCCTAACAAACTCTAACCTCTGATCTATACAAACTCTGATATACTAACTACTGCTATTACATTTCTTTACATAAAAGACACTTAAACAGCTGCTGCATCCTTCCACTGCTGTAAACCCAGCAGTGCCTGTCCGGATCAGCAGTACTTGACTCAAGGCAGTAGATTGAGTCAGCAGAGCTTTGGTCTTCCATCAGTCTTTGACATTTGTCAGTAGATGCAAAGCAGCAGTTGTAGGACAGCACTTAGTAAGATCAACATATAGGAGGTCAGCAGATATAAAACCACTTTCAAGGGGAGAGATTTGCATGAACTAACTGTAATCGTCTGCTTATTCTGGATCCACTGCTCTGATCCAGTTTTGGCTTTAATTATCTGTTCCTCTGATAGGGTTCAATCCCAACAATCTCCCCCTGGAACAGATAATGCCAAAACTCTTCATTATTTGTGGAATTCTTTATTGCCTCATCAACAACTCCCTTATCTGACCTTTAAATTGTAATTCAAAGTCTAGGGCATCTGTATGTTCATCATCCCTGCTAAGTGGAAGATCAAGGAGATCCTGCAAATCTTCAAGACTCAGGCCAAGAGCTTGTTCCCTTGATATTTTCTCCACTTCTCCACCAGACCTGAGCAAAGTCAATACGCAGGTCTGTTTGTCAGTTTTCCACTTTTGTATTTTTGAGCCTGGTGGGTTTCTTGGGAGATGTTTATTTGCAGAAGTATTTGGAGAAGCTGGCCTATTCATGACTGGCTGAGCAGTACTTGCAGTTTGATCCAAACCAAGAGTTTCCATGATCATTTTCTTTATACCCTCTTTTCCAAGGTCTTCACCTTCCATTAACTCTTTGATGGTTTCAGCAATCAGCTGTTTCTGTGGCCTTCTTTTGTAGATGGCAGCACCAACTGGAGCTGAGGATCTCCTGATTTGCAGCTTTGATGGTCTTTTTGAAACCGCTGCTTCAGGATAGTCAGGCTTTTGAGGAACTGTGGGATCTTTCTTTCTTAATTGTTCCAACTTTTTGTAAGTAGCCCTGACCACATCTTCTTTCCATCTAGCAACTTGTCTTTTGTTTCCATAATCAGCTGCTACCAGTTCCTCTTTCATTCTCCTCAGCTCTTCCTGTTTGTCAGGTACATTCTTTCTAAACTTTGCCCAGTTAGGAGGAGTGTGAGTGACTTTCCTTTTTATCATGTCTTGAATTCGTGCTGCTTCGTTTTCAAGTTCAGGAATAGTCCACTCTTTGTACATGTATCTCTCTCCTTTGTACTTCTTGTGAGCCATGATGCTTTCAATGTAGTCTTTCTTCAGAGTTTCAGCTGCTCTTTCAGAAATTTGTTGACTAACATTTTTTGCAAATTGCTCTAGGGATCTGACTTGTGTGAGCAAATATTGACTTCTCTGTGCAATTTCTTTATCAGATTTCCCTTGTGTGTTTTTCTTTGAGATATCCTCTGCTTGCTTGGCCTTGATTTCCAAATATTCATCAACATTTTTAGGCCAGGGATATCCTTTTATTGATGGCAAACTCCGTTTGGCAGGGTCATCCTCAAAGTAAAAAGATTTTATTTCTTCTCTAACAGCTGCTAATTCAAGAGGAAATTGAACACCTGCAGGAGGTAAGGGCTTGTACATTTTAACTGAAGAGAGAGGAACAGGTTTTGGAATTGTGACAAGTGCTAAAGATTTTGAAGATGTTTGTGGTGGTGAATTGTCATCATCTTTGAGAATTAGTCTTCTCCTTTTTGTAGGAGGGACTGATGATGTTTTGGATGGAACAGTGGTGGTAGATGTAGTGGCAGTGGATTGTGATTGACTAACAGCTGTTGAAACAACTGGTGTTTCAACCACTGTTGTCATTACAACAGATGTTATAACATCTGCTGTCTTCTGCTGTATGTCAGCAGGTGTTGTTTTTGGTGGTGATGATGGTAAAGCAGTGGATGTTGTGTGTGTTGAAGTGGTGTGTGTTGATGGAACAACTGTTTGGCAAGCAGTAGTTTTTGTAACTCCTGTTGCATCAGCTGTTTTGTATGGTGGTTTTTGAGCAGACTTTGAATGTCTGGTTGGAATGGATTTGGGTTGCCTCACTTTTCTAGTAGGCTTCTTCTTTTCCTCAATAGGATTTTCATGATCCTTTGACCCAGAAGTACCCTGATCTGGATGATCCATTCTGTCCACCCTGGCTTTCCTTTTGGCCTCTCTATCCCTTTTTACACTTGCAACTGCTTCTGCTAGTGCATTTGTTGTCACATCAATTTTCTTGCTGCCATCTGGCAAAGGGATCTTTTTGGTCATGTTTGAATTTTCTGGTTCAAGATAGAGACCATCCTCTATACCCTTCTTTTTCCACTCCTTAATTTTCTCCCCCTTTTTGGCATTATCTTCGGGGATTTGATAAATGTAGCGGACTTTTGGAGGAGCATTGCCAGTGGTGTGCAAGATCTGAGTTTTGAGAGCCTTTAAATCAGCCTGAGTGTTCTTGAACCTTGACTCCATTGCATTTCTCAGCTGTTGTACATGTTTTTCATGTTGCTGATCTGCTAATTGTGCCTGTTGTTGGAGAAAAGATTGAAATAGATTCCAGAGCTCATTTGTAGCAGGTGCCCTTTGTGGATCAGGTGTATGAGGTGGAACAGCAGTTAATTGTACCTTCTGAACTTGTAACACCTGTTGTAGCATATCTTTGAGTTCTGCAACAGAGTTATCAAGCTTTGCAATACGATCCGTCAATTTCTGGTACTTTAAACCATCACCCAAGTTAATGGGATCATCTGATTTCCCACTAGTGGTGGTTTTATCAGTGGTAGATGTAGGGAGTATACTCCAAACATTAACCACTGATGCCCCTTTTTCTTGGTACTGGGGTCTTCTTCCTTCAACACTTGACAACCTTTTGATGTTGCCAGTAGGATAAATAAATCCACTGGTGGTTGGCAGAGGTGCTATAAAAGGAATTGCCTCCAAGGAAGTCTTATTAATGTAACCACTGTCCAACTGTAAACCTGTAGGTTCAACAGTTGTAGTGGCTGCTTCACTTGGATTACCACCAAGAGTTACTTGTAACTCATGGGGTGTAACCTCCTCAGGTTGTGTTGGTGGGTTAGCAAAGATTGATACATCAGACCCAGTCAGTTGTTGAGGTATATTCTCATTAGTAGGTGATTGAGAAGGACTGGTTAATGCCTGGTTCAAATCAATTGCATCCAACAGTGGTTTTATTGGTGAGGGAATTGTGGATGTGATGATTGGTGTAGAAATAGGATGTGTCCCAGGCATTGGACTGTGGATGATAGAAACGAGTGTTTCCAGAGCATCATGATGTGGAGACCCTATTTGTACAACCTGTTCTTTTTTTGAAGAAACAGGAGGAGTTTCGGTTATGGGTTGAGATATTTGTACCAACTGCTGTGAGGAAGTAGCAGCAGTGGTTTCTTGTGACTTTTGTGTTGTCACTGGCAGGTGCTCTGGTATCTCATCCTCCAGAGATGCCTTTTTGATGGTTTTGGGGGGTTTTTGTGTTTTTCTTTTTGTTGGCTTTTTGGTGATTTTAGGTGTGGGTTTCAAAACAGTTGTGCTGCTGCTTTGATCACCTTGAGCAGTGGGCTCAGCAGCAGATACCTGAGGAGCAGTTGTAACTGCTAAAATCTGCTCAGGCACCTCTGCTTGTGTTTTGCAAGGTGCTAACATTCTTGAAAAAGTTTCAGTTGTTAAACTGTTTATTTGAGTAGAATCACCTTGGTTTATTACAGCTAAATCATCCTTACTGAATTTCTTTGAAAAATAGTAACTTAAAAACCTTGGAAACAGTAAGAATGATTTTGTTTCAACATTATTAACCAAATCTTTAAAAATTTCCCGAGAATAGTTAAAATTTTCTCCTTGAAGAATTGCATATCCCAGATTTTGAATCTTTAAGGGGATTTCATTGAAAGAAGTGGTTTTGTTTGAAACACATAGTAGGAGGGTATGAAATAAAATCTAGTTGCAGACGGAAAATAACCTTTTTCTAAGGTAATTTTCTTCATCATTGTGGCTTCATACCCTCTCTCAATGAAGTCAGTTTGTAACTCGTTTTTAGTGAAAGAAATTTTACCTTCCTGATCACCGAGTTGAAAGACCTCTGAAATGGATTGTGGCGTGATTTGGACAACTTTACCCTTTATAGAAGAGTTTATGGTGGTTGCAGTGTCTCCTTGTTTTTCAAGGGTTGCATTTTTCCAGAACTCCCTTTGGGTCGCCAAATAGATTGGTGCATCGGCAGTGAACAAAGTTTTGTACTTTGATTTTGCCATGAGATCAATGATGGAATCGAAAACTTTGGTGGTTCCTGGTTTTGTGAGAAGACCCAGGAGATTGTGAGATGGTTTATGTGGAATTTCAGTGGAGATTGCCTTTTGAGAGGCTGTTTTCGATGATGATTTGGATGAGGGTTTTGAGGATGACTTCGATTTTGTCATTTTGAAGATGAATGATCGAAGAAAGTTGTGAAAGATGAGAAGAAAAACTGCTTTGAGAAGAGAATTTTTAAGAATTCAATTCGACAGTAAAACCCTGTTTTGGTGGTGAGTGGGGGATTTTATAGGGAAGAAAGTGAATGCTGAGGTGGCAGCCGTTACAAAAGGTCTGACCAATATGTACTGCCCACGTGACAACCCCTGTTGAAAGTGAAGGACAGTACTTGTGTGATAGGGACAGATGAAGGCAGTGGTATGAAAGCAGTGGATGATTTTCACTATCAGTGGATAGCATATCAGTGGATAAGACACTGCTTTTGAACAACAGAGTTTATCAAAGTAATGAGAGAGCAGGGGTTGACTTTCAGCAGTGGACAGACTTTTGAAGGAAGCAGACTTTTGAACAATCAGTGGGTAATGGCAGACTTTTAAGGATTTTAATGAAAAATTTTCATTTTTAGCTATTTTTAAGGATGGAGTTTTGATTTTCTGAAAACATTTTGTTGCTTTTATTCATAGAAAAACAAGGTGTTGCTTGTTATTCCATGTTCAGCATTCCAATTCTAGAGACCAAGCTTTCAAAAGTGGCTGTATCAAGTGCTTTTGTGAGCACATCAGCCAGCTGGTCTTTAGTTGGGACATGATGCAGAGAAATCAAACCTTTTTCATAGCAATCCCTCACAAAGTGATGTCTGATGTCGATGTGTTTGGTGGTTGAATGGGAAACTGGATTTTTGATGATATTTTCTGCTGCCTGACTGTCCAACATGAGTGGTGTCTTCAAGGCAGTGATACCAAAATCCAGTAACTGATTTTGAAGCCACAGGAGTTGGGCTGTACAGCTTGCAGCATCAATGTATTCAGCTTCAGCAGTGGATGTTGAAACAGCTGCTTGCTTTTTGCTTTGCCATGAGACTAAGCAATCACCTAGAAACTGGCACCCTCCTGATGTGGACTTCCTTGTGGTGTGACATCCAGCAAAATCACTGTCTGAGAAACCTGAAAGCTTGATGTTCCCATTAGCTGGATACCAGATACCAAGTGTGGGAGCACCTTTTATGTATCTGAAGATCCTTTTTACAGCAATGAGATTTGATTTTCTGGGAGCTGATTGACTTCTTGCACAGACACATGTTGCAAACATGATGTCTGGTCTAGATGCAGTTAGGTACAATAAAGACCCAATCATGCTTCTATAAAGTGTTTGGTCAATCAGCTCATCCTTTTCATCAGACATGACCAGCTTATTTGTTGCCATGGGTGTGCTGCATGGTTTACAATCATTCATATCCAATTTGGTTAAAAGTTCTTTAGCATATTTGCTTTGATGAATGAAAGTTCCATTTTGCAATTGCTGTACTTGGAGACCAAGAAAGCATTGCAGCTCACCCATAGCACTCATTTCAAACTCAGCTGTCATGAGTTCTCTAAATTCTTCACACATTGAGTTACATGTGCTTCCAAAAATAATGTCATCCACATAAATCTGGACAATCATTAAATCCTTCCCTCTCCATTTTAAAAACAGTGTTTTATCAATGGTACCTCTTTTGAAACCATTTGAGAGTAGGAAGTTGGAAAGAGTTTCATACCAGGCCCTTGGTGCTTGTTTCAAGCCATACAAGGCTTTGTTTAGCCTGTAGACATGATCTGGATAAAATGGATCCTCAAAACCTGGAGGTTGACAAACATACACCTCTTCTTGAATTGTACCATAGAGGAAAGCACTTTTGATATCCATTTGAAACACCTTCATATTGTGGTTGACAGCAAAGGCCAGGAACAGTCTAATGGCTTCCAATCTTGCAACAGGGGCAAATGTTTCATCATAATCAATCCCCTCTTCCTGTCTGTAACCTTGAACCACAAGCCTGGCTTTATTCTTGACAACAATACCCCTTTCATCAGTTTTGTTCTTGAAGACCCACTTTGTGCCAATGGGACTAACCTCTTCTGGCAGTGGTACAAGCTCCCATACTTGTTGTCTTTTAAACTGTTGGAGCTCCTCTTGCATGGCTTCTACCCAGCTGTTGTCTTTCAGTGCCTCTTGGTACTTGACTGGCTGATGGAGTGATAGAAAACCAGCAAAAAGACAAATGTTTTGGGTTTGACTTCTTGTGAGCACCCCTTCATTTATGTTGCCAATGATTTGATCAGGTGGATGAGATCTCAAGAAGATTAAATCTCCTTGGTATGGTATGATGGCATTGGTTGGTGAAGGCTGCAAATGTGTATCATCTGAGCTAACCACTGCTGGGGACTTTGATGATCCAGCAGTGGCTTCAAAAGGTGGTGGTATAGGAGGTAATGAAGTGGACAACTGCTGACTTTTATCCACTGTTTGAGGACTTTTGTCAGCAGTGTTTGAGGATGTGGAAGCAGTGGTTGATGGGCTACTTTGGTCAACAACTGTTGAGGTAGCAGTGGTTGAGCTTTGACAACTGTTTTGAACAGCTGGTGTTTTTCCCTTTGTGGCAGACCTTTGAGGGATGATGATTTCATACCCATAATCTGGTGTTGTATCCTCTGATGGGCCTGCACTGTTCGTCTTGACAGCAGTATTTTCAAAAGTGAATTTTTCAAGATCAAACAGATCTGCAGGGTTTGCTGGGATTTTCATTGATGAGAGTTCATTGAACTTAACATTCAAAGTCTCCTCCACTGCCTTGGTCCGTGTATTGAACACTTTGTAGGCCTTGGCAGTGGTTGAGTATCCCAGATGATAACCACAATCAATTTTGGCTGCAAATTTTGAAATGGAATCTTTTAAGTTCAAAATAAAGCATGGGCAGCCAAACACTTTGAAATATGAGATCAGTAGTTTAATTTTATACAGAATTTCATAGGCAGTCTTTTTGTGCCTGGGGTTTATTAAAACTCTGTTCTGAACATAGCAAGCAGTGTTTACTGCCTCTGCCCAGAAAGTTAATGGCAAACCTGAATCTGCAAGCATGGTTCTGGCAGCCTCAATCAGAGTTCTGTTCTTCCTTTCCACTACCCCATTCTGCTCTGGTGTTCTTGGAATGCTGTACTGCCTTACAATCCCTTTCTTCACACAGAAGGCATCCAACTCCCTATTTTTGAATTCTGTGCCATTGTCACTCCTGAAGCTTTTCACTGGAAGGTCAAATTGCTTTTCAACCTGTATTACAAAGTCTTGCAAAATGCCTGCAGTTTCATCTTTTGAGTGCAAAAAGAAAGTCCATGTGAACCTAGAAAAGTCATCAACAATAACCAAACAATATCTTTTCTTTTTGAGGCTCATGACTTGAACTGGGCCAAACAAATCCATGTGTAGCATTTGCAAACACTGGGTTGTTTTGGACTCTTCAATGGACTTGTAAGAACTTTTATGCTGTTTTCCTTTTAAACAGGAAATGCAATGTTCAGGACATGAAAACAATTTTTGTGGTAGGCCCCTCACCAAACCATTTTTTGAAATTTCTGTGATTGTCTTAAGATTTGTGTGTCCCAGCCTTCTATGCCAAAGTTCTGTCTCTTTGTTAGAGGCAGCTGAGAACAGACAGGCATCAGCTCTGGGAGACTCTTTTGACATGTCAACAACATAAACATTGCCACTTCTTTGAGCAACAAGTTTAGTTTGACCAGAGTTGATTATTGCTTCAATCTTTTTGACCATTTCTGGTCCAACAATCCTACAACAGTCTTTTGTGAAGAATGACCCAAATCCCTTGTCACTCATTTGGGACACACTCAGAAGGTTGAATTTTAGATTGTCTATTAGATTGACATTTTCAAATTTTACTTTTCCAGACTCCACTGTACCCGACCCTAGAACTTTTCCTTTACTATTATTCCCAAAGGATATATCACCCCCTCCATGGATTTTAAAGTCTTTGAGGAGGGCTTTACATCCTGTCATGTGCCTGGAGCCTCCATTATCTACATACCAAAGACTATCAAAGCATGCAGAAGCTCCCTGCACATGAAGTAAAAGGATTAGTTCATTAAGGTCTCCAAAGCCAACAAGGCTTTGGATGGGGTCTCAACAGTGTCTGGGAAGGATGCAGAATGATGGACAGTGGTTAGGTCAGGAGTTTGAACTGTTTTAGGACAGTGTTTCTCTAACCACTGTTGTGGGTCCTGACCAGTCATCTGCTGGTAACCAAAAGGATGCTTGTTCACTTTGGGTTTAGAGTGCCTTTTGTAGGCCTCATAAACGTGAGGAATCCTTTGGTAAGACTGTTTTTCTCTGCCTTTTCTGAACTGATTGGCAGGTGGTGCATCAGTAACATGAACATCTCTTTTGACAGATGTTTGGTTCAGCTGTTTTGTAACAGCTGTTTGAACTGGCACAAACAGTGGTTGTTTCTTGGTGAATTTGACAGATGTTGATGATGATGATGGACTCAAGGATGTTTTAGCAATGTACTCATTCTTTTTCACATCAAAGTTTTTGAGATACACATATGCTTGAGTTTTGTGGTTTGTTTTACCACAGACAATGCAACCTTCAGCTGAAACAATGACACTTGTTCTGTTTAAATCATATGCTTTTAAGTGGAAACAATCTTTTGTAAGATGATTCCTTTTCTCACAGAATTCACAAAACAAGTTATCAATTTTTTCTTTCTTCTTTCTCTTTTCAGACTCCTTTGCAGCAGAGGTTTTAACCACTGCTGGGATGTCCTTGAGAGGTATGACTTTAGCTTTTGGAGCCTTGACACCATCATTTGATGTAAAGTCCATTGGCTTGAAATTTTCAAGAATGTCACACTCATCAGACCATTTTGGTTTAAACTGGTATTCTTCAAGCTCCTCAAAAGTAGAGGATTCCATTGGTCTGTCAAGTGTGATTTTGTTACCAAGTTTGTCAGTGATTTTCACTTCTTGGCCATTCTTGTTTGTGGGGATGAACTCAGTGGTTACATCAGTGGTTTGAACAGATTTTTCAAAAGCAGTGTTTTCATCATCATGTTTTCTATAGCCAACCCCAAATTTCACATTGCTTTTTCTCTGTTTTTCAAGCATAACCTCATATCCTTTGCAAGATTCCACCCATCTTTCACAAGTAATCTGGGCGGACTCCAACTCCTTTTTGCAAACTTGGTATTTTTCTACCATATTTTGAAGTTGGGTTTTGGTTATACTTTGCTCTTCTTTTAGACAGCTGTTCTCTTTTTCTTTTTCAGTCAATTTGTTTTTAAGTTCTTTTAAAGACCTTTCAAATTTGACCTCATCAGACAAGATTTTATCCCGAAGGTTTTCATTCACCTCTTTAATGTTAGCAAAAGCAATTATGCAATTGTCAGAACACAGTTTTTCAAGAACTTGAGGAGATACCTTGGCAGCTGCCATCATTGCACAATCACATTGATGATCTTCCTCATCATCAGCTTTCACCTTCTTTTCACCAGCCTTTTCTTCCTTCTCTTCTTGTTTGTCCTCTTCGGACCATGGATCTGTCAGTGGTTCAATCAGGGAACCTGAACTTTCTACCAACAGTAGTTCACCAGCCACAGCAGTAACCACTGCTTCAGTCACCTCTTCCACTGTTTCAAGGCTCTGCTGTTCCTCCTCAGTTTCAACCCCCTCCTGTATTGACTCTAATGCCATCAAACAAAACTCATCATGAGAAGAATCATTAGAAGCATAGAGTGCAAAATTTTCATCATTAAGGTCTTCAGGCATACTGCTCCAGTCAACAAACCCTTGAGTGAAAAAACTTTGTTGACCTGGTTGTGCTGCTGCTGGAGCAGTGGTTTGAGGTGCAACAGGTTGCACTTGTACCTGTGGAGCAGGGGTTTGAACATATTGGATTTGTGGAACAGTAGTTTGGACATAATGTACTGGCACAGGGGCAGCAGCATAGTGAGCAGTGTTTACTTGAGCTGCTGGGGCATATTGGGCATAGTGCACAGTGTTTTGGTTTTGAGGTCTAGGATTTGAGCTAGGATGAGTAATTATGGGACCAGTAGTTTGACTCCTACATTCCCTAGCGAAATGTCCCAACCTATTACACTTGTAGCACTTGATTTTCGATTTATCCAACCCTTAGATTCCCATGCAAACCTGGGAATTTTCGCCCTGTTCTTTTGTAGAACTTGCTAGTTCTAACACTTAGCAAGGACAGTTGGTGCAGGATGTCCATTTCCTCTAAATCAGTGGGATCAAAATGTTGCAAATCATTTAGTTCAAAACTTAAATTGTCTGACATCTGGTTTTCATTTGCAGTGAATGCATAACTAGCAGAGTGAGGATCAGGGTTGTTAAAATTTGCACTAGCAGTTATGTCAATGAAGTGATCATAACCCTGATCCTTACCACTGCTCCCAGATTCTTCTTGACCCAGAAGAGCAGTATTACCGAAAGTGTAATCATCGGTAACTTTTCCTGACTCTTGTAACCTCCTTTTCTGGTTCAACTCCCTTTCGTAGGTCAGGAGTCGACCGTGGAGTTGGGTCAAGGTCAGATCCTTGAATTCAGGTGAGTTTCGGGTGACAAAAGCTATGGTGTCCCATTTTTCTGGCAGTGACCTGAGGAACCTGCTATTTTGAGTTGAGTTTGTAAAAGTGGTGTTAACAAGCCTCAGTTCACTGATGAGACAACTGAAACGCTCAAATTGTTGCGTTAGTGATTCCCCTTTAACGTAGCAAAATGTTTCATACTGTTGGTTCAGGATTTCCCTATTGTTTTCTATGACTTCTTCAGTTCCCCCAAACTGTTCCTTAAGTGCGTCCCATAACTCTTTGGCACTGTTACAATGTAACAGTCTAGCATATATCTCATTGGGCAGCGCTGATGCTACGATGCTAAACGCTTTAGCATCTAGTTCGATCTTTTGAAAATCGGTTTCGGTATAATTTTCAACTGGTTTTGGAACGAACTTTTTAGCATCTTCAGCACTTGGCACTGAAGGAACATGGGGACCATAAATGACAGACTTCCAACAACCTGTGCTTTGTTGAGCGAGGATGTGACCCATCCTCCTCTGCCAGATGTTGTACTCATTTCTTTTTAGCATAGGTGGTTTAAAAAGCGAGCCGATGTTGTTTTTATCATCCTGAGATTGTGACGTCATTCTTGTTGTTTTACAGACACTGAGAAATCAACTTTAATGATGATTAATCCTTGCTCTGTTTTTCAACGGACGAACAAACGATCAGTATCAACTGTTATGAGCTGAACTATTTACGTCAAAATGATTGTTAAATCAAATTTGACTGTCCAAGCTCTGATACCAATTGTTGGATCTGAGTTTCTTTTTGATTGTATTTTCGTTTGAAATTAAGATGAGAATGAAAGAGTTGTGCAGCGGAATTAAGATGAAAACAAACTTTGCATACAATCAAACGAGAGTAATACTTTAATCAAACATCTTTACACAATGAATCGAAAGATTGAATTTGTTTCAACAACGATTACAATGATTGATGAATGAATGCAAACTCCCCCTCAGCCAGAGCTCAGTAGTTTGTTCGTGCAAAGAAGACAATGTTGTAAAAGAGCTAATAGAACAGTACAAATTACTGAACTATTTATAGGCACTTGCAAACCACTGAGCATCTTAGCTGACGTCACCATGAAAGTGACATCTAACCTCCTAACAAACTCTAACCTCTGATCTATACAAACTCTGATATACTAACTACTGCTATTACATTTCTTTACATAAAAGACACTTAAACAGCTGCTGCATCCTTCCACTGCTGTAAACCCAGCAGTGCCTGTCCGGATCAGCAGTACTTGACTGAAGGCAGTAGATTGAGTCAGCAGAGCTTTGGTCTTCCATCAGTCTTTGACATTTGTCAGTAGATGCAAAGCAGCAGTTGTAGGACAGCACTTAGTAAGATCAGCAGATAGGAGATCAGCAGATATAAAACCACTTTCAAGGGGAGAGATTTGCATGAACTAACTGTAATCGTCTGCTTATTCTGTATCCACTGCTCTGATCCAGTTTTGGCTTTAATTATCTGTTCCTCTGATAGGGTTCAATCCCAACATACTCCCTTTCGGAGCTTCTTAACCTGTCGATCCTTAATCTATACAGGTTTCTCATCAACCCATAAATTTTCATTGGTCTGCATATCATTGTGTGATAATGCTTCTTGTCTTATCGGCGAAACATATCCTTAAATCACTAGTGTGGGACACATTGATTTCCATCAAGCTCCTCAGGTAAGTTTTAGCTTATAGTTTACCAATCTTGATGTATTCGATTTCCTCGAATGATTCTATATATCAGAGCTTAACTAGCCCGATAAATTAAAAATTCAGCACACCCTTCTTAGGGCGATACCTTCAATTGAACTTCATTCCTTATTAAGGACTTAAAAGGGTTGCGACTTTCATAAATCCTTGATTTCCGCCGATTGCTGGAAATTTTCAGACGATTATGAATTCGTATGATCTTATTCGTTGTTCCCAAGAAATTTTTAGGTCCTAGTAATTCGGACTTACCAAACTTCTGTCCAACAATAGATGTTTAACATCCCATCTATACAAGGTCTTCAAAGGAGCAGCCTTGATGCTTACATACTAGCTATTAGTTATAGGAGAGCTTATTTAAGGTGGGATAGTCTTTCCAACTACTGCTTAAACAAATCTTAAGGAATAGCCAATCCTTACAGTTAGTCAAACAAATCGATGATCCTGGGCAGTTGAAGGCGATTCTTAATAGTTGCCTAAATAGGGTTGCAGTAATCAACGCATAAGCAAAATGAACCGTCTTTCTGATTAATAATACTGGAGCTCCCAGAATTATGATTCAGGCTTTTATGAAATCCCCTTCTAAAAGCTTTCCTGGTTGACCCTTAGTCATTCCATCCCGTTGGTATTAACCTATATGGGACTTTCCAATAGATACAACTCTAAGCGAGGTATTATTCTTAACTCTACTTGTCTCAGGAGGTAAACAGGGTAGTCTTTGGAGAATATAATCAAAACATAAGGAGATTACAGAGATTTTCCAAATCTCAGGCTCTAGTTCATTTATCATTGCCTGTGTCAAATAAGTGACACGTTTGCTTTATAAATCCATGGATACCTTATTCAATGACACTTATTTGGACATTTCCCTTCTGGATATCTTCTTTGAATACCATTAGCTGATTTTTAGGACAATATGACCATTGGGATATCTCAGTGGTTCCATGCATTAAACCTCCATACTGATCAGGCATGGAAGCAATCCATCAGACACATTAAGATACACCAATCCTCATATAGCACTTTCATCATACAGTCTGGTATTTGCAATTGATAGAAATCAAAGAGATATCAACTAACATATACTAGCGCACTTTATCTGGAGAGAGGGTACTCTTAAAATTTTACGACTGAAGATTTCTGACAGGAACAGAAGAAATGGTTCTTATGATTTTTGTCTGTAAGTTTTACCTTACGCTTTATATCTTAGGGTTCTTGTGGAAGATCTTGAAAGTTTTCTATACTTTTATGAAGGATTTATTGGTATCCGAATCAAAACAGAACTCTTAGCATTTATATTCTAATAAATGTTAAAGAATGTACCAGATGTCATTATTGATATGAACTACCTCTGGCACCCTTCAGGAGAGTTCAAGTGCTTTCATTCTTAGGCTTTCCATCCTTAGCTGCACTCCCCTTGACAGATGTAGGGCATGTAGTCTTGATGTAGCCTTTCTCACCACAGCCGAAACAGACTGCATTCTTCATGTCCTTGCAATGCAATGTTCTATGCTCTCTTGATTTGCAGATCCCACAAGCCCTAGGCTGTGATTGGGATTTTGATTCGAACCTGCACCTCCCTAGATGGCGCTTCTTGCAGGTCTTGCATACAGGTTTCTTATTGGACTCTTGCTTACCCTTTTTCGTAGAACTCTGGGAGTTATCTTCCTTCCTTTTCCTTTTTAGTTCATCCTTTGCATTCGAGGCATGAACAAGATCTTTCTCGTGAGTAAGGAAGTGTGGTTTTAGATGGGATTTGGAGCAAGTAGCATTGGGCTCCTTGAACTTTTTCACGGCCTTCCTCACAGCTTTTCCAACAGCTGCTTCTATCATAGCTTGGAGAACATCTTTGTCAATTCGGAGGTTCACAATTGTAGCATCTTTAGCATGTGTCGCATCATCAATGGCGCGATTGATGGTTGTCTGATCCTAGTTTGTTATACTCGAGACTTGGTTCCTAACACCAAATGAAACAATTACTTAGTTGCAATCCCACAACCGCTATTCATCATCCTGGTGACCTAATATATACTAACCATGGTATCATTAAACCATACAGGCTAATATAGTACGAACATTCTTAATGAATGTTATCTAAAATATATATCAATTATACTTAGCCTAAGCCATAAAAAGACCATCAATAGCATTTAAGGTTTGGACCTAGTCCATCACCTTTTTGAAAGGGGATCAAAATGTCACACATGTCTTGATGATTTTGGATAGCTTGAAAGCTTGTCATAAGGATATTGGAGAAGAGCGATTGCTAATGGATATAAAGCATCCATCTAAGATTGCTGAAGCAGTCTCTAAAGTATCATCGGCCAATTCTACCTCGCGTTATATGTCTAGAGTCCTAATCAGGCGGATACAACCGTTTACAACATTTATTGTCTACAATAGACTTATCCGCGCTAGAATTAAACAAATTCCCGCATAAACATCATTGATAAGGAAAGGTACCTGCTATATCGTCATCATTCTGCACCATCTCCTGGGCGTTCATTTGAAAGACCCGAGCATTGGTCTTCTTAGCCTCTTCAGGCTTTTTTTGATTCTTAGGGCAGTTAGTCTTGATATGCCCCTTCTCGTTGCAACCATAACAGGTTGCATCTTTCAACTTCTTGTAATCCATGGTTTTATGTTCCTTAGACTTGCAGTTCCCACAAGGTAGAGGCTGAGATTCAAATCTGCATTTCCCGAGGTGGTATTTCTTACAGGTTTTGCACCTGGTCTTTTCACCCAACTGCTGGTTGTCCTTCTTAAACCCGGAACTCTTTTTATGATCAGAGTTCCCCTTTTTCTTGTTATCGAAACGATGAGAATTCTCATCCTTCCTTTTACGTTTTCCATCTTCAGAAGCTTTGGCAGCCTTGTTTCTGACCACATCGAGTGTGAGAGATAGTGACAGACCCGCCGCTGACCTGAATGTAGTAGGTCTCGATGCTTTCACAGTTGCCTTGATTTCTGGGGCTAGACCCCCAATAAAGCGAGCTATACGCTTTGGTTCCGGTGTGATCAAGTAAGGAACCAATCGAGATATAGTATTGAAACTTGTAAGATATGCCTGACAATCTAAGTTCTTCATGACCAATGTCAAGAAATCAGTCTCAATTTTCTCAACTTCATGTTGAGGACAGTAATTTTCTTTGATAAGAGCAACAAACTGATCCCATGTCAGATTATACAACGGGATCTTCCCAGTAGCTTGGATTAGTGACCTCCACCAAGCTAGAGCTTCTCCTTTAAAAGATTGTGAAACAAACTTCACAATGTCTTGCTCTGCACATCAACTAATATCAACAACGGTGTCCATCTCATCGAGCCACGTCATGCAGTCGATGGCTCCCTTTTCTCCTGTGAAGTCTCTGGGCTTGCAGGAGACAAAATATTTATATGAACAGGTTTTAACACGTGGCTCTTGGTGAAGCACAACCTGTCTAGACGGAACACTCCTCTTATTCGATGAGTGATGAGAATCTTCCTTATGAGATACATGTGTCAGGGAAGGTGGTTTTGCATGAGGCACAGACTGGGTCTTGGTGTGTGTACCACTTGATTCATTATACTGTCTGTCAAGAGCTCGAGTAACGGCATTATCTATTAATGCCTGCAGTTCTGCACCAGCTATATTAACTCTGGTAGTATCATTATTCTCCCTCGGGTGGCTGTTAACCTCATCTAATCCAGCCATGTAGCTTGATTGCTATATAAATATTGACAACGATTTATTCAGAGGTTATTATGGAATCATCATTTTTGATGATTCATTAACCATGGTAATATAAACCATATTGGTTAATTTGTTAATTATATTTAACTAGTATTTTCATTATAATTTATCCTAGTTATAAAACATTAGGGATATTAAAGTGGCACAAAAGGCCTGATCACAAGGACAATTTTAAATTTATAAGCCACGATTTTAGAGAATCGAGGGATTAAGGTTTGAACATAGTTCATTACCTTTTCCTGACAGGGAGTCATAGACTACCATTGTCTTTTGTCTTGTTAGACATTGAATATGGCCCGTAGGCACTTCATCGCAAATGGATGTTTATAAAAATGATCATCTTAAATGATGATGTAAGCCATGATTTCTAGATCATTGGGCTATTTAAAGATTTGGAAGAAATCCAGTGTAAAGATGACATGTGTGATTTCATCGTATCACTGTTGTCAGGAGTGCTAACATGTTTTCAGATGTTAACAAAGATTTGAATCTTTTAAATAGGTTTTACTATTATGGCCATGTCTAAAATGACATATCGGCTAGGTTATACCTTTAAGATTCCTTTCAATATATAGGCTGATCAATTACAAAAAGGAAGGATATTATGATTTATTTTATATAATATATTCATTTATATATATCGGTAATGATTTTTTTTTTGAATCATTAAATGAAAGAAGTACATAGATGCCCTAAACGGGACTTTTAAACAAGAAATTTGTCCACAAGGAACTAAAAAATAAATATGTCCTTATAAGGACTAATAAAGAAATGAAAAACAACGAAAGAGTTTCTTCTTTACTTTATTTCTGGAAATTTTCTCCTTGGTTCTCTGTGTGAGGTATGAATACCGAAGGTTTTTGGTGTGTAGTCGAAATCTTCTATTTTAGGAATCCTTGCAATAGTGGAATCCAAGGATTCTATGGTTAATGAATAATACGAATCATGAATAAGGTCAGGTCAGGTATCATCCAAGTTTGGGATTCCAAAACTTGGAGGTAAGAAATATGAGTCCTTTGGGTCCATAGGTATTTTCTTTGGAGCGGGAGCTTCAGGGAAAATTGGTATGAACTCCTCCAATGTTGGTTTCTCATTTAAAGTTTCACAAGTCTTGGGTATAGAATTTGAAATATGGTTAATGGGTTCAAAAGGTCCTTTCTCCATACTGGTTGTACGCTGATTCGAGCTGTAGTACGAAGCTTTACATTCTTAAACTTCGGATTCGGAATGCTTCCACCAATGGCAGCTTTGCTCGGCGACACGATCTTGAGGTACATAAATATCGAAAACAACGTATACATATAACAGGGATGAGATCATTCCTAGTTCATGTCTAGACTCGGAAGTTAAGGAATGTGCTACTGTGTCATTGAGATTAAACACAAAAGGCTAGTGTTTAATTAACTCAATTTTGGCTCTGATACCAACATTTCACACCCTGATATTTCCACATATTACCGGTGGGCCCTGTGGGGAGTATCGTGACATAGTTGATATCATCATAGTCAAATAATCACAGTTCAATGCACAGCGGAAGTCTAAAGTAAATATATTACAAACCGATTCAAAAGTAACATCAATATTACAAACGTATTGTAAGATGGATCCATAGGTGGATCTTAAAACAGAAAGGTAAACATTGTTCAACAGACTTTAGACGTCTAGAACTTGCAAGATTCCCTATTAACGCCCTAAGCTCCCAGCCAATTACGTACAGTACCTGTCACTTAATCTTTTTGGAAAATACGTCAGTTTACACTGGTAAATACAATTAACTGACTCTTTTGAAAATGTTTTAAGAAAATTGATTTGAATGCACAAGGCACAAATATCCTTTTATAACTTGGGACAATTATATAAAAATAATTTTGTATACAGATTTACATTTCGTTATACATTCAGGGCCCGATGTAGAAACCGAGTCAAGATTAACAGACACACCACAAGTATAGGCCCACAAGAGAGTGAGATACCGTTTTTCTTACGCAACTGTCAGGTGTATGCCTACACCTTGTGCTTAAGATGTGGCCATTTTCTTAATAATGATGCCAAGGATATCCGGGACATGGTCATTAACCCCCAAAGGCTTTATTTCAAACAAGATAGATTAAAATGGCTTACCTCAATAATTTAACCACTATTCGATTAAACATTCAATACCCAACCAAGCGGTATTATTATAATAACGTATCCCAAGCCCGTATAGGGAAAATAAGTTAAAAGTATTTACCTGAGCTTAAAATGCAATTTATACTCAGCCGTATATTCTAATCAGCAAGCACAAGTACCTCTACTGGGGCTCTCCATCTGGAACGAAGGTTTTATTAACCTGTTAGATTCCTAACGGGTCTTATTTAAGTTGTAACTTAGACCGGTTAGTTTTAAGGAAAGGTTTACGGTTCAAAACGCGAGATTAAGGAAGACCGGATTAGAGTGTGATTTAGACCCGACAAGTATGAAGAATTGTTTAATTTGGGTAAACTAAACACATTCTGGATTTTGAAGCAAAAATGATAAGGTTTGACCCGTTTAGGTCAATTTATGCAAACTAGTTACATAAACCGTACCGAACGCGTAAAATGCATAACGGGTAACCAAATGAGTCATGCACATGTTTCATAAGTTAGTATGCCTTAAATATGTTGTGATATCAGTAGGATACCTTCCATTAAGCCCAAAATGAATTTAAAATCAAATTAAGCCCCGAAAGGGCATTTTGGTCATTTTAAAGATCATAAAAGAGGTTAAATGACAATCTGAGGTTCTGGTCTAAAATGATTAGTTAAAATATTTATTTTAGTAGGTTATATCAGTAAAATATCATATATGTGTGAATTTTATCATTTATGGCCAAACTATGCACCATCACTAGGTAACAAGCTTTAGGTGCCAAATATGGTTTCAAAACTTGGTAGAGGGGGCTGAAGGGGGCACTGACCATAACCTCCAATCTTAGAGAGTTGTTATTATAGATTGTGGTGTCAAAAACAATACTCTTTATTGTTGGATAAAAAATAGATTTATTGTTGGATGAAAAAATAGATTTGAAATGATTGAGGCTTGCTGATGTGACGTATCTAGAGTTTTATCATTATTCATTGCCCTCCGCTCAAATATTATGTTTTGTAATGGCACACTTAAAAATTTATGGATGGCAGGCACTTCTATGCCAACATGTTTAAAAAGTAGAATTAATCTAAAAGAAAATAAAATTATATATGATGACAACATATTGAATAGGTTTTTTACTTAATTAAATACTTTTATACCAATCCGAATCCGGTTGAGTGTATTTACCAGTAATATCATGAAAAACGTAACATAGAAGACAAAGAAATCAATAAACAAATGAATAAAAAAAATTGTAAATTTTCAAGTAATTACATACCAGATTTAACTTATAACTACTCTTATGCCCTGTCCGTGTTGCGGGACGCAAAGTCGAATATTTCTTAGTTTCGTATCATGTACGCATGTATTTCGGTTACTTGTATATACTACTTATAACACAATCTCAATAAAAAATACATCGAATCAACAAATTAAACAAAACACTACCATAGTTTAAAAAAAAAAACTAAAATGATGGCAAACCTATAATTTTGAGCTGGGGTAAAATAATAATTTGTCGGGAACAATGAGCGACCGCTAGACAGCTGCTTGACACAAATAAAAGTTACATTGAGTCAACCAAGTAAAATAAAATACTACTATAGTTTTGAAAAAAAATGATGGCAAGATCATAATTTTTAGCTTTTAGCTGGCGGCAAAATTGTAATCTTTGAAATGGGGGCAAAATCATAAGTTTGAACCGAGAGCAAAATCGTAAATTTAAGGTGGGGGCAAAATCACAATTTTACTTTGAACTGGGGGGCAATCATAATTTTGAACTGAGGGCAAAATCATAATTTTGAACCAGGGGTAAAAACATAATTTTATTTTGAACTTGGGACAAAAACGTAATTTTGAACTTGGGGCAAAATCGTAATTAAAAATTGGGGCAAAATCTTAATTTATTCGGGGCCAATGGGAGAGTGCCAGGCAGTTGCCTGCCTGACATTTGTAGATATATAAAATATAGAGTAAAATGCCCGGATAGTCCCTGTGGTTTTGTAAAAAACATCTATAGTCCCCAACTTTTGGAAATTACACTGGCGCTCCCTATGGGTTGACACTTTGTTACTCAGATAGTCCTTAGAGTGGATGTCCGTTAGTTTTCAACGTTAACTCCATGTAAAATAACCAAAATTGGTCATTTTACATAAGCCTTAAAGGTCAAATTTGGAAATCTGAGTTCAAAACTTTTACTTACTGTTAAGGTATAAAAATTTATTCATAACAGCAGTAGGTAACAAGCTTTAGGTGCCAAATATGGTTTTAAACCATATTATGCGCCTAAATCGCATAAAAGTCGGTATTTGACGATTTTCGGGTTGATTAAGTAAAAATCTGAGATTTTAATTAGCCTTTACTGTTTAAAATAACTTATTTAATATATAAAATCAGTAGAAAAAGGTTTAGTATGTAAAGGATGTGTAAAATTCATTTTATTAGCGAAAAGGGCATTATCGTCAATTATAGAGTCTATGCAAGAACCCTATGTTATAATCAGTTTAAAAATAAATAAAAATCTCCAAAAATCCCAAAATATTATATTATATCTGTGGGTAAAAGGTTTGGTGTTAAAATTTGATTTTAAATAGGTTTTATGCCGAAATTGCCGTTTAATTAATAAAAAGGCTTTAATTTACGATATTGAGCATAACTCCCATTTTAGACCACGAACTGATGTGAAATTTTAAGGACATGTTTATAAATCAGTAACAAAGGTTTTTGTCCTCTCACATTTTCAAAAATCTTGTTTTTAATATCAAAAGGGTATAATAGTCAACTTTAAGCATATAACGGAAACATGCAATGAACTAGCATTTCTATGGAACCATGTTGTATAACCTTGGAAGGTTATACTAACATGTAATACGGTCCAAAAGGAATCCTAAGGCATATCTAAACTAAGCTAAATCGGGTCAGAACTGAAAGTCAAAGCAAAAGTCTACTTTTGCGACTTTCGGTTCCGAACCGAACCGAGCCTAAACTCAGAATTGTTGGGTTGAACATGCCTAGACATGTTCAATTAATATTTACCAAGTTATTAAAGTTACAAAACTAATTTTATTGTATTTACATCATTACTTATGAATTTCATTTAAAAGACGGACTCGTTTGACTTTTATTTTAATCACTTTGACCTGACCATTAACTAAGCAAACGTGGTAATTAGGAGGTGCCCTTTTGAGGCTTTAATACCTACCTAATTACGATCAAGTAGCCATGTTCGTTGCGAACAATGACTTGACTGTTTAAAAGTCAAATCGTTTATTGAAAACGCTTAACTTTTCGGCCATAAGAGGGCACTTACAAAGGGTCCAATGGACTGAAAAAAACTCAAAAGGAGGTTCCCAATGATTCAGGATCCTCTTAGTTGAGAGCAAGAGCAGATTTTTGGAAAGATGGTGTGAAATGAACAAGAAACCCACCACCTTTTTATAGTTTTCAGGATCTCATAGGATCGTGACAAGTGTCGGGAGGTAAAACCAGATTATGACAGGTGTAAAACCATTTTTTAAAACAATTGGCAGCCCCTAGAGTTGAATATGAGTGAGTAGGAAACCAGTTTTGATGAAAACCAGCAACAAAAACAGTTTCTGCAGCTGTTCTGTTTTACACGGCCCACGTAGGAAGCCCAGGTTCCTTACGCGGCCTGCCTAGAACCTGGCCCAGACTTCAAAGTTTGGCAGAATTACATATTCAGCCCCTGAACATGTTATATGCTATTTCCGACACATTTAAGGCCCGTTAAGCCATGTTTAAGGCTCTACAATAATGCCTAAACATAGGGAACATAAAACATGCTAAAAAATATGCCGGATGTCAGTTCGTTTGGTCGTATGGTTGCGTCGTTCGGCTAATTACGACGAAACACGAACGGACGCGAAAAACGATCCAAATTACGCAACGAATGGAATTTTATCTCGCCGAACCCTAAAATAAAATATTTTAGTGATTACTAAATTTTTGGATGTCCGGATATATTCAGAATGTAAGATATGCGCGAAAATGTAAACTTAGGCACTTTTTGACACTTTTAGTCCCTGTTGATCAAATAAGTTTATTTTTGCGCACCGAACACCTCTAAGCCTATTTCTAAGCTATGTAAAGGATATTTAGGGCATTTTTAACTTATGATCATATTCCGGAAGGTCCGATACCATATGAATTGATAGACTTTTGCAGTTTGACGCAATTAGTCCCTTTAATGCTCAAAGTTGCACATATCATCACTTAATAGCATTGAAGCATTATCTAATCCATATTAGGCATTTTTGGGAGTATTATTAGACATCACGATGCTTCGGGTTCGTAAAAAGGTCATTCAGAGGTATAATTAAACATATTGACACTTTTTGTCCCTCTAACTTACAAAGTTGTGCATAACTTCACTTATAGGCATAAAAGCCCTTAATGGTCAATATTAGGCATTCCCGAGAGTGTAATCAATTATCATGAAGCTCTCGGTTTGTTAAAAGGTCGCTCAGAGGTAAGAATTAACATGTTGACGCTTTTAACCCTTCGACGTGCAAACTTTCAATTAATTATACAAACGGCAATTCTCGATCAACAAGTGGCCCATTTGTGAATATGATTACCGTGTAATGTTATTCCGAGGCTTATAATAAGCATGTTAACATTTCCAGTCCTTCTATAATCAAAGTTTTTGATTTTTCGCAAAATTAGTCCCTTGAATTCAACGTTTGACTTTATTAGGGTTCATTACACGTGTCAATACATCATTGGACGTGATTTTATGAGGTGTTACACACGATTGGTGCTCCATTCTCTTTTTTATTTTCAACTTTGGCATCCTTTCCAATACCTACACTCACTTGACAAGAAGAAGTTAGAAACGTTTCATTAAATTCACTATTAGGAACGGTGCTTACCACATTGATGTTAACACTATTAATGTTTTTAGGATTTGGCACCGTGTCACTTGGTAGTTGACCTTTTCCTTTCTTCAAGAGTGCCACTTCACTTGCAAGTTGACCCATTTGAGTGGTCAAAGATTGGATAGCTTTATCAAGGATTTCATCTTTTTGAATGCGAACATCAACCATTTGATTTCTTCGTTGCATCTCTAGTTGCATCGACTTGAGCAAATCCATGATCTCATTTCCACTCGAGTTAGATGACCCCGACCACCCTGTTTGTTCATTGGTGGGTGGTTGATATTGCCTTTGATACCCTTGATTGTAAAATTGTTGGCGCGGGAAAAAAAATTATTGATTCCCTTGGAAATTAGGATTGGCTTGGTTGGACGGATTTCCATAACGAAAGTTTGGGTGATTTCTCAATCTGGGGTGGTAGGTGTTCGAATTCATATTATAATTCCTACCACCTTCCCCTTGGCCTTAAACCACATTCACCCCTTCAAATTGTTCTTGGGCTCCCAAACAATTTTCTGCCGCACGACCCAACTGCTTACAAATTGAACAATCATCATATACCTGGTTTGTAGTTTGAACTCCTCCATCATCCACAGCATGCTTAGGGTCACTGTGGTGTCACTTGGAAGCTTCCCTATGCTTCCTCGCATTTGAGCACTTCTTTTGCAAGTTGGCCCACTTGCTTTGCCAATGCTTCATGCGACTTGTCCCAAATCTCATTCTCTTTCTTGGACTCTTGCATCATTGAAAGCATTGCATCCATCTTTGCATTCAAATCACTACTACCCCCTTGATTGTTCGACCCACTTCCATTACCGCCTTGGTTGTTGTAATTCCGTTGGTACCCACTTTGGTAGTTGTTGTCCCGACCTTGGTACCCTTGGTTGTAATTACGTTGGTAACCTCCTAGATTACCACCTTGGCGATTTTGGTATGATGACCCGCTTTGATTACCCGGTTGAAAATCCGGGTTCATTTGGTTTGCGGCATTCCCATATGGGAAATTGGGATGATTTCTCAATCCGGGATGATAATTATTCGAATTCAAGTCATTGTTCTTTCTATCACCGAACACTTGATTTACTTCTTCGGTGTATTCACCCGGTCCCATTTGACAATGATCGGTCGGATGACCAACCTCCCCACAATCTTCACATACCGCGAATTGCACCGCGTTTACCTCTTTCCTCTTCGTACGAGCTAACTCCCGTTCTAGAGTAGTAATCCGATCCTTAGAGTTAGAATCGAGATCGGGAAGTGATCGGGAAACTGGATGTTTTTTAGCTCTATCAGCCAACTCCTTTGACTTTGACCTCTTGCTCATCCGCTCAAGAAATTCCCAATCGTCATCCTCGTGGTTACTCAACAACGTCCCATTAATCGTTGACTCGAGGTGGTTCCATGTCTCATCATCCAAACCCCGCACAAAACATTTAACCAACTCCCATTTTTCAATTTGATGACGTGGACACTTACGGATTAATTCCTTGTATCGAGTGAAGGCTTCGTGTAATGGTTCACTCGAGAGTTGGCGAAAAGACCTAATTTCATCTCTAGCATCGTCGGTCTTCGCCATCGAATAATACTCGTCAAGAATAACCTGTTGCATTTCAGCCCATGTACGAATACTACCCGCCGGAAGTGTGAGAAACCACTGTTTTTCCTTATCCTTCAAATAAAACTGAAACAATCGAAGCTTCACCTCTTCTAATGCAAAATCGTGTCCTCCAATCGTACTACATATGGCAGAAAACTTCGCCAAATGGGTATACGGCTCATCATTAGTCCTCCCATTGAAATGGGGTAGGATGTTGATGTAATTGGGTTTACAATCAAACATTCGTCTTTCACACACAATCGGTGAATCATTGTCGGTGACCAACGGTCTAAAACGGTCATTAACACCCCTCGGAGGTTGTTGAGAATGACGTGGACCATCAACTTCTTGATCAAATGGTCTTCGATTATCTCGTCTATTACCACCTCGATCCCCACCTTGGTTTCCACCTTGATTACCTCCTCTCATAAAACGAGGAATCCGGTTATGATTCACATTGTTGTTATTATTGTAATACCCATCATTCCGGTTCCTTTGGCTGTTGTTTCGTGGTTGGCGGTTGTTTCCGTAACCATCATTTCTAACATTCCCATAACCATAATTGTCGTTCCCCACAAAGTTGACGTTTTGATAGCCAAACTTGTCATTATCAAAGCCCCTTGCGTTGTAAACATTATCCCGGTTCACATACCCCCAACCATCATCGTCTACCCGTTTGTCATAATTCCCCCCATCATCCGAGTATTCCGAGTGAATATTCACGTGCTCCTGCGACTGGTAACTGGGAACACTATACGACTCATCATCGGGGATGACATTTCTCAAGTCGTCAATGTTAAAGAACGGGTCTTCATTCGCGGGATTGCCACGGTCCCGGTTGCCTCTACGATCGGAATTAACATTCCGGTCATCAAGGTTAGTGGGTAAGGAGTTGTGTCGGTGACGATTTTGTTGTGGCTGTGTTCTTTGGTTATTATTTGGGCCACGGTTTTGAAAAGGCGGTGTGGGTGGTCTTGAGTTGTTACCACCACCCGGTTGATCTTGAGGTATATTTTGTTGGATATTTTGGGCTGGGCAAAAATTGCCTCGGTATTGGAATTGGTTTTGGTTGAGGTTTGGGTGATTGGAATTTTGGTGTTCCATCGAATTGGGTTCAATGGATGGTGTGGATTGTGAATTTTGGGTGACTTGGTTAGAAACAGTGGTTGCCTCTAACCGACTTGCTAAATTCCTTCTTGCTACTCGCTCGGTTTCCTGTTCGTAGACTAACGGTGAAGTCCTCCCGGAATTTCGTGTGCGCATGCACTACCTGTAATCTGCACAAGTAACACAACCCGCGTAACAAGGAAAAAGACAAAGTACAAAAAGAACTAAGAAATTTAAACAGTTAATCACAAAAATACAAACAAGTATCCAAACACAAAGCGCACGAACTCCCCGGCAACGGCATCAAAATTTGATCGGATTGTCGCGCTCCGGTAAAAGATAAGATTTATAGTCCCAAATTACCCTTAACAAATGTGTTAGTGGTAGTAATGGGTCGAACCACGAAGAGTTTATGGTTTGCAAATGGACTTGGTTGAATTATAATGTTGTCACTATTATGAAGATTACTAGATTAATTTTTATGATTTTTGTTTGTTTGAAAAGATATTGAATTAAATTAACAAAGTTGATTGGATTACTTAATTACTAGAAATCAAATGATTGCCAGAAAACCTGATTAACGATTATAAAATAAGATGGAATAACAAGGTTCACACTCGGTTCAACAAATGCAAGATCTAGGGTTACTACACGTTTTAATTTGGTTTAATCGAATTAGTTCATTAACGGGTTAACAATCACAAAGCGTAGGTGCCAATCGTTATCAACGTTATAGACACGGACCACGATGCACTTCATTACCTTGGACTAGCAAATCCTCTCAAAAGACAAAGCATAAATGTGCATATTCGTTTCACAAATTCAAATTTAATAATTCACTCGACAATTCACAAATTCAATACAAACGTATGACAATTGCCTAAAGATTCAAACGCAATTCAATTTGCCACAACCCAAATATCAAACAAGAAATAAAACCCTAAATCTTACAGTAGTCTACACCGGGGTGAAACCTCCACGAAATTAGCCACTCATGATCGAATTGACTTGATCACCGGATGTTGAGAACTTGAAATTGGTCATCTTGAAGCTTTGAAATGGATGAAGGATGATGGTTAGGGTTTTGGTGAGTGATGGTGATGAAAGAATGAATGAGTGGATGAACTAGGGTCTGGGGGAATGGTGGTGATAATGAATTGGATGATGGATTCGAATGATTTGGATGAAGGTTTGTGTAATGGATGGATTAGATATGATAGAGATGATGAATTTTGGCTCCAAGGTAGATTCAAGTTCAAAATCAAAGTGTAACCGTCGTATGAATGGGTCAAAAACGTTTTTAATTCATTCCAACACACCCAAACGCAAAAATTCGCGATCGAAAGAAGGGGAAGCCGACGCCGACGGCCAGGAGTGGCGTCGGCGACGCTATATGAAAAAACGGGGCCTGAGCGACGGCTTAAATCACTATGTACGATGATCTTCATGCGACAGACCATCCACGGGGCGTCGCCGACGGCCCCTTTGGGCGTCGGCGACGATGCTTTAAATACCCATTCTCCGTTTTCGCGTATTTCACTCCCGGTTGACCCAATTCGCGTCTCGGAGGTCCGTTTTTCGTCTCGGCGGTCCGTAAAGCTCCCAAATAGCTCCTTAAACTTTATTAGACCTGCAAAACACAATTTTAATTAAAAGTAGGCTATTCGGAATTAAAACCCATGCAAAAAAATTAAGTTACGCAATTACGAGCACCGTTATTCGACCACGTATCAAGTCAGCCTTGGCGGCGTGTGTATTTTTGCAGCTGCACGCGACGGCGTGTAGCGGAAAATGTTGGTGGTAGTGTGGTGACTCAACTACGTTATCGTGGGAGTGTTGTATGTGTGGTGGTACGGTGAAATCAGAAGTCGGCGGTGGCGTAGCAGTAAAAACAAGGGGGCGCGGCTGTGGTTCTACCCTAACCCGATCAGGCGACGGCTGGGTTTCAAGGTCACGTCTCTAGTGACCATGTCTACTTCTGCAACTCCTTGGTGCGTAAAACGGAAACGAGGAGCTCATGTGGAGTTTTTCTAACAGTGGTGGTTCTTTGGAAAAGCGGCGGCTTGGGTTTAGGATGGGTTCTACGACAATCTAAGGGTTAAGGTAAATGGCCCCTCATTTCTCTACGTCTGATTTCTTAGATCCATGGCATTTGAGGAGGTTTTGATGGATTTTTCAGGTGACGACTGTTGGCGTTGGATTGACGCTTCGATTACCAGGCAGCGGCGGATGACGGTGTTTGTGGCCGAGTAGGGTTCGAGTTATTAGATCGGGTTTGGGTCAGAAGGCCAAACTCAGCCAACAACTATCAACGGGACATAACCGGTCAACACACATAGCAATGTTACTTTTTGTGTCGGTTCGCGAAGCCTTTGGTTAGGTATAACGCATGCTCGTTTAGCATGACCTAATATGTATTAATGTTAACATTTGTGCAATATGTGAGAATCTAGCTCTAGTGAGTCCGACCCGATTAGTAGAATTGTATAAAATAATATATGGGATTTGTATGCGAGATATTCAGTTATAATCGGACTTCTATGTGTATTTATGTGAACATATGTATAAATATAAATACGTTATACCGGCTTGGACTTTTGATGTATAGAAAATGATCGACATCTTAAGTTGTCAGGTTTTGTTCCATAAACAGAAGAAACTCTGCCAGATTTTCATGAGAATCTATATAATATAACGTGTGTATTTTATAACAAACAAAAGCATATCGGGACTCAAATAATTTTATAGAAAGAGTAAATGCCAAAATCGTCCCTGAGGTTTGGGCATGTTTGCCATTTTCATCCACCACAAATTTTGTGTACCATATGGTCCTTCACTTTTTGGATTTTTTGCCATTTTCATCCAAACGTCTGACTGTTTTTGCCAAAATCGTCCTTGAGATTTGGGAATTTTTTTCCATTTTCATCCAAATGTTTGATAGAAAAAATAAAGCAAAATAGACGTTTGGATGAAAATGGCAAAAATCCCAAAAGTGAAGGACTATATGGTACAAAAAAGTTGTTTTGGATGAAAACGGCAAACATGCCTAAACCTCAGGGACGATTTTGGCAATTTACTCTTTATAAAAATTATAAAGTACATGTTTATTTTGGATGACGTTTGCGAATCACGAAATAAGTTTTAAACATAATGATCTATATTTATTTCAAATAGTTAAACGAGATTCGAAATGTAATTATAGCATGATAATAGATAATGTTATTCGGGACATTTCCGTATTATCCGAATAAAATAAATTAAAATAAATATATAATGATATTTATTTTAACGACTATAAAAGATACGCCAGTGCGTCCTTGACCTATTATTTGACTACGTGTGTCATAAGTTTAATACACACACATTACAGGAACTCTGATATGTCTGCTTTACTTAAATAAATTGTTAGTATGTATGAAAATATTTGGAAAAACCATATTAATATATTACCCGGTCTTATAACATGTGCTATCTTAATACAAATACATACCTACATGCACGTTAACACAATTTATGAACATATTTAAATATATATATATTTAATCGCTCGAGAACTAAGCTGTTCTTAAGGCTTAGTACATATATGGGGTATATGTGGGATTAAACGAACCTAGAGTTGTTGTATCATAGTAATAACCTTACTATCGGGTCAGACATTTAACGATTCGGTAGAGCTCGATCACACGTGAAACTTTGTTAAATTACCCATTGACTCTCAATTTAATAAAAAAAGGCTTATGACTAACACGTTTCATTAAATTACCCATCGACTCTCAATTTAATAAAAAATCGGTTCAATAAGTATTAACATGTGCATAGATTGAGCCACGTCGGCACAAGAATATGGATATTGCGCCAAAAATTTTTAAAATAAATAAATATAAACCAAATATAACTAATTAAAAATAAATAAATAAAAACAAAAAATAACTAAAATTTAAAGTTAATTTTCAATCTATATTATTACTTCTAAAAACCATTTTTTGTAATTATTAGGGTCAATATAATAATTACCTATATAGAAATATTATGTCCCTTTCACTGGGAAACTAAATATAATATGTTTGGGAAAATAGCTAAGTATCTATTGACCATAATAATTAAAAAAATGGTTTTTAGAAGTAATAATAAAGACTGAAAATCAACTTTAAATTTTAGTTATTTTTTGTTTTTATTTATTTATTTTAATTAGTTGTATTTCGTTTTTATTTATTTATTTTAAAATTTTTTGGCGTAGTATCCATATTCTTGCAACAACGTGGCTCAATCTATGCAAATGTTAGTACTTTATTGAACCGATTTTTCTATTAAATTAAGAGTCGGTGGGTAATTTATTAAAACATGTTACTCACAAGGCTTTTTTTATTAAACTGAGAGTCAATGGGTAATTTAATAAAACATGTTAGTCATAAGGCTGATTTGATTATTATCATTCTTTTTACTTCACTGAAGAGTACATGGAGCAAGTATGTGGTCTTTTGGTCGATTTGGATCTCGTACGAAACTCTGTACCTTCAATATAACGAGTTTAACCGTGGGTCATCCTCATAAGCTCTCTACTTCTCGTACATACTTCTTAACTATAATCAATACTTGGTATATGTAAGCAACACATACACACGATTATCTGTTTTGAATTGAATTGTATTGTATTGTATTGTACTATATAACAGTACCATCTCATAGTTGAGTGTGTTTAGTTTCTTTGATTTGTTTAGTATCATTTTCGTATTCCCAAGACTTCTTCAAAAATTACATGCAATAATGAATAACTGAATTTGGTTTACAAAGATCCAAAAATCAAAATCATACGAAACACAGGAAAATGTAATTCTTTTTGTTAATAATGATATGTATGATCATCAAAGATTTATAATCTTGTAATCCAAAAGTCGAACAATAATCCAAGTTCTTGCACAAACAAGATATGATTCCACCCTAACACAAAATTGTTAAACTTTAGAAGTAAATTGTACGTAAATATATAACATGTCGATACATAAATGGGTTGATATAATGTATTTATTATTATTGCACCCCTGTTAATTTAATTGAGAATAACCTATACACCTTGTATAAGATGTAGCATACAAGCTATGGTGTATTGTGGGTTTTGAAATGAAAGGGTTTAGGTTCAAAGTGGTTAACTAGGGGAATTTTTGTGTTTTTGTGGGGAGATAAAAATAGAAAATAAGCTTGAAATGGAAAAAGGGGTTTAAAATCCTAATGCCTCCATCATATACTTACTTGGATTAGTCGGTAAGGACCGAGAATTTATTGTCTTGTCAAGTTCTAGATTTGTAGGAATCGTACGGGCTATTCACACAAGAAATGAAGGATGAGCATTTAGTATAGATGTGGTAGTGGATGCTTGTTAAAGGCTCAAAACTCACAAGTTTGTGGGAAAATGGTAAAGATGTGAAAATTTATATACAATCAAATTTTATAAATTTGGCATGCCCTTTTGTGAACGCATTATGTTTATTACTTCCGCCAATCATGTTTATAGTTGTCAATATATTGAGTCGTAGTTGATTGTATAGGTTTGTAGGTTAGAAAGATGGATTTGTAATGTTTGTACACATTCGTACGAACGTGCAGTTCGCGCAAAAGGGACACCTGAATCGTCCCAAGGTGCCTCTCGTACGAAGTGGTCCCATTCGTCCTTACCTGTATGGACGACTGGGCGTGCCTATAAATAGGGGTTCAGGGGTTGTCATTTGTAACACTTTGGACTTGAGAGGGGAAACTCTGTCCATTTGGTTTCGTTGTATTATAACTTTAAATCATCAATAGAAACCAGTTTAATTAGCTTGTTCTTGTGCATGTCATCTTCATACTCGGATTTCGCACGAGATATGAAGATATATTAGCCGGTCGGAGCATTCAGAGCACCGAAATGGTCCTCACAAGTGGTATCAGATCTTGGAGACCGGTTTCAAGGACTGAGAACACAAGATAGTAGAAAAATCAAGCTGATTTGGATCTGATTATATCATCTTTCTACTCAAATATCTTCTACTCATCTTCTTTATACTTAAAACGTAAAATTAACGTTGAATTCATGGACACAATTTTCTGATTTTTGGATATAATGTGCGAAATCATGTTTTAATCAATCCTTGAAAGAATTAGATCATAATTCGAACTAATTCATTGAAAATTCTTAGAAAAACCATGAAAAACGTAACTTGAGTTTCGCAAGTCGTTCGAGTCGTCCTAGACACTTTTGTATGAAAGTGATCAAGATCAGTTTCTTAAATAATTTATCACAATCGTACGAAAGGCATTATCCGTTTCGCACGAAACTACCAACTTGTTGTCTGATTGTTTTTACCTGTCACATTCGCATGAGAGTGAAATTCCCTCTTATACAAAAGAGATCTATTTCTTGGTTTCAAAGTTGTTTGATCGTTTGTTGATTTTTGCATGTGTTGAACATGGATTCCGAGTTTTATAACGCTTTTGCAACCATACCTGATTGGGTGGCTCAGACTTTAAAGTCAGAAAACGAACATGGAATGCAGTCTAAACCACCTAGGTTAATGAACATAGATGAATATAAAAAATGGGAAGAGTGGTTTGTAAATTGTGTTCAAGCTTACCATATGGGATGTTGGTATGCAATCTTAAGAGAATATAATGAACCCTTAGAGAATGATGGCCAAAAGAATCACTGATGGCATATAATGAGCAAGAAAAAGAAAAATTCAAGAATGAAAAGAAAATGATAAGTTTTCTACAACAATCAGTGAAAGACAGTATTCTATCATTATTACAACACAGTGGAACTGCTTATTCAATATGGAATGCATTAAAATATAAGTATGAAGGAAATGAGCAAGTGATGAAAAGCAAAAGAGCGCTAATGAAAAAAGAATTTGAAAAGTTTACAAGTCTGAAAGGCGAAACTATTAAACAACTGATTGAAAGATTTTGTAACTTGATTAAAGAATTGAAGTTGTTAGGGATTGAAAAGAATCGGGAAGAGTTGGTAGACAAGCTCGTTGGTGCACTTCCAAGGGAAAATGATTGGTCTACATTTATCTTGATCATGAGAAACAATATGGAATACGATACCATTAGTTTTAACAGATTAATCAAAAAATTGGAAGCACACGAGTTAGAATTGAGAAAAGCAGGAAATTTATAGAATGAACAACAAGATGTAAGTTTGTACTACAGGAATGGTAGTTCTTCAGATATTCAAAGCCAAAAAGTACAGACAGCATACAGTGCAGATAGTTCATCTGGATTTTCTGGTTTTTCAACAAACACCAGTTCAAGCAGCAGTGGATTTGGAACATTCTCGAGCAATGAATCAAATTATTCAACTCCAAATTCAAAGTCATCAAAGGGATCAAACTCATATTCAAACAAAAGAAACAGTCAGTCTCATGTGATACAATGCAATGTTTCAGTAAATCTGCAAAATGCTCAAGGTCTGAAAGAATCCATAGTGAAATAGCAAATGGCATTTATGGGATCAATTTTTGAATCATGTGACAATCTTATAGCTAAAAATCGGAAGTTGTAATATGAAAAAAAAGGACTTTGACCAGCTAGATCCAGAAGAAATGGAACTTATGGATATCATGTGGAATATGGCGAGTATTATGAGACGAGCTCAGAGATTTGTTGAAATCACAGGGAGACAGTGCGGGTTCGTATCGAATGCTAAACTGGGTTTTGATAAGTCAAAGGTAACCTGTTTCATATGCAAATGAAAAGGACATTTTAAAAGAGAGTGCACATATCAAGAAGATCAAGAAAACAATAATCCATTTAGTGATTATTATAAGCAGGCAATATATCACAAACAGGATAGGCTACAGAATGAAGCTGGATCTTTAAAGTCGAAAAACAAAGCATTGGTTGTCATACATGAAGATGAATGTTTCAACTGGAATAACATGTTTTCTCAACCTGACGGACGAGCGATGCTTGTTGAAGTTCATGAAGAAGTTGAACAGACAGTTGAAGAAGAATGTTGTTTTGATGAAGTTCCTAAAAATTCTAATATTTCCTTAGCTGATGAAGTTTATAATAATTTTGTAGGTTTGTTTAACGGCAACAATGGATTTAACATGGAGGAGAGAAAAGAAGAAAAGGTGATGAAAGAAGATCAGACGATGGCAGCTCAGATTGTTGAAGAAGACGATAAAAACAGTGAATCTGAGAGTAAGTTTGACATAATACCATATGAAGTCTGTGCAGAAAATGAAGAGTTTTTCAAACAAAAACGCACAGTACTTGAGAAAAAAGAAGATTTTTTAAACAAAACCTCGGTCGAAGTTGCTCAAAAAGAAGAATTTCTTGAACAAAAATGCAACGAAGCAATTGAATTTGAAGAGTATTTAAATCAAACTCATTTAGAGTTTGAGAAAAAAGAACTGTTTGTGATACAAACATGCAAAGAAATTCTTGAAAAAGAAAAAGTTTTGAATCAAAAAGAAAATGATTTGACACAAAAATGCAATGATTTTGAAAAAGAAAATGAAATGTTGAAACAAAAGTGTTCTGAAAAATGCAATGATTGTGTTCGAAAAGAAAAAAAAATATCAAGAATTGCAAAAAACACAATGATGTGATGAAATTTGATTATTTCAGGATGAAAGTAGCATATGATAAGATGAAAAGTGAAATTAAATATCTTGAAGAAAGAAACAAAAAACTTGCTGAAACAACAAGATATCTTGAAGCTAATTATAAAGACAAGCAATTGACAGTAATTTTTATCTTGATCAAATTGCATTGCTGAAACATGAATTGGCAGAAACTAATAAAAAAACAAGAAATTGTTGAATTACAATGCTTCTTCATACATTCTTGAACGTATCTTTCAAATTCCAGCAGAAAAAAAAAGATTCTGAAAAGAAAAAATATTAACATAAGCAAAGATTCAACTTATCATCGGATTCCACCTCCAATGACGGAAAATTCTTGTCAAAAACAATCTGAGGAGTTGGAACATGCACTGAATATCGAATTAAAATCTTTTTCAAATGAAGCTGATCAGTTGCCTAATGATATTGATGTGACTTATACCAAATCTGATGTTGATGAATCAGAGTTGGTAAAAAATGTGGTTGAAAATGTTTTAAAAGATGAAAATGAAAATGATTCTACCAAAAATGACATTTCCAAATCATAAATCATAAGTTGAAGAGAGTTTTCACAAAAATTATTTGAAAAATTCAAAATCTGAATCTGATTCAAAAGCGAATGATGATCCAATATTATTGGCATATCACATGGTTGGATCTGACAAACTATTTTCAGATGTTGAATTTCCGATTCAATATGTGATTGTGGAAAAGATCGAAAAAGTGTTCAAGTTGGTGGAAATTGAGTTTTCTGAAGTTGAAAATCTTGCCGGAAAAGTAAGAAATTTGAAGGGCAAGAAATTTTTTTATGACAAACCAGGAAATGCACGTTATCAAAAGAAAAATACAAGAGCTGGTTTGGGTTATAAAAAGAATCAAAAGAAAAGTTTTGAAAAACAAAATTTTCATAAAAATATGAACTTTGTTCATGGAACAAGTTCAGAAAAGGAGAAAGAAATCCGATTTAGTCGACAGACTAATGAAGAATTATATGCTCAAAAGAAGCAACATCAATAGGCGAAGGATGTTTCAAATAAAATATGTTTCAAATGCAAATAGATTGGGCACATTGGTCGTAAATGTCCACAAGATCTAAAGCCTATTTATGTTGAGAAAAAGAAAGAGAAGCCAGAAGTTGATAATCAGAAAACACCCAAGTTTGAACCAAAACAAATTTGGAAACAAAAGAGTGAATTGTCAAAAAGAAACATTCAAAGTGATTCAAGGTTTTATGTAAAGAATGTTTCAAATGGACAAACTTGGATGATGAAACAAAAAGTTACTTCTGATGGAGAAAAAAAGAAACTTGATTCAACTGAGAAAGTTGAAGTCAAGAAACAAAATGTTTTTATGAAAAATGAAAGAGATTTTTCGAAACTGAACGAATCTTACTGTGTCAAAATACCTAAGGTCAAACAGACCTAGGTTGCATTGTTCAAGTGATTGAGTTGTTGCTTGTGCAAGTGTTTAAAGGTCAATCCAAGTTCTGCATGAATAACAGAACAGCCTGGCACATGAGGAGAAATCCTGTGTTTGAAAATAGGAAGTGATTGGTTTTAATTAAAAATTTTAAAATTTTGAAATTAAAAGAGAGGAATACACCGAACCCTCACGGCTGAACAAGCCGAACATGATAAAACAAGAATTGAAAATGGTTTCATAATGTAAAATATCAATGTTTTTGTGATAATGGGGGGTGAAAAATAATCAGTTTACTAAATGTGAAGCAGAAACGGATGGCGAGATAAAGCGGTTTGCCAAATGTTTTAGAATTTTAGGGGGGAGTGTATAGTTTTAAAATTTGGAAAAACTAAAAAACATTTGAAAATTTGAAAAAGTACAAAAACATGAAAAATGATAAAAAGGGTTTTGTGTAAAAAGAGGAAATGATAGTACATCGGTAGACAATCACAACATGCTAAAGAAATGGAAAGCTAATAAAGTGATAAACGGTCTCACTGATGATATGCCAGTAGGTTTTTACACAAGTAATAAATTGATTTCGATATATAAACCTAAATCAATAACTTTCTTAATTCGTGGGGGACATCTCTCGGATATATGGACTTAGTACTCCAAAATTTCGTTTGAGAGATTGCCTGATTCTGAGATATTAAGTCTTTATACTTATTCATATATGTGGTATTATACAAGATCTTCTGATTTTGCGTTAGCAATGGCCTAGATCTTGTAGAATACTTTTGCGCTTAAATCCCAAACGTTGCATAAAAATTGAGAATATCGAAAGATATACATCAAGTTCAGATGAAAAGATTCCTAAGTGGAACACACCTTTAAGTCAAGCCTTCATCTCTTTGTCTAAACGGTAGTTCTAACCTGAGCTCTCAAGGCCTCGCTCTAACCCTGATACAGATATCATTTAGGTACATTCACCTGTAAGACTGAATCCAGGGAATCTTGATACGGGAGTATATTCTGAGGTGGGACACGCGATTAAGTTAGTTCTTAAAACATTAATCTCGTATCTTGAATCAATTGAAGTTTGTGTGAAAATTTAAGTGGATCAATATACTAACAATCTAAGTGAACTGTTTAAAACTTAAAGTTTATATAGATCAATGGTGCATGTGATTTGTCAAAAACTGATATGATCCTCTGACATAAACTCAACAAAAATATGTTTGTAAATACATTGTTATTCATTTCAGTAAACACTCCTAAATTCTTAGACAAAATCCAAAAAGATTGTGTTTTAGCATAAAGTTTGTAAAATACAAAAAGATTTTGTTTCACTTTATGTTTTGACATCCGATGTTGAAAAGCTAAGTTTCAAAATCTGAAGATGCTAAACATGTTTTGAAAAATAACAAGTTTATTAATTTGAAAATAAAAATTTAAAAAGCTGTCTGAAATTGTCACCAGGGTCATTAATTTGGAGTTGGTAGATAATTGGATAATCAAGGTCATTAGATTGAACTTGATTATCTGTGAGGGTTAATGAAGATCATCGTGTTTTAAAGTCTAATATTGTTAATTTCGGGACAAAAAGCTTACTGATAGGGGAAGCTTGATAATCATTGTCAAATGGAAAGAAAGATCACAAAAGATTCTCACAAGTGGTACTGAATTGTCAAATGAAGACTGCTAAAAGCAAGGGGGAGATAGCTAGAGGGAGTCTGTTGTAAGTGGGAGTTTGTGATTCAGACATGTCAAAGTTTTTGAAGACTCAGAAGATAATGAAGATTGGCTACGACAAAGCAAAGATTGATTGCAGCAATATCCAATGGGGAATCTATGAATGCATTATGTCTATTGTTTCCGTCAATCATGTTTATAGTTGTCAATATATTGAGTTGTAGTTGATTGTATAGGTTTGTAGGTTAGAAAGATGGATTTGTAATGTTTGTACACATTCGTACGAATGTACAGTTCGTGCAAATAGGACACCTGAATCGTCCCAAGGTGCCTCTCGTACGAAGTGGTCCCATTCATCCTTACATGTATGGACGACTGGGCGCCTATAAATAGGAGTTCAGGGGTTGTCATTTGTAACACTTTGGACTTGAGAGGGGAAACTCTGTCCATTTGGTTTCGTGGTATTGTAACTTCAAATCATCAATAGAAACCAGTTTAATTAGCTTGTTCCTGTGCATGTCATCTTCATACTCGGATTCCGCATGAGATATAAAGATATATTAGCCGGTCGAAGCAATCGGAATTTTTCCTTATATGGTTTCTTTTTTATCACAGCGCTATCGGTTGTAAATATTTATAAAAACTTGAACTTTTTTAGAACTTGAGTTCTTAACTTAAACTATAAACAAGACAAAACAAAATAAAAGGAAGTTTTGAAAAAAGATTTGGGGTGTTTTAGCGGTTCCAAGTAGAGTTTTGTGCAAGACTTGTTTTTAGGACAAACAATTTTCAAGTTATTAAGTTTCCCCCAGACTTAAATTACACATTGTCATCAATGTGTCCAAAATAGGTTAGATTGATTAAATGTGTAAGATGTGTGTTAAAAATAACAAAATTTTCAGAAAACAGACACTTTACACGAACCCGTGTGTGGGAGCCACAGCCCTGTGTCAAAAGTGTCAGTACCAAATTTTTCTAGAAGGCAAACAACGGGGCATGCCCATGGGACATGACCCCGTGTCCAGGCTGCAGAATAAAAAATGTTATAGCAGACATGGGGCACGGGGGCGTGCTTACCTGACACGGCCCCGTGCTGCACTTACTGAATTGAAGATTTTCAGTCGGGAGTCGTCTGTTTTCACACATGGCGTGTTAGGTCAATTTCCTTTGGCTATTATCATCACTTTTGCACACTTTTATTTTTACCACCATCAAAGATACTTTCATTTCATCCATTAAAAATAAAAAATACAAGGAGAAAAATTAAGATCCTAAGCTAGATAGATAAGAGCTTGATGGATGCCCTACGAGATCTTATTTGAAACCCCTAATAGCTACTCCTTAGATAGATCTATGACTAGTGAAAACTGAGATTTAATCTTCAGAGGGCTTCAAGCTATTCCCGGAAGTACTCTTTTAGAGGTCGTTGAGCATTTCCTCTTTCTCCCTCGGGAGGAAGATAAAAGGTTCCTCGTCAACCTCTTCTTGTAGTAGGGGACTGGGATTGATCGAAACCTCAAAGGCAACATTAATAGGAGGTTTCAGTGGTATCTCGTCGTCCCATCCTGTAGGGTGAATGACCTCGTTAGCAAAGTTCCAATCCTCTTGAGGCTAGATTGGCTCCATTGGGGCACCACCAAAATAGTCAACTTTTGGTAAAGAAGGTTGATTTCCCTGAAGCAATCTTCCAATGCCATGGAGAGGTAGATCACTCGGTCAATTCGAACCTCTTCCACCACTGTCATTCCATCGAGATATTCTCTTAAAGCACTCACGTACCGTACGAGAGTAGCCTCTAGAGAAAGTTTCCTTCCTCTGCGGTGATTCCTTGAGCTGGTGGATAATGTTCCGCTCTATTGGCTCGACATGCTAGAATACACGACAAGCCGTTAAAGGTTTAGAATAACAGACGTTCGTACAAACTCCGTTATCTTGGACAATTGATTAAATATAAATTATTTGAATTTATATGTTATGTATCTATTCACCATAATAATTACAAAAAAAAATTGTTTTTAGAAGTAATAATAAAGACTGAAAATTAACTTTTAATTTTAGTTATTTTTGGTTTTTATTTATTTATTTTTAATTAGTTATATTTGGTTTTTATTTATTTATTATAAAATTTAAAATTTTTTGGCGCAGTATCCATATTCTTGCGCCGACGTGGCTCAACCTATGCACATGTTAATTGATGTGTGCGGTGTGTTATAAGTTTTTATGTATATTTTAAGCCCTTTTTAACACTTTAGTCAAGTTTTAAATTTATAAAACACGATATTTTACTAACACTAAACACACATATGGGCAAGTGCACCCATCGTGAGCGTAGTATAGCGTTGCTAAGATACCGAGGTCGTCCAAGGACACAGAGCTTTTAGTACCAGTTGATCCTCAACGTCTAATCAAATCAAAAGTTTAGAAAAAGTTTTAAACATGAAAATAAAAACTAAAAAATGCTGAAAAATAAAATAAAAATAAAACAGATAGACAAGATGAATCACTTGGATCCGACTCGCCTTTAGTGTAACCTTTGATGATTTCCGCACTTTTGCACTTTTTAAGAGATTATCTTAGTTATAGTAGTAGGCCCCTCTTTTGAAGGTGACGTTACCCTCAACCCAGTAGTTTGAGTCAGCAAGGATACAATCCTAAAGGGTCGGAATATTGATAGATAATTAATAAAGTTATTAATGCTTAATGTGGTAGGCTCCTCTTTTGAAGGTGACGTTACCCTCGGCTAAGTGGTTTGAGTTAGCAGGGATACAATCCCAAGTAGTCGGGTTAATGTATTAATAGTAGTTTACATATGAGGGGATCAAGCTATTCGCACCCCCGCCATCCAATACCAGTGGGTATTGAAGGAGGTCCTAGTAAGCTTGACCCAGGTCCTTGCAGGATCTATACACTGAACAAGGCAAGAACCTTACCAAACCATTCCCTTAACCCTCGACCAGGTAGCCAACATATCTCTATATAGACCGTAGAGATATGAATGGTGAAAATCTTTTATTTTATATAGACGGTAAAATAATGCCAAGACACCACGGACAAATGATAAGGAAGTTTCACCTTCAACATAAGAAACTAGTTATTAAAGTCATTAATACAAAACCAAATAAAAAGTGCGAAAAGATTAAAAATCAAAAGTATTACACTAAATGCTTGTCTTCACCAAGTGATGTAAGAGACTTAGGCAAACATGGCCTTTGATTGTCAAAAACTCTTACTATCAATCTTGGATCCCGAGACTACTACACACACTCTATGATGGATGATGGTGGTGGATGTGGGTTGTAGTGGTGGTGGAGTGTGGGTGAAGTGGGAAAGAGGTGGTTTGCCAAGGGGATGCCTTTGAAGTGAACCAAGCACCTCTATTTATAGCCTGCACAGAAGCCTGGAAATGGCCCCGTGTCCACCCACTTTCTCTTTCTTCATTAATTGCAATTTGTCTGCATTAGCTCCACACTCCCCCGTGTCCGCTGGGCACGGCCCCGTGTGCAGAAGCGTATCTGTACTATCAAGATTTGCTTGGATTCTGTGAATCTTAGCGTTGACCACGGCCATGTTGAGCTGGGAACGCCCCCATGCCAGGAAATAGAAGCTTTTATAGCTTTGTCCATTATGCAGACACCTGACCACGCCCCCGTGTCCGCTGGGCACGGGGCCATGGTCAGCCTTCTGTTCACTTGTTTTTGCTTGGGAAGATGCTATCGAGAGGTCGGGCATGCCACGTTTATTTATTTTCTTGTAATTATGTTAGATTTTGCTGAATATTTGCTTCTTTTGTTCATTTACGCTCATTTAATCCTGAAAATACAAAAGGAAGACAAAAGCCCACTTTTTCCAACATTAGTACTAAAAAAGGGTTAGTTTTATGCCTCATTTGATGTAATATATATGTTGCATTTTACACACATCAAATACCCCCACACTTGAATCTTTGTTTGTCCTCAAGCAAAACTCTTTATAATGTGGCTTACACTCCCAATTGGAATGGGTAGAAGAGAAGTTTTGGGCTTGTCTTGAGTGTCGGGAATCCAAGATCCTTATTAGGCTTTATTTTTATGTTATTTACAATCCTATTCGTTATGATTTATTTAGAACATTTCATAAGAGAAATTACTTATTTAGGCATAACATGCCTTTTTAAAATTCCATTTATATACAAGTTCACATACCTCACGGGAGATCACTCAACACTCGGCCGAAGATATATTTTTGTGAAACACTCGAGACCGGCATGGAACTTACTTCTACCATATGCTTGCCAAGCAATCAATCATCCTCCTTTTTAACTATACACCTTTGTAAATATCAAGAGGACTTGAGGAAGGGTTAGGCTTGGGTTAAAGGTAGGTGGTTTGGGTTAGTGGTTAGTAAAAAGGGCGAAAAGGCGTAAAAAGCGTCGGTTGTCGTAAAACTTTTTGTTTTTGTGACTTTTATTCAAACGAAGCATTTTCAAACAAAGTTTCTTTTGCGGAACTTGTTTGTTTATTTCTATACTTCATTATATATATATATATATATATATATATATATATATATATATATATATATATATATATATATATATATAGAGGACAAAGATCCGTTAGGAACCACCCTTTATTGCGAGAACCAATGTGAACACAACAAAAAATGCCTAAAAATAGCTAAAAAACACACAAATTTTTTTTAATATTTTTTTATAAAAAAATCGCTACTTTTAGTAGAAAAAAAAGTTTTTTTTGGCTACTAAAAGTAGCGATTTTAACATAAAAAATATTAAAAAAAATAGATTTTTTTTAGATTTTTAAGGTTTTTTGGGGGTTTAGTTTTTAGCATTTTAGCTTGGGGGGGTTAGGTTTTTGGGGGCTGGGGGAGGGAGGTTTAGGTTTTTTTTTTTTGGGGGGGGGGGGGGTGGGGGGTTAGGTTTTTTTTAGGTTTTTTGGGGGTTTTAGTTTTTAGCATTTAGGTTGGGGGGCTTAGGTTTTTTTTTTGGGGGGGGGGTGGGGGTTAGGTTTTTTTTAGCTATTTTAGGTTGTGTTCACATTGGTTCTCGCGGTTCTCGCAATAAAGGTGGTTCTCGCATGAACCTTACCCTATATATATATATATACATATATATATATTGATAAGGAATGTCACATGAAGACCGAGCTTTTAACTAAAATAAGGGGTTTAAAAATAAAAAGGTTTTGGTGGGTAAAGGGTGTTTGTTTTGTGGGTTTAGAAATGAAAAGGTTTAGGTTGAAAGGGGTTAACTAGGGGGATTTTAGGTAAGTGGTAAAAAAATGAAAAATAATGGTGTTGAAAAGAAAAAGGGTTAGTCCTAATGCCTCCATCATTTACTTACTTGGGTTTAAGTTGGTAAGGATCGGGAATGTATCGTCATGGCAAGTTCTAGAGTCGTAAGAAACCAAGCGGCTATTCACACACGAAACGAAAAATGAGCATTTAGTTTAAAGATGTGTATTTGTATGCTCAATAAAGGCTCAAAACTCACTTTTTGTGGGAATGGGTTTATTATGTGATTAAGTATATATAATCAAATTTTAACCAGATTTGTCATGTCATTTCATAATTTTCTTATGTTGGTTCTGTTTATCACGACGCTATCGGTTGTAAATTTGTAAAAATATAACATTTTTAGAACTTGTTATTCCCAAATTAAACCAAGACAAGTAAAAAAAATTAAGGTGATTAGCGGTTCCAATAGAGTTTTGTGTAAGGCTTGTTATTAGGACTTGCAAAATTCAAGGTTTTAGCATCCCCCCCACACTTAAATTACACATTGTCCTCAATGTGTCCCAAAAATAAGTTTTTAGGTTGATTGAATGTGTAAAAAGGTGTTAAAAGCAAAAATTTTATGTTACTGGGCGTCTGGACACGGGCCAGTGTTGATCCGGGCACGGCCCCGTGTTCCGATTGCCAGTATCATAGTTTACAGAAGGCTGGGCATGGGGGCGTGTTCAGTGAACACGGCCCCATGTCCAGTTACCTGAATTGGGCATTTTTTGCAGATCATCGGGCACGGGGCGTGTTGGCTGAGCACGGCCCCGTGCTGAACTTGCTGTAATGAAGAAAAATTGTCAGGAGGCTCTGTTTTTGTGCGTGGGGTGTGGGTTCAAGTTTCCCTTAGTAACCTCCATCATCCCGAGTGTGTGTTACCCATTACAACATCATTCAAACACCATTAATTAATTAAAATCATCATTCATTGAAGAGTGAATTACATTAGTTCCTAGAAAATAAAAGCATAAACTAAATCTTAGATAAGTAGGCCAGGAAACACAAGAAATCTAAAACCACAAAGAAGTCCTAGCCTATAGTTTATTTTAAGAGCAAAATTTCCGAGAAAGATAACTCTCGGTTGAATGCAGCTTGAAGAACTTCTTCTCCGGGAATGGCCCCTCATACATCGTTGAGCCATTCCTCTATCTCCTGAGGGAGAAGAAAGGCGGGCTCATTGGCGTCCTCGTTTTGAGGGAGAGTGACTTCCACCGGGACTTCTTGTATATTTTCAAGAGGAGGTTCGGTGGGGATGTTATCCCACCCGGTGGGGTTAACGACTCCAAGTGCTAGGTTCCAATCCTCTTGGAGAAGGATTGGTTCCATAGGAGGTGTTACAAGAATATTCAACCTTTTGTGCAAGAGATTGATTTCTTGAAAACTGTTTTCTAGCCCCACCGTGAGATAATTAATACGGTCAATTAGGACTTCTTCTACGGATGTCATTTCATCGAGAGCTTCCCGTAGTGCCATCACATATCGCACAAAAGTTGCTTCGATGGAAGGCCGTAGTTCCCTACGACTGTTCCTTGAATGTGCTGAAGAGGTTCCACTATTCTGGCTTGACATTCTACGAAAAACAAGTCGAAAAGTTCATTTTTAATGAAACAGTTCCTTGGACACGGCCCCGTGCACACCGAGCACGGCCCCGTGTTCACCTCTCTGCAGGTTTTTGAAACAAGGAATCTTGGAGCTTTAAATTATTTTTCTGACCTTTAAAACATTTTTAAGCAGAAATAACTTAAAACAGTGTTGTAAAACTTATTCTTAACAAGATTCCTTGAATAAAAACCTAACTAATATTACAATAAAACTTGAAGACATAGAGATTTCAAACTTTAATGGAGGTTTTGAGGAGAAATGAAGAAGAAGGCAATGGACAAAACTAGAAAAGACAAGATGGTTGTTGAGAACCTTCTTTAGAATATACCTAGTATGGTATATGTGAAGATCCCACCAGATCTTTGTCTTTGGAATGAGTCCAAGAGTGCAGGAATCTTGCTGTATTTATAGAAAACGACAGCACGCTGGACACGGCCCCGTGTGCAGACAAAATTCTGACACTTTTTGTCCGTATTCTGACCAAAAGTCAGACGTGAATCTTTGGGTGGACACGGAGGCGTGCTGACCTGAACACGGCCCCGTGGCTAGAAGTGTTTATGAAGTTTTGTCTATTTTCAAGGAGTTTATCCGGATCGGCCGGTTCTTTACTGGACGGAACAACACCGAAGTGCCTGAGATACCTAAGTTGCCCTAGTTTTAGACAAGAACGCAAGAGGTTATCGGAAAGGGTGATTCCTAAGCTAAATACCGGTGGGCAAAACCAACCTTTATTTCCCTTATCCGGGCTCTCGTTAAAGAAGGTGTATGTCGAATCGCTCAGGTCTATGTATGCATCGGCGGACACCGATGGTGTGACAACCCTCATAATTACATGTATCCGTACGATTTATTAATGTTAATTAAAGTGCTTGATGACTATGTTGAATTACTTAACTGCTTTCTGATTACTGCGTCATACTTACATATGCTTGTTAACATGCTAGTCTTGTGCAGAAAATTGACTAAATGGTCCTGAATGTTTTCCAAAGTGTTAGGAATTAAAAGTGTTATAAAAAGTTACATAAAAGACACTATACGGAATAACTTAGCACTTTAACGAAATGGTATCTAACCGAACAACCGGACATTACCCGGAACACCAAAATATTACTAGAAACATTGTCTAATTATTTCTTGGCTAGTTATGATCCCCGTACACCATAACACCTACTAGATATCAACTAAACTAAAACATGTAAGTATATACTTGGAATTTAACTATTAGTTACAAACTTACCATGAAAATGTTACAATTAACCCCCCCCCCTAACCAATCGGTCACCATCACCACCATATCTCCACACCATACCTCAAAGATTTTACTTCTTATTTTATTAGATCTTGCTTGATCTTATGGCCAAAATATGAGAAGGACAAGATTATAAGTATGGTCTTGAGATTTCAACATCACTTCATATCTTCACTCCCCATCCCTCACTCTCTCCCTCTCCTCTCGGCTCCCTCTATAACCGCCACCACCACCACCTTGTCACCACCATATCATTCCAATTCCAAGCTCATTCAAGTCTAGAAGGTGATACATGGAGTTTGGAGCTTGAAGGCCTTGGAGAATCCTTCTCATTTGCTTTCATCATCCCCTCTTCATCATCTTTTTCACTAGAGATCTTCCCTAGCCTTTGAGCTAGTTGTAAGTTCTTGATTTACTCTTGGTTACCTCTATTTTTATGGATATAAGATGTAGTATGATGAAATACAAGAAACACTAAAAGAACACAAACATAAATCATGAACTTAATACTTTACATAAAGATGAAACATGATGAAATGATGCTAGTATGATGTTGTTTTGTTTATGTTGGTGATGGTATTTGACATGATAAATCTAAGATTAATAAACGATAATCTGCTGCAAGTGATGTTAGATGTCGTCGTTGATCACTAAACATGTTAACGGAACAAATAGAACTTGCGTTAGAGCCCTATAAGCTGAAAACAGGAAGCTGTCAAACTGTTACAGCCGCTTTAAGTCGGCTGTAACCGGGTAATAACTTAATGAAAAAATGATTTTCTTGAGTCTATAACGTGTTATTTCGAAATACGGTTCTAATGGCACTAGAATCATAATTTTTGGATTTCTTTTGCTATTTTTAAAGGGTCGTTTTGTACAGCAGCAAAAGCTGCGTTTTTACTGCAGAAAATGTGCGTGATGTTTTTTGTCATAACTTGAAACCTGTGTAGAATTAGCTAATGAAATTTGTACTGTAGATGAACACTGATGTCGTTGTAATTCTTCAACTGGAATTTCATCAATCGGACTTACGATGAATTTTAAATGAATTATTCCGTGGACTGCAGTCAGAAAGTGACGAATCTGATTATAGTCGGGTAAATGATTTTTTATAAAATATTGGTAGTGAATTGGATCCCGAGATTTTTACACAATAATATTTGGATCGTTTAAGACCCTTTGTAAAAAGTTGGGAATTTTTGGAATAGATTAACTATTTTATTAAAATTCCCAAAAACAGCCCAGTTTTGAATGTTAAAGCTGAAACAACATAAGTAGTAATTTGCGTGTCTAAATGTCGGGTAGGTTATCTAAGAATGATCTAACATGTTATATGTCAATGAAAGTGTTATGTGCAATGTCGTATGTTTGCTTATGAATGGGAATAGATGGGAAGTTTATATGGGCATGAACCGTTAAAGTGAGTGCATGTTATGTGGTAGATGCGTGTAGGAACTTCGTGCTTATTTGAAGTCACTAATAAACTAAGTGGTAATCATACTAGGACGTGATTGACCGACCTTGACCGTTAGCTATTTTTGAGAGTTAAACCGAGCAACCAAAGGTGAGTTCACACTCTTTCTAAGGCATGGGATTCCCGGTGGTTGGGAATGGGTTAAAGAACTAAAACGGAACCTGCATAACCTCCTTGGGTAGGATATGTACCGCCATCCTCCATAGGTAGGATGCCAATATTAATCCTGTGTATTCTCCTTGGGTACAATACGTACGTTCGTCCTCCTTGGGTAGGACAACAACCTTAAACTACTAGCCAAAACTCTATCACCTAAGTCCCTCATTTTATATCGACTTAATCGCCGAGGCCGATGGCGAGCGGGTCATTAGTTAATAGCGCTATTAGGTTTGATAAACCTCACACCGTGTCGTTCGGACGGGCGTGTACTAATGGATCATGGCAAACTGTCAATGATGATAGATATTAACGTAGGGCACAACTTACTTTCGTCAGTTGTCAATATGGTAACGGTCTAGTGGTTCACATGGGGAAGCCCCCACGGGTCATGGTTTGGGTAAGAAGGAATTGGTTAATCATATTTTCAACTATGGGGTAACCCCCAAGGCAAGTAAGCCAACTAAACAAAAACCATGTTTTTGAAACAACTTAAAACGAACACCCAACTGTGAACTCACTCAACTTTGTTGTTGACTCCTTGTTACATGCCTTGCAGGTCGTTAGGTATCTACGGAGCTTGCACAGGGAGGCATGGTCGTTGTGGGACATGCACTGTCGAGTCCCATGTTAAACATTTAAACTTAAGAACATATTACTTATGTTTTGGGTTTTACCTTTAATTCTTCCTCTGTTTAATTCGAACTTGGTTAACTAGCTTTTGATCACCAATTATATTGTGTGGTTGGATTTTATCCATCTTAAATGCATTGTTCAATATGATTGGTGGCTTGATCCTGGTCATGTCACGCCTCCAAGCGGTGATACTCCGCATGGTGGATTTTGGGGGTGTGACAGATTGGTATCAGAGCCATTGGTTATTGTGAACTTGGTTTAAAAAAAAAGGGAAAAAGCTTTTTGATAAAAACCAGACTATAACCTGTTTAGTGCTCAATGATCCACAACGACGCTTCACTCCACGTGCAAGACTCGACACAATAGGTGGTATGATTTATGTCTATATTGTCTGTTTGATAGATCACATAGTGCATTAGTTAACGTGATAACTGCTATTTGAACCGTGTGTGCTTGCTCTCTTTTGTCGCCCCACACTTACGCACTTTCGTGGCACTTTCCTCACTTATATTTACTTCGTTGTGAAGACCATGAACGGACGCGGAGGACGTGGTGGTATCAACCTGACTCAAGCCCAGTTGACGGCTTTGATCAATGAACGAGTTGCTGAGGCACTCGCAGCAGCTCCAGCAGGAGGTATAACCTGCTATTTCGACCTATCCTAGGATGTTTAGATCCTACTCTCGCGAACCAACTCTCATGTCTAATCTTGTCTTTTCGTTCTCGCGTGACAGGTCAGCATGCTTAACCTCCCGTATGTACGTTCAAAACGTTCATGGATTGCCGACCTAGTACCTTCAGCGGCACAGAAGGAGCCGTAGGTCTTCTTCACTGGTTCGAGAAGATTGAGTCTGTTTTTGAGATGTGTGAATGCCCTGAAGATCGTAGGGTGAAATTTGCTACTGGAACACTTGAAGGTGCTGCGTTAACCTGGTGGAAAGCACAGGTTCAACTGCTAGGGCTGGCGGTTGCTAATGCCACCCGATGGAACGAATTCAAAGATTTGATCAAAGAAGAGTACTGTAGTCGTGACGACATCCACAAGCTAGAGGTGGAATTTTTCAATTTGAAGATGACGGGGTCTGAAATCGAGGCATACACAAAGAGATCGAACGAATTAGCTATCTTGTGTCCCACTATGGTGGATCCTCCTATCAAGCGTATCGAGCTGTACCTTAAGGGTTTGGTGCCCGAAATTCAAAGCCACGTGACCTCAGCTAATCTTGGCACCATTCAGCAAATCATCCGGTTGGCTCATCGTCTCACTGATCAGGCAGTTGAGCAGAACAAGCTGCCCAAGCGTATTAGCGCTACTACTACTACTGATGCTCCCAGTGATAACAAGCGCAAGTGGGATGGAAATTCGGGCAAGGGTTCTACTTCAGTTCAGTCTCAGTCCCAGCAGCGAAAGACTGATGACTACCAGAGTCTTGGTCAGCAATCTTCTGGTAGTCAAGGACAGGGTGGATACCGAGGGAACCACCCCAAGTGCAACCGGTGCAACAAGCATCATAGCGGGCAGTGCCACAAGGGTCGTTGTCTGAGATGTAACAAGTTTGGTCATGAAGCAAAGGATTGCAGGGGCGCACGACCAGCAAATCAGAATCGCCAACAACAACAACAAGCTCCACAAAACCACCACCAGCAGCAACAGCAGGGCAATAAAGGATGCTTTCAGTGTGGCGCTGAAGGCCACTTTAAGAGGAATTGTCCTCAGCTGAACCAGAATCAGAACAACAACAACCAAGGAAACGGGAAAAACAATGGAGGCAACAATGGAGGCAACAACGGGGGTAACAATAATGGCAATGGCGCCCGAGGTCGTGCCTTCGTGATTGGTCAGGGTGATGCAAGGAACGATCCCAACGTTGTGATGGGTAAGTTTCTTCTGGACGACTTCTTTGTTACTGTTTTATTTGATTCGGGTGCCGATACTAGTTATGTGTCCTTAAAAGTTAGCCAAATGCTTAAGCGCACTCCAACACTTTTGAACACCAAACACACGGTAGAACTAGCAAACGGTAAAAGTCTTGAAGCCACACACATAGTTAAGGGCTGTAACCTCGTCCTAGCTGGTCAGATCTTCTCTATCGATCTTATTCCTATCGTTCTGGGTAGTTTCGACGTTGTTATTGGGATGGATTGGTTATCTTACCAGCAAGCAGAAATTCTTTGCAACGAGAAGATTGTCCGCATCCCTCGTTCTAGTAAAGAACCCCTCGTAATTCGTGGCGACAAGAGTGGTGCTGTTGTGGGCATCATCTCTTTCCTTAAGGCCCAGAAGTGGTTGCGAAAGGGCCACACTGCTATTCTAGCCCTCGTTTCTGATACATCCTCGGAAGAAAAGAAGATAGAAGACATTCCTATTGTGCGCGACTTTCCTGAGGTATTTCCTGAGGAATTACCTGGTCTTCCGCCTCATCGACAGGTCGAGTTTCAAATCGAGCTAGCTCCTGGAGCAGCACCAATAGCTCGTGCACCTTATCGTCTAGCTCCATCAGAACTTGAAGAACTGTCCTCGCAACTACAAGAGCTTTTGGACAAGGGTTTTATTCGCCCTAGCTCTTCGCCTTGGGGAGCTCCAGTGTTATTCGTGAAGAAGAAAGACGGTACCTTCAGAATGTGTATTGACTACCGCAAACTCAACAAGGTGAATGTGAAGAATCGTTATCCTCTCCCACATATTGATGACTTATTCGACCATTTGCAAGGGTCGAGTTTCTACTCCAAGATTTACCTGAGGTCAGGTTACCATCAACTGAGAGTCCGAGACGAGGATATCTCTAAAACAGCATTCAGGACTCGTTATAGGCATTACGAGTTTCTGGTTATGCCTTTCGGGTTGACAAACGCACTTGCGGTCTTCATGGATCTCATGAACCGAGTGTGCAAACCTTACCTGGATAAGTTTGTCATAGTTTTCATCGATGACATCCTGATCTATTCGAAGAGTCAGGAAGAACACAAGCAACAGCTGAGGCTTATTTTGGAACTTCTTCGAACAAAGCAGTTGTATGCTAAATTTTTGAAATGTGACTTCTGGCTTCGCGAAGTCCACTTTCTAGGCCACGTGGTAAACAAGGATGGGATTCATGTTGATCCATCCAAGGTTGACTCAATCAAGAACTGGCCTGCACCCCGTACACCAACAGAAATCCGCCAATTCTTGGGTTTGGCAGGATATTACAGAAGGTTTATCAAGGATTTCTCAAAGATTGCGCAACCTCTCACCTCACTGACTCAGAAAGGTGTCACCTATCGTTGGGGTGATGCACAAAAATCTGCTTTTCAATACTTAAAAGATAGACTTTGTAGCGCGCCTATCCTCTCATTGCCTGAAGGCACAGATGATTTTGTGGTTTATTGCGACGCTTCCATCCAAGGACTTGGTTGCGTGTTGATGCAACATGACAAGGTCATTGCCTACGCATCGTGCTAACTTAAAGTTCACGAAAGGAACTAAACTACTCACGACTTGGAATTGGGAGCAGTTGTTTTCGCACTTAAGATATGGAGACATTACATGTACGGTACCAAGTGCACCATTTACACCGATCACAGGAGTCTCGAGCATATCTTCAAGCAAAAGGAGTTAAACATGCAACAACTCTTGAATGATTACGAATGTGCGATCAAGTACCATCCGGGCAAAGCCAATGTTGTGGTCGACGCCCTCAGTCGAAAGGATACTATACCTAAACTTGTGCGAGCGTTACAATTTACCATCAAATCTAGTCTTCCTACTCAGATACGAGATGCTCAGGTCGAAGCATTGAAAGCAGAAAACATCAGGGCTGAGTCGTTACGAGGATCGAGGAAGCGGTTAGAACAAAAGGAAGACAGCGCCTACTATGTAACAGGACGCATCTGGGTCCCACTTTACGGAAACTTACGCGAGCTTGTGATGGATGAAGCGCACAAGTCTCGTTATTTGGTACATCCTGGTTCGGATAAGATGTACCACAATCTCAAGACTACGTACTAGTGGCCTGGTATGAAAGCCAACATAGCAACCTACATCAGTAAATGCCTGACTTGTGCTAGGGTCAAGGTCAAATACCAGAAACCATCAGGCCTACTTCAACAACTAGAGATACCGAAATGGAAATGGGAGTAAATTTACATGGATTTCGTTACTGGCCTGCCTAGATCTCAACGCGGAAATGACACTATTTGGGTGATAGTGGATCGATTGACTAAGTCTGCACACTTCTTGGCTATCAAGGAAACCGACAAGTTTTCTACTCTAGCAGACATCTACCTAAAGGAAGTAGTATCAAGGCACGGAGTGCCAACCTCCATCATCTCTGATCGTGACTCACGTTTTACCTCTGAATTGTGGCAAACTATACACAAGTCCTTTGGCTCTCGATTAGATATGAGCACGGCATATCATCCACAGATGGATGGGCAATCTGAACGCACCATCCAAACCCTTGAAGACATGCTTAGGGCATGTGTAATCGACTTTGGTAATGGCTGGGAAAAACACCTCCCGTTAGTGGAGTTTTCATATAACAACAGTTACTACACCAATATCCAAGCCGCTCCGTTTGAGGCATTGTACGAATGGAAGTGCCGATCACCTCTTTGTTGGGCAGAGGTTGGCGACAGTCAAATCACTGGCCCAGAACTTGTAGTAGATACAACCGAGAGGATTGCTCAGATACGACAACGAATGGCGAAAGCACGTGACCGTCAGAAAAGCTATGCTGATAAGAGAAGGAAACCACTCGAGTTCCAGGTTGGGGATCGAGTGCTACTTAAAGTCTCACCTTGGAAAGGTGTAGTTCGTTTTGGTAAACGAGGCAAACTCAACCCGCGATATGTTGGACCCTTCGAAATCATTGAGAAAATTGGCAAGGTCGCTTACAAGTTGAATCTACCTGAAGAACTCAGCGGAGTTCACAATGTTTTCCATGTGTCGAATCTGAAGAAGTGTGTATCAGATGAGACCCTCATAGTTCCCTTAAAGGAGCTCACAATCGACGACCAGTTGCGATTCGTTGAGGAACCAGTTGAAATCACAGACCGAGACGTTAAGATTCTCAAGCGTACCACAATACCTCTTGTTCGAGTTCGTTGGAACTCCCGTCGTGGCCCAGAGTATACCTGGGAACGAGAAGACCAAATGAAACTCAAGTATCCCCAGTTTTTTTAAGAAAAGTGCAACCACTACTGAGGCTGAAGCTACTGCAGAATTTCGGGACGAAATTCCAAACCAACGGGGGAATGATGTGACACCCCAGGAAAACCACGCAACTTAACTAGCTTCCCCAGTAACCACGTGCTAAATTTCAGGATGAAATTTTCTTAACAGGGGGAGAATGTGACAACCCTCATAATTACATGTATCCGTACGATTTATTAATGTTAATTAAAGTGCTTGATGACTGTGTTGAATTACTTAACTGCTTTCTGATTACTGTGTCATACTTACATATGCTTGTTAACATACTAGTCTTGTGCAGAAAATTGACTAAATGGTCCTGAATGTTTTCCTAAGTGTTAGAAATTAAAAGACTTATAAAAAGTTACATAAAAGACACTATACGGAATAACTTAGCACTTTAACGAAACGGTATCTAACCGAACAACCGGACATTACCCGGAACACCAAAATATTACTAGAAACATTGTCTTATTATTTCTTGGCTAGTTATGATCCCCGTACACCATAACACCCACTAGATATCAACTAAACTAAAACATGCAAGTATATACTTGGAATTTAACTATTAGTTACAAACTTACCATGAAAATGTTATAATTAACCCCCCCCCCCCTAACCAATCGGTCACCATCACCACCATATCTCCACACCATACCTCAAAGATTTTACTTCTTATTTTATTAGATCTTGCTTGATCTTATGGCCAAAATATGAGAAGGACAAGATTATAAGTATGGTCTTGAGATTTCAAAATCACTTCATATCTTCACTCCCAATCCCTCACTCTCTCCCTCTCCTCTCGGCTCCCTCTATAACCGCCACCACCACCACCTTGTCACCACCATATCATTCCAATTCCAAGCTCATTCAAGTCTAGAAGGTGATACATGGAGTTTGGAGCTTGAAGGTCTTGGAGAATCCTTCTCATTTGCTTTCATCATCCCCTCTTCATCATCTTTTTCACTAGAGATCTTCCCTAGCCTTTGAGCTAGTTGTAAGTTCTTGATTTACTCTTGGTTACTTCTATTTTTATGGATATAAGATGTAGTATGATGAAATACAAGAAACACTAAAAATACACAAACATAAATCATGAACTTAAAGCTTTACATAAAGATGAAACATGATGAAATGATGCTAGTATGATGTTGTTTTGTTTATGTTGGTGATGGTATTTGACATGATAAATCTGAGATTAATAAACGATAACCTGCTGCAAGTGATGTTAGATGTCGTCGTTGATCACTAAACATGTTAACGGAACAAATAGAACTTGCGTTAGAGCGCTATAAGCTGAAAAAAGGAAGTTGTCAAACTGTTACAGCCGCCTTCAGTCGGCTGTAACTGGGTCATAACTTAACGAAAAATTGATTTTTTTGAGTCTATAACGTCTTGTTTAGAAATACGGTTCTAATGGCACTGGAATCATAATTTTTGGACTTCGTTTGCTATTTTTAAAGGGTCGTTTTGTACAGCAGCAAAAGCTGCGTTTTTACTGCAGAAAATGTGCGTGATGTTTTTCTTCATAACTTGAAACCTGTGTAGAATTAGCTCATGAAATTTGTACTGTAGATGACCACTGATGTCGTTGTAATGCTCCAACTAGAATTTCATCAATCGGACTTACGATGAATTTTAAATGAATTATTCCGTAGACTGCAGTTAGAAAGTGACGAATCCGATTGCAGTCTGGTAATGATTTTTTATAAAATATTGGTAGTGAATTGGATCCCGATATTTTTACAAAATAATATTTGGATCGTTTAAGAACATCTGTAAAAAGTTGAGAATTTTTGGAACAGGTTAACTATTTTATTAAAATTCCCGAAAACAGCCCAGTTTTGAATGTTAAAGCTGAAACAACATAAGTAGTAATTTGCGTGTCTAAATGTCGGGTAGGTTATCTGAGAATGATCTAACATGTTATATGTCAATGAAAGTGTTATGTGCAATGTCGTATGTTTGCTTATGAATGGGAATAGATGGGAAGTTTATATGGGCATGAACCGTTAAAGTGAGTGCATGTTATGTGGTAGATGCGTGTAGGAACTTCGTGCTTATTTGAAGTCACTAATAAACTAAGTGGTAATCATACTAGGACGTGATTGACCGACCTTGACTGTTAGCTATTTTTGAGAGTCAAACCGAGCAACCAAAGGTGAGTTCACACTCTTTCTAAGGCATTGGATTCCCGGTGGTTGGGAATGGGTTAAAGAACTAAAACGGAACCTGCATATCCTCCTTGGGTAGGATATTTACCGCTGATCGGAGTGTCGCGCTCCGATCAAAGATAATATTTATATACCCTAATTACCCTTAACAAATAGCTAGTGGTAGCAAGGGGTCGAACCACGAAGAGTATGTGGTTTGTGTGTGGATTCGATTGAATTATCAAGAATGTCACGTATTATGAAGCTTACTAGAATGTTTTTGTATTTTTGTTTAATTGATAAATGTGAGTTTAGACTAAGTGAATTGATTAAAATGATTAACAACTAATGATTAACGAGTACGAGAAAATTGATTATGAGAACAATAATAAGAAAAAGGAATCACACCCGGTTTCGGTAATTGCTAACTTAGGATTTCTACAAGTTTTAGATTCAACTCAAATGCATTCGATTAACGGATTTAGTGTACCGTGACTTAGGTGCTAATAGCTATCAACGTCCCGAAGAACGGACAAGAATACACTTTGTAATCAACACAAGTAAATCCTAACAACGACAATGCACAATTACATATCACCATTTCGCAAAGTCATAACTTTTAACATCGTTCGACAGTTTACGAATTCGAAACAAATGTAATACTATTGTCAAAAGTTTCAAAAATCAAACACAAATTGTCACTAAGTTGAAACAAGAACAATTCGGAACCCTAGAATTAACAACTACCTACACCGGGGTGAAACCGAGATGATTAGCCGCTCATGGTTGAAGAAGCTTGATCACCGAATGATTGGAACACGAATGAAGTCATCTTGGAGCTTGATGGATGAAGGAATTATGGATGATAAGGGTTTGTGGATGATGATGGTAAGTGTGAATGAAGGATGGAGAATTAGGGTTTGGATGGTGGAATTGGTGATTAAGGACGGTTGATGGTGATTCTCTTGATTCGGATGTTGTAGTGATGAATAAGATGGAATGGTAGGTGAATGATGATCAATCTTGGCTCCAAGATAAAGTTCAAAACTCTAACACAAGTGTAACTCCCGAAAATTGATGACCCCCATGTTTTAATTCGTCCGCCAACCAAAGAAACAAAACAATTCGCGTAGCCAAATCGGAGGGCCGTCGCCGACGGCCTGAAGCCCCGTCGGCGACGCCTTGTGTTTTGTGCAAAAGTGGCCGACGGACAAACTTCCTGTCTACGGACAATTTCAGCGACGGCACCTACTTGATGATGATGTCCCATAATGATGATGTTGTCGCATGTCCATGTTCCAAAGTCTTTGTCTGCCATCACTCTTTCCTAAGTCACATGTATATGCTTGTGGTCTTGTGGATGAGTCATGTTCTAGAAATCGAATATGTGACATAAATTCATGTTCATCTCCCAAGATTGTCTGCCGTAAAAAATAATGATGATGTATGGTGTGTCAATTCCAAGCCTAGATGTATGGCTGCCCACCTTTAAGTCCATGTGCGGCCCACTTTGGCTCAAGTCCAATATTTATTGATGTTGATGATGTGAGGTGCCGTCAAAGTTGTGATGGATGATCTCTAAAATATAATAATAATCCCCCACCAAAAATTGTCTTGCATGTAATGATGATGATTATTATTGTTCCAAGTCAAAACCCTCTCAAAGATCACGTGAGTCCAAGAAGACCAATTATTCACGTGATGTTCTCCTCAAAGCCTAATGATGATGTTGTTTTTAATTAATGCTCCCATTGAAAGTTGTTCAACATGTGCATCCAAAGTGATGTTGACCAAAAATCCTTTCAATTGTAATTGGCAGCTGCCATGTGCATGTATATGTTTAGGATTTTAAACCCTTTTCAATTCTTGATAACCACCTCCATGCAAAGTCCACTATTAATGATTATAATTAAGGTTAAACCCTTTAACTCTTTTTTCCAAACGAGCACATGTACTGCTTTTGCTTTAAACACTCTAACGTCATCGAATTACGTGTTTTACCTGCAAAGAATACAAACACTCGCAGTAACATATTCCAAGCATAAAATCACATAAAAAGGATTAAATCGCGTAAGATAAACACTTTAGCACCCATGTTTCACACTCTCCATCACATCCCCACACTTGTCATTTGCTTGCCCTCAAGCAAATCTGTTTTTCACTTTCACGTGGGTCGAACGAAAAACACACTCCCCATTCCCGAGACTAAGGTTAAGGTCTATTGTCATGCCCGGTTCAAACCTTTTACAATTTCCGACCTATTTAGCAATAAATGATTAATCATGTAAAAATGGTTATCCAAGATTAACCCGCCCTTGAAACTAATAATTCATGCACATCCCTCACAATGTTCTCTCCACTCGGTTTAAAATTTGGCTAATTAGATAATGAATTAGCACTTTCTAAATAATCACTCAAAACCGATTAGAACACGTACCCGCATAGGCTTGCAACTCAATCATTCTCCACCACTGAACACAAATACTAAGCACAAGTCAAAAGGTCTTTGTAAGGGTTGTAACGGGGCTAGGCTAAGGGTAGGAAGTAGGATATTTAAAGTGGCTAAGGTGATGAAAATTCGATTTTTATTACAAACGACTATGCTAAACAAAACTAACTATAAACATCAACTACGAGGCAAAGGTTTTCGCCTTTTATTCAACAAACTAATAACTCGTAGTTTGGTATTTTTCTCAATGATTTTCAATTCTTTTTCGCAACATTTTCTGAATTTTTGCTTTTTTTTTTTTGCGAACATAACTATACAATCATATAATCCTATAATCGAATTTTCATCACACAGGTTTAAAAAGAAAAAGGGTTTAAGGTTATGGGCTAAATGGGTTGTCAAACGAAAGGTTTAGGCTCAAAGTTGTCTACTAAGGGATAAATTTTTGGGTAAGGATAGAAAAATGGTTTTAAAGGAAAAGGTTTACCTAATGCCTTAATCATTCTCGTGCTTGTATTCGGTCTATGGTCTCAAACGTATCAAAAGTCGCAAGTTCTACAATACGTAACTAATGGTCCACTCAACAAAGAAAACACAAATATGTAATTCTATGATGTAAAAGTGGCTCAAAACCTCACATATAAAGGGTATGGTATGTGACATGCATGATGTGCTAGTTTCTTAGACGGATAATTCCCAAATAACCACCCGCTAAATACCCGTTATGCTTTTTAATTTGAACTTGACCATGACAAAAGACCAAATGGGTTGTGCCATCCCTCGTTGACTTAGTTACTTGTGCTTTAAAGATCGCTTTTGAAACAAGAATTTTTGAAAAATTTTTGAAATTTTCCCCCATCCCTACACTTGAGGTAAACATTGTCCTCAATGTGTAAGAACTAGAGTTTTAAAATGCACAAGGGATGTGACACGGCTAACCTTCCCAAAATTTCACCCCAAAAAGATAAAATACAAAATACAATCCACTTATTACTAAACTAAGAATCAAAGTAAAAAGGAAACGCATTGTCACAACCCCCGATCCCTGTTTCCCGGGAACGGGCGGACGTGAGCTCAGAGTTTGGTGGTATCAGTTTTTATTTAGTCTTGCAGCGGAATTTACATCAGGACCGTAGTTAGGAAATGTTTATCAGAGTAAAACCACCTTCTTTCATATTAATAATAACATGGGCAAAACCCAAGTTTCTTATTACAATACATTATAGGGACAAACCCTATTTTATTTAAAACACCGTTTATTAGGTAACTTTTATAGCCACATTTTCCCAAGCCTGCAGTGCTCTCCAGCTGGCTTTTTACTAATTGGCTTTCACATTGGGTTACCTGAAACATGTTTTAAAAATATTTGTCGGTGGAAAATATTGGTGAGTGAATCCCAATTTAATCAAGTTTAAAGTCACAGTGAACAGTATTGAGAGTGATCACTTTGTTTATGTCTACCCAATTACTCCATTTGGTACTATCACTCCTGACTTGTGGGTCATATTACCCATTGGCTAACTCATTGTCCAATGGTAATGTATTGTCATCCCGACTTACTACTCGCAAGTAGTACAAAATTTTGTATACAAAACCCCAACATACCGGACAGTAATTGAAGACTACAAAGACTCAATCACTGCTAATTTTCATGGTAAAACATTTAAGGTTTGGTAAAACATTACCAAAAACATTAACAAAAAGAGGATAAACTCACATTGCTGTCTTAGGCTTTTCGTAAGGGTTTCCTGGCTATAATCTATAATTTATACAAATGTACATTGATTAGTACCATAACCCTTTGAAATTTATTAATAATACCCTCCCCGAGACGGCATTCCAACAACTACGTCGGGCAGAACCACGACAGTTGTTACGGAACCCTAAATCAATCGGGCAGCGTAACTATTACGAAACTGGGGTTATAATACTTACAACGGAGCAGAACCTCGCTAATTTAGGGTATAATACCCAAAATATTATGTCTATGCTTTCAGATTTCGAGATTGAGAATAAGAAATGAGCGACGGAAACTGAAAACTGATGCCTGCTATTTATACTTGTGAAATTGAGTTTCCACGCGGCCCGCTTTAGATACAGGGAACATGTACGCGGCCCGCGTCAACATGAGTCAACGCAGTAGCTTAGTCCGATCATCACTAGGCTTGACACGATTACGACACGTGTCAGCACCGGATGCATCCACGTATCACGAGCCCGCGCGGCCCGCTTTAATGTAAGCTTAAGTTGAAGCGGCCCGCCTCAACTTAACTTTTCAAATTTTTAAATTTTATTTTATATATAACATAACTAGGGTTCGGTTTTCACATACGGGGTATAATATAAAACATATTGAGACATTTTATAGTATATTTAGAGAGTCGGAATATTATGAGGGTGTTGATTTTACCAAGGGTTGTTACATTCTCCCCACCTTGTTTTAGAGCTCGTCCTCGAGATCTACTGAAATAAATGTGGATATTTCCTTTTCATTTCTGACTCGAGCTCCCAAGTGTATTCAGGTCCTCTTTTGGAATCCCATTTCACTTTGACTATACCTAGTCTTTTGTGTTTGAGATTCTTGACTTTCCTATCTTCAATTTGTAGAGGTCTTTCTACAAATTTGAGTTGTTCATTTACCTCTACATCCTTAAGAGGCACTATCAATGATTCATCAGCTAAACACTTTTTAAGATTAGATACATGAAACACATCATGTATTCCTGCCATTTTCTCTGGCAGTTGTAGCTGATATGCTACAGGTCCTATTCTTCTAATAATCTTAAAAGGTCCAACATACCTGGGACTTAGCTTTCCTCTTTTGATGAATCTTACCACTCCTTTCCAAGGAGAGACTTTCAACAATACTTTATCTCCTACCTGAAATTCTAATGGCTTGCATCGGTTATCAGCATAACTCTTTTGTCGATCACGTGTAGCTTTCAGTCGTTCCTTGACTTGAATAATCTTGTCAGTTGTTTCCTGTACTATCTCAGGTCCAGATAATTGTTGTTCTCCAATTTCTGCCCAACAGACTGGGGTTCGACACTTTCTTCCATAAAGTGCTTCGAATGGTGCAGCATTGATACTTGTGTGATAACTATTATTATAAGAAAATTCTATTAAAGGTAAGTGATCATCCCAATTACCTCCAAAATCAATTACACAAGCTCTAAGCATATCTTCCATTGTCTGAATTGTCCTTTCACTTTGTCCATCTGTTTGAGGATGATACGCTGTGCTTAACCTTAACTTGGTTCCCATTGCCTTTTGGAAACTTGACCAAAAACGAGAGGTAAATCTACTATCTCTATCAGAAACAATTGATAAAGGAATGCCATGTAAAGAAACAATTTCATTTACATACAACTTAGCTAATTGTTCCATACTAATTGTTTCCTTCATTGGTAGAAAATGAGCTGACTTAGTTAGTCTATCTACAATCACCCAGATTGTATCATTTCCTTTCCTAGTTTTGGGTAATTTAGTAACAAAATCCATTGTTATTAATTCCCATTTCCAAACTGGCATTTCTAATTGCTGTAACAAACCTGAGGGTTTCTGATGTTCAGCTTTAACTTGTGAACAAGTTAAACATTTAGAAACATAGGTTGCTATGTCCTTTTTCATTCCTATCCACCAGAAATTTTTCCTTAAATCCTGGTACATTTTATCACTTCCTGGATGCATCGTATAGTTAGATTTATGGGCTTCTTCTAATATACGATTACGTAAATTTCCTAATTTAGGTATCCATATTCTCTTTTCATGAAATCTCCATATTTCATCTGTTCCTTGTTTTAATTCTTTTAACATACCTTTTAATTTTTCAGAATCATCCTTGATTACTGATTCTTGTGCTTCTCTGATTTGATCATTTAAATCTACTTGTAGATTTAATTTAAGAGAACGTACCCTTTTTGGCTTTTCATGATACTTGCGGCTTAAAGCATCTGCTACTACATTTGCTTTTCCTTCATGATACTGGATATCACAGTCATAATCACTAAGAAATTCCATCCAGCGTCTTTGTCTCATATTCAACTCTTTCTGCCCGAAAACATACCTTAAACTTTTATGATCAGTGAATATGGTAAACTTACTACCATAGAGGTAATGTCTCCAAATCTTAAGAGCAAAAATTATAGCTCCTAATTCTAAATCATGGGTTTAATAATTCTCTTCATGATTCTTAAGTTGTCTAGATGCGTAAGCTATAACCTTTTGACGTTGCATCAACACACATCCATAACCTAATTTAGAAGCATCACAATAGACTACAAAGTCTTCAATTCCTTCTGGCAATGCTAATATAGGTATATGGGTTAATCTTTGCTTAAGAATTCTAAAGGCTTCTTCTTGTTTTACTCCCCATTCAAACTTAACAGATTTACAGGTTAGCTTAGTTAAGGGAATGGCTATTCTAGAAAAATCTTGAATAAATCTTCTATAATAACCGGGCAATCCTAAGAAACTTCTAACCTCAGTTGGTGATTCAGGGGTTTTCCATTTTGTAATTGCCTCAATCTTTGTTGGATCTACATGAATTCCTTCATGATTAACTAGATGTCCAAGGAATTGTACCTGTTCTAACCAAAATTCACATTTTGAAAACTTAGCATAAAGCTTTTCCTTTCTTAATAGACTTAAAAGTACGTGCAAATGTTTTGTATGATCCTCTTTACTCTTAGAATAAATTAGAATATCATCTATGAATACAATTATGAATTTATCCAAATATGGCTTACATATTCGGTTCATCATGTCCATAAATGCAGCTGGGGCATTGGTTAAACCAAATGGCATGACAGTAAATTCATAATGACCATACCTTGTTCTGAATGCGGTCTTAGGAATGTCCTCTTCCTGTACCTTTAATTGATGATATCCTGACCTTAAATCGATCTTAGAGAAAAATCGAGCTCCTTGAAGTTGATCAAACAAATCATCAATTCTCGGTAATGGATACCGATTCTTAATCGTGACCTTGTTTAATTCACGATAATCAATGCACATTCGCATTGATCCGTCCTTCTTTTTAACAAACAGTATCGGCGCTCCCCATGGCGACGAACTTGGCTGTATGAATCCTTTTTCCAATAATTCATCTAATTGTTTCTTCAATTCTTGCATTTCTGCAGGTGCCAAACGGTAAGGTGCTTTGGCAATTGGTGAGGTTCCTGGTATCAAGTGAATTCTGAATTCAACTTCTCTATCTGGAGGTAGTCCTGGTAATTCTTCTGGAAATACATCTGAAAACTGAGATACTACTGGAATATCTTTTAGTTCTTTTCCTTTAGTGTTAGTGATTATAGAAATCAAATACACTATAGAACCTTTTCTCATGCAACTTGCAGTTTTCATCACAGAGATAAATTTATTGGACTTAGAAGATTTATTTCTTTTAATTGTGATCGTTTTACCTTTTGGTGAATTTACTTGGATTAACTGTTGATCACATAAAATACTGGCTTTATTGGCTATTAACCAATCCATTCCTAAAACAACATCAAATCCTACCAGATTCATGGGATATAGGTTTGCTATAAATTTCTGATTTAAAATTTCTATGCTTGCTCCCTGCAAGATTTCAGAAATTCTAACAGTTTCTCCGTTAGCTGTCTCTACTACACATTCTTGTGGTAGTTTAGTTAATGACTGATTTAAAAATTTGCAAAACGATGTATTAATAAAACTTTGGTTTGCACCAGAGTCAAATAATACTTTAGCAAAAACATCATTAACTAAAAACGTACCAGCTATGACATCTGGGATCATCTTGGCTTCTTCTGCAGTTAGAACAAATTCTCTAGCATTTTTAGTATTCTTGTTGTTTGCAGCTGGAGCCAATTTCGGACAATTTGGCCTGATATGACCTTTTTCTCCACAGTTGTAGCATAATCCATTACTGGTTTTCTTCCTGCAATTTTCTTCCTTGTGTCCTGGCATCTTACAATAATTACAGAGAATGGAGCATTTTCCAGAATGCTTTTTCTTGCAAACCTTGCAGTATGTTGCAGAGGTAGAACCCATCTTCCTACGATTGTCAATTCCAGAACGGAATTCCTGTGTAAGCCTTTGGGTTAAGTTCCTCTTCTGATCTTCTTCTCTAGTACGGACTAACTCATCTGTCAAAGTGTTGGCTAATTCTACAGCTTCTTCTATGGTTTGAGGTCTAGCTGCCTTGACTACATGTCTAATTTCCCCAATTAAACCCCAAATATAACGGGAAATTAACACTGGTTCTGGTGAAGCAAGAGTTGGCACTATCCTAGCATATTCGAAAAATAGCTTTGTGTACCCTTTGCTATCTACACCAGTCATCCTAAGGTTTAGGAATTTGTTTGCTATCTGTTCTTTTTCATTGGGTGGGCAGAATTTCCTTTCTACTTTGTTTTTAAATTCTTCCCACTCCATATTATAGGTGTGATCACTTCCTCTTGTCTGGAGGATAGTGTTCCACCATTCTAGTGCTGCATTCTTAAACAGATTAGAAGCAAACAATATCTTATCTTCTTCAGCACACTTACTTATCCTTAAGACTGCCTCAGTCTTTTCTATCCAGCGTAAGGTTGCAATGGCCCCTTCATTGCCCGAGAATTCCATTGGTTTACAAGACCAGAATTCTTTATAAGAACAACCGTTAGGCACGGTTCTTCTTCTTTTAGGAATAGGCATTTGAAGTACAGGTCCATTGTTTACACTGTTTTCTGGTTCAAGTGGTCGTTTACTGCTATGCCTACTTTTATTATCAGCATCCTTAACAGTTTGAAGTATAAATGGCATTGCATCTATAATTCCTTGTGCTACTATGTGTTGGATAGCACTATTGTCCAGTTGATTTCCATTGTTATTGCCACTTGGATTATCATTAACCACGTTAATGTTACTCTGGTTATCGTTATTCAGATTTTCTTGATTTCCTTCATCGGCCATCTGAATTTTAAACATTAATCCCATATTAATATCACAAAATAGTAAGTAATATAATTGATCACATGACACACAATCTAACCAAAAACGTAGATCATTGCTACTTACTCTTTTCATATACTTATGCATCTATTACACACGAGTACAGAAATAAAGATTACAATACCAACAGAAATAAAATAGTAATATGCATCCGTACACACATATTTTTTTTTTTATTATTACTATCACTTCCTCCATTCCAACATTCAAGGATATGGATTTATCCAAAAATCCATATTGCGCTCATCGTATTTCCATACGAGACGCTCTCCCACCTGACGCATCCTCTCACTGTTCTCTAAAATTTCCTCCCCGAAAGTCCTAAGTTCTTGAACGTTTTCTGCACTCATTGGGGGTGCAGGTTCTCGGACTGGGTTTGGAATCTGGGGTACGAGTTCCTGATATGGGGGTGACATTTCCTGAAATTGGTAAGGATCCTCTAATATTTCCCTAATATAGTCATTTTGATAATAGGGATCTAAAGGGTCCATACCTGGGTAAGCTTCTATGTTCTGTATGGGTGGATAATCCTAGATAGGGTAACGTTGCACAAAGTCTCTATTGTCGTCCCACCAGGGGTCATAATTTGGGTCTATGGGGTTTGGTGCAGGCACTCTAGGGATTTCTTCTGGGTTAAAGTTGTACATCTCTTCTTGATTTTCCTGATTTTCTATTTCCATGGGTTGTTCTGGGTTTTGTGGTTGTGGGGCTACTAATTGTTCCAGACTTGGGTCAGCAGCAGTCGTAGCTAAGATATGGAAATTAGCTAGGCTTCTATTAAGTATTTCTTGAGTATGGGCATCTGTCTCTCTCTTAATAGCTGCTAAAGCCCTTTGCTGTTGCAATTTCCTCATTCTTTTTCTACGAGCAAAAGCTTCTTTACTGAACCATCCTCGTTTCTTAGTAGGAAATGGTTCTTCAGATTTAGCTCTAAAAGCAAATATCCCGTCTTCCTGATCAGCAACATACCCCGAGAGGGCAGGCTGTGATGATGTACCTTCACTCTTAGGTGAATCAGCTAACTGACGATTCACGTCTGATGGCCCTTGATCACTCATACTGAAAACTAACAGATAGTCAAATAACACATAACCAATAATTACAGTTATGCACGTATTTCCGTAATTATTTCCTAACAAAATTTTAAAATTTAAGTGTCAGCAGAACACTTCTTTGGCTCAGACCAGTGGCTAGGCTCTGATACCACCTTCTGTCACAACCCCCGATCCCTGTTTCCCGAGAACGGGCGGACGTGAGCTCAGAGTTTGGTGGTATCAGTTTTTATTTAGTCTTGCAGCGGAATTTACATCAGGACCGTAGTTAGGAAATGTTTATCAGAGTAAAACCACCTTCTTTCATATTAATAATAACATGGGCAAAACCCAAGTTTCTTATTACAATACATTATAGGGACAAACCCTATTTTATTTAAAACATCGTTTATTAGGTAACTTTTATAGCCACATTTTCCCAAGCCTGCAGTGCTCTCCAGCTGGCTTTTTACTAATTGGCTTTCACATTGGGTTACCTGAAACATGTTTTAAAAATATTTGTCAGTGGAAAATACTGGTGAGTGAATCCCAATTTAATCAAGTTTAAAGTCACAGTGAACAGTATTGAGAGTGATCACTTTGTTTATGTCTACCCAATTACTCCATTTGGTACTATCACTCCTGACTTGTGGGTCATATTACCCATTGGCTAACTCATTGTCCAATGGTAATGTATTGTCATCCCGACTTACTACTCGCAAGTAGTACAAAATTTTGTATACAAAACCCCAACATACCGGACAGTAATTGAAGACTACAAAGACTCAATCACTGCTAATTTTCATGGTAAAACATTTAAGGTTTGGTAAAACATTACCAAAAACATTAACAAAAAGAGGATAAACTCACATTGCTGTCTTAGGCTTTTCGTAAGGGTTTCCTGGCTATAATCTATAATTTATACAAATGTACATTGATTAGTACCATAACCCTTTGAAATTTATTAATAATACCCTCCCCGAGACGGCATTCCAACAACTACGTCGGGCAGAACCACGACAGTTGTTACGGAACCCTAAATCAATCGGGCAGCGTAACTATTACGAAACTGGGGTTATAATACTTACAACGGAGCAGAACCTCGCTAATTTAGGGTATAATACCCAAAATATTATGTCTATGCTTTCAGATTTCGAGATTGAGAATAAGAAATGAGCGACGGAAACTGAAAACTGATGCCTGCTATTTATACTTGTGAAATTGAGTTTCCACGCGGCCCGCTTTAGATACAGGGAACATGTACGCGGCCCGCGTCAACATGAGCCAACGCAGTAGCTTAGTCCGATCATCACTAGGCTTGACACGATTACGACATGTGTCAGCACCGGATGCATCCGCGTATCACGAGCCCGCGCGGCCCGCTTTAATGTAAGCTTAAGTTGAAGCGGCCCGCCTCAACTTAACTTTTCAGATTTTTAAATTTTATTTTATATATAACATAACTAGGGTTCGGTTTTCACATACGGGGTATAATATAAAACATATTGAGACATTTTATAGTATATTTAGAGAGTCGGAATATTATGAGGGTGTTGATTTTACCAAGGGTTGTTACACGCATGCACCTGATTTTTGTTGCTTGATGCCCATATCTTCTTCTTCGATTCATAAAAACGGTTGTCCCGCGAACATGTTGTACCTATAAATTCTAACCCTTGTGTAGAAGCATGCTTCTCACTACCATCAAAATTTGTTAGTTACCTAGTTCTACCACTTTTATGAAAATATTACCAAGCCATGCGTTATTTTACTTTGATTTTTTTGTGGAAAAAAAAATAAGTTACAACAATAACAAGCCTAACTCACTTTCGTAGGAATCACGGTTGCATTTAGCTTATGCAACAAGCCCTTTTAAACCCCCCAATAGCTTGGGTGGACGAGAGGTCTCGTGAGGGTTATATAGGGAACACACCCACAACGTTCATTTAACTACTAAAACGAAATAACAAAATTATACAACAACAACAATACTAACTAAACTACGAATAAAAACAAAAATGAAATGTGAAATAAAATATACAACAACAATTGACTTACCACCTCATGGTGGTCGAATGGCGTGTTTGCCGCCTACAAACTCCTCGAAATCACCCGCCGGTGATTCATACCATTTGTTGCCAAACGGTCCAAACTTCCTCACCTCCTCTTCCTTCTTCTTTTCTAGAGGTGACTTTTTCGCCTTCTTTTTCTTGACCGTTTTCTTCCTTGTTTCTCCAAACCTACCAACCATAGCACACACCTTTTTGTTTGGATTCATGTCCTTTTTAGGACACTTATCCTCACCGAGCGAGTTAGTGAAATTTGGAAAAACATTTAAATTTAATTCCCGGTCCCCAAACTTCATGCTTACCGTTCCCGTTGCACAATTTATTATGGCATTAGCAGTTGCCAAGAACGGTCTACCCAAGATAACTACCGGTTGGGTATCCTCAACACCCCCAACATAGTCTACTACTAAAAAGTCAACTGGGTAGTAGCAATCATCCACCTTAACAATCACATCCTCCACCATCCCCCTTGGATGCGTGGGAGTCTGATCGGCCAATACCACGGGAGTATCAAATTTTTTTAATGGACCAAAGTTGTATTAGTCATACAAACTCCCGGGTAAAATGCTCACACAAGCTCCAAGATCGAGGAGCGCCCTCTTAATTTTGAAAGTTCCAATTTGAATTGGAATAAGAGGATCTCCCGGATCTTGAGCTTTTTTGGGGGGGGAGCGCACTTGATAAAACGGCACTAACATGTGATACCAAATCAACCGGTTCGGGTAATTTATTGTGCCGTTTTTCACTGCTCAACTCTTTCAAGCATTCCACATGAGTCGGAACCTTTTTAATGTCATCGAGTAACGGTAAATTAATTTTTGCTTGTTTAAAATTTTCCCACCTCTCGTCCTTTGGTGGGCACCGTTCTTCAAATTTTGATGCATTAATCGGGTTAAGTTGATTTAAACAATTTTCAAAAAAAGATTTTTTAGTTACATTTTCAATTTTACTTCGTGAAGTTGTTTCTTGTTCATTTTCAATTTCCGGCTCATCATTTATAATTTCCACTACACCATCAACTAATTGTGGTGGTGGAATGCTTTCAACACTACAAACTTTATCATTTAAAAAGAATACTTACCGCGTTAACGCGTGCATTCCTCACGTTGCTTGTGCTTGAACCTTGATGCTTCGGGTTCACTGTAGTGTCACTTGTGAGCTTTCCCATGCTTCCTCTCATTTGAGCCATTTCCTCCGCAAGTTGGCCCACTTGTTTTGCTAATGCTTCATGCGATTTGTCCCGAATTTCATTCTCTTTCTTGGACTCTTGCATCATCGAAAGCATTACATCCATCTTTGCATTCAAATCACCACCACCTCCTTGATTATTCGTTGACCCGTGACCATCTTGGTTGTAACCTCTTTGGCGAGTTTGGTGCGAATACCCACCTTGATTTCCCGATTGGAAATTCAGGTTCATTTGGTTGGAGGAATTACCATACCTAAAGTTAGGATGGTTCCTCAACCCGGGGTGATAAGTGTTGGAGTTCATGTCATATTGCCTTCGGTCCCCATATACTTGATTCACCTCCACAGTGGCTTGACAATTCTCGGTCCGGTGATCGATGTCTCCGCATTCCTCACATACGGTGTATTGCACCGCATTCACTTCTCTTTTCTTCATGCGAGCCAACTCCCGCTCTAACGTTTCAATTCGATCCTTAGAATTCACATCACGATCGGGCCAAGACCTTGAGGTGGGGTGCTTTTTGGCTCGGTCGGCCGACTCTTTCTCCTTTGATCTCTTGTTCATTCTTTCTAGGAACTCCCAATCGTCATCCTCGTGATTGCTTAATAGAGTTCCATTGCTGGTCGATTCAAGGCGGTTCCACGTCTCATCATCCAAACCACGTACAAAGCACTTCACCAATTCCCACTTTTCTATTTGGTGATGTGGGCATCTCCGCATCAATTCTTTGAATCGAGTGAACACTTCATGTAACGGTTCACTCGATAGTTGCCGAAACGGCCTTATTTCATCCCTAGCGTCGTCGGTCTTCGCCATCGAATAGTATTCGTCTAAAAAGACTTGTTGCATCTCACCCCATGTCCGGATGCTATTCGCCGGGAGTGTGAGAAACCATTGCTTTGCTTTGTCTTTCAATGAGAATTGGAACAAACGAAGTTTAACCTCATCTAGTGCAAAGTTATGCCCTCCCGATAGTGCTGCAAATGGACAAAAACTCTGTCAAATGTGTGTACGGTTCATCGTTAGATCTTCCATTAAAATGAGGAAGTATGTTGATGTAATGTGGTTTACAATCAAACATCCTCCTCTCACAAACGATTGGTGAGTCGTTCTCGGTGACAACCGGCCTAAAACGATCATTCACTCCCCGTGGAGGTCGTAGACGACGTTGTGGACCGTTAACTTCTTGATCGACCGGTCTTCTATTAT